>CM055330.1:9718269-10233661 GCA_029228605.1 Salix koriyanagi | reverse complement strand
TCAAATTTCACTTGCAACGGATTGTCCGTTGCAAGTGAAATTTCAACGGCTTTGCAACGGATTGTCCGTTGCAAGTGAAATTTCAACGGCTTTGCAACGGAACATCCATTGCAAATTGCAATGGATGTTCCGTTGCAATTTCAAGCTTTGAAACGGAAATGCCGTTGCAAAGCTGATGGAAATTGCAATAGCAGTTGCAACGGAAATTCCGTTGCAACTGCTAATTAATTTTTAAAATCAATATTAAATATATTTAATTTTTAACTAATTACAAATAAATATTTTAAAAATACTAGAACATATTGAAATATTATTAATATTGAAAACAAAATAAATATGGTGGAAATAAAAATTATTATAAATTAAAATTCATAATACAATAGAGATTTGATTATATTTACATGTCTAAGTAAATCAATATGGAAAAAAAATACATATTTTAAAGTGTTTAAGGCGGAAATGATCTACGATGTTGTGGATGAGAGGAAGATGGACCATTATGGACTTGCAGCTGACTTCCTACATATACAGTCAGAGAGCGAGAAAGTTAGCAAAAATGTTAACATATCATAAATTTGAGTTTAATTAAAAGCCTACAAGATCATATCAACCATCTCACACTTGTATAGGTATCTAAACATGTAAACCTCCATACATCTGCAATAGATACAAAGACTAGAAAACAAATACATAAAAGAAATTAATGCCAGGGCAACACTTTAAAACATGTATTAAAGAGTAATGGGAAAAACAAAAATCAAATACATAAAAGTACCATGACAACGTGATGCGAACCTCGTGATCACGTGGTCACGCAACCCACAACCAAGAATGAGATAAGATCCTGGAAAGCCAAAATAAGGCCTGATAGGAGTGTGACACAATGGAAACCTGCCCCAAGGCACCAGCACTATTGGAATGAGTAGAATGACGCCACGAAGCCAGTTAATCTTCGATAAGTCGGATTCAGTTCGTTCAAGAACTAAAGAATGCAAGAATCACTCTCACACATAAACTGAAAAGTTCAGTATTAAAGTAAGCCTCTTTGTACACAAGTAAAATCATTGGCTTGTTAGTGAGATATGCAGATCTGACCTCACCCTCTCTACCATAAAATCTTTGTTGTTTCTTTACTTTTTCCACACAATTTTCATAACTTTTCCTGACTTTCTTCACTCCTCTTGTCTTACCTCCACTCTCAACCAGGTTTGGGTATTTTTGAGTTATGGTTGAATGGTCTGATTTGTTTGCGTTTGGATGACTGCCTGAATGGGTTGTGGTGTTTTGGGTTTTGGCCACATCCGATGGTATTCTCTCCCCTTGATCCTCACCTTGATTTTCTCTCCCCATTGCCTCATCATACTCACGTTTTAGCTTTATTTGATCATCATGTACCTGTTTGGGTGTAAGAGGTACAAGAGTGATGGTTTTACCATCTTTTACAATGGTATACCCATTTCTAAACCCATCATGAACTGCCTTCCTATCATATTGCCATGGTCTCCCCAACAAGATGTGAGTTGCTCTGATACCACCTGATGCGAACCTCGTGATCACATGGTCACGCAACCCACAACCAAGAATGAGATAAGATCCCGGAAAGCCGAAGTAAGGTCTAATAGGAGTGTGACACAATGGAAACCTGCCCCAAGGCACTAGCACTATTGGAATGAGTAGAGTGACGCCACGAAGCCAGTGAATCTTCGATAAGTCGGATTCAGTTCTTTCAAGAACTAAAAAATGCAAGAATCACTCTCACACATAAACTAAAAAGTTCAGAATTCAAAATTAATCAATGGCTGGATAGTACCCTCTCTCTTCAGATTCGTCTTCCAAGATGATGAAGAACCCGAACCCGAACCCGGATTAAATCCTGGTCGAACATGTCCCTTCCTGGTCATCCCGACAGATTGACCTTGTACAGCCTATAAAAGCAATCCCGATGAGACAAAAGAGCTTTAAAGGCAGGTAGATGAGTTGATGATGACGGGGTACATCTGTGAGAGTATGAGCTCGTGTTGTGCCAATGTTACTTGTGCCTAAAAAGGATGGAACATAAAAGATATGTGTTGACTATCATGCCATTAACAATATAATGGTAAAGTATAGATATCCTATCCCTAACCTTGATGACATGCTGAATGAGTTGTATGGAGCATGTATTTTATCTAAAATTGACTTAAAAAGTGGGTATTATTAGATTAGGATGAAAGTAGGTGATAAATGGAAAACAACATTTAAGACTAAACATGGTTTGTATGAGTGGTTAGTCATACTGTTTGGGCATACAAATGCACCTAGCATGTTTATGAGATTGATGAATCATGTTTTGTGTGCATTCATTAGGAAGTTTGTGGTTGTGAATTTTGATGACATCCTAATTTATAGCAAAAACTTGAATGAACATCTTGATCATTTGCATAGGGTGCTTAGTATATTGTAGAATGAAAAACTATATGCTAATTTCAATAAGTGTACCTTTTGCATGGAGAAAATATGTTTCTTGGATATGTAGTAAATGCATAGGGTATTGAGATAAATGAAAAAAAGGTCAACACTATCCAGGATTGGCCTACACCCAAGTCTATAGCTGAGGTAAGGAATTTTCATGGATTTGCTAGCTTTTATAGGAGGTTTGTGAAAGACTTTAGAACTATTGCAACACCTTTTAACTGAAATTGTAAGAAAGTGTTAGATTTAAATGGTATGATGAACAAGATATTGTAAAGCCCGAGAATAAAATATACAAAGAGGGGAAGGATTATAATAATTTAAAATGTTGTTATAATACAAAATTTTTTAAAAAAGAAAGAAATAAAAGGGGCTGAAATATAAAGAAAGGGAGAAAGATGGGGCCAAAATGGAATTAAGAAGAGATGGGACTATAAATACCCATCCCTTCTCTCATCCATGGCCGACTGGAAACTAGAAAAGAAGGGGGGGAGGGGAATTTCAGATTTTTACTTCTTGAAACTAGGAGTAAACACCCAAAATTAGTAAACCCATATAAGCCTTGGAATTCTAAAGTGGAGGCACATAATCGGGTGGAGAAGTAACAAGAAGAAAAGTGAAGAATTGGGAAAGAAAAGAGGGAGAAGAGTGGCTGGTTATATACAAGAAGAAGAAGGCTAAGATTCTTCCAAAAATTGAGAAGTAAAGTTTATATTCCATACAAGTAAGGAGTTCTAATTCCAATTCCTATGAAATTAACTTCAATTTGATTAGAAGTTCATGATTTTTCTAGAAATGGGAATTAGAGCTCTTTGACACAAAATATTGGGAAAATGCAGAAATTAGTGAATGGACTAGAATAATCTAAGTACCTTAAAGAGGAAGAAGAAATGAGTGCATAAAAGAGAGGAAGGGAACTCTTGGTTCCCTTGGGCATGTCTCGCCAGAAAACATTGCAAAGAGGGAATGAGAATTTATGAAATTGCTTAACTAATTAACTTGGTACAAATGACCTTAAAGAGTTCATTTATGTACAAACGACAAAATTTAGCTATATTAAGGGTAGAATTTGTTTTCTTGCCCTACATAAAGTGTGTCTTGATCTTAAAAAAAATAAGCCATGATCAAAATGAGTTCATGAGGTTCACTTGGACTACCAATGAGCTGAAAAGTTAAAGGATAATAATATGGAATGTAAGTGATAGAAAAGGGGATTGGTAAAAGAGAAATAGATATTATTGCCATTGTTGTCATTTTGATATGTGGACTAATATTGAATAATGATAGGTGTTTTTGGTTTCAAGAGGAACCGCAGGAGGAGTACAACAACAATTGGGGAACGCAAGTCGAGCGTTTACAGCAGGTAGGTACTGCACCTATATCTCCTCTAGTTAATAATTTTTTTTAACTAACTATTGAGCTATAAGAAAACAATTTGGTGCTTATTGATGAGGAAATGAAAGGTTAAATTAAGAAAAAAAAATAGAAACAAAGGACTAGATTTAATATATGGGTTCTTTTGGAGGAAATGAATAGTAACAATGATTTTTGGTAATGACTGTTTCTCGAATTTGATTTTGTCTGTCCCTGGTATGGGAGGCTAATGATGTTATCCAAACTAGTTAACATCGGCATTACCGGTACGTGGGAGGAGAAATATAAACCTTGGTTAACTATTCGGGTTTAGAATAATTAATGATATCGGCGGGTGACGTCGATATCGACAAAATTTATAAACTTGATTGACGTAGAATGACGCCACGAAGCCAGTTAATCTTCGATAAGTCGGATTCAGTTCGTTCAAGAACTAAAGAATGCTCACTCTTACACATAAACTGAAAAGTTCAGAATTAAGTTTAATCAATGGCCGCCAAAATTTTTGTCTAACATGAGTTTAAATAGTCTTTTAAAAAAACCTAACCCTAATAGACCCCTTATGTGGACTTAAATGAGGTCCATTCAAAAGCCCATGACTTAATCCAAACAAGCCTTGGATCCTAGCTGAAAACAAAGTCTTAATTAAGCCCAAACAAGCCTTGGGCTGTAGCTAACTAACTTAAATGAAGCCCATAAGGTTTATTTCTTCTTTTGCATCCAGCCCATCAATCCCATGTTTCCAAGTTGTAGTAGGATTCTTTTGGCTCCTTTGTTGTTCTCTCTTCATGGCCCAAATAAAGCTGGGATGGACCCCTCCTACACATAGATACTTCAATGGTCCTTGCAATTATGTCTTGGGTGAAACCTTCAAAACCACGAATCAAGCCCCTAAACATGTAATGGGTCTTTGCTGGTGTTCTGGGCCGGTTCGCATCATCCCGTCTCTCCTCGAAAGGATTCGACCTCGAATCAAAATCCAAGGCTTGTTTGGGCTTAATTAAGACTTTATTTTTAGCTAGGATCCACGGCTTGCCTGGATTAATCGATGGCTGCTAAAATTTAGCTAACATGAGTTTAAATAGTCTTTTAAAAACTAACCCTAATGGATCTCTTATGTGAACTTAAAAGAGGTCCACTCAAAACTGACCCAAAATCCTAAATTGAAAAGCCCATGCCTTCATCCACGCAAGCCTTGGATCGTAGCTGAAATCAAAGCCTTAATTAAGCTCAAACAAGCCTTGGGCAGTAGCTAACAAAATTAAGGAAAGCCCATAAGGCTTTTTTTATAGTCTTCCATCAAGCCCATTAATCCCATGTTTCCAAGTTGTAGTAGGATTCTTTTGGCTACTTTGTTGTCCTCACTTCATGGCCCAAATAAAGTTGGGTTGAACCACTCCTGCACATAGATAAGATGAACTAGGGTCTCCTCCTGATACTTCAATGATCCTTGCAATTCTAACTTGGTTTGACACCTTCAAAACCACAGATCAAGCCCTAGAACATGTAATAAGTCCTTGTTGGTGTTTCTAGGGCCGGTTCGCATCATCCCCTCTCTTCTCGAAAAGATTCGACCTCGAATCAAAATTGTTATGTTGTTGATGGCTCGACAATCAACACACATCCTCCATGTTCCATCCTTCATAGGCATGAGTAGCACGGGTACAACACATGGGCTTATACTCTCACATATATATCTCTTATCTATTAGCTCATAAACTTGCCTTTGAAGCCCAGTCATCTCCTCTGGATTCCTTCTATAGGATGGTCGGTTAGGAATTGAAGCTCCACGTACAAAATCAATGTGATGCTCTTCCCCCCGCAATGGTGGTAATCTGCTTGGAGTATCGTTGGGGAACAAATCATCAAACTCATGCAACATAGAAATAGCAGCACTAGGCACCATATGATCAAGATCATTAGTATTAAAGTAAGCCTCTTTGTACACAAGTAAAATCATTGGCTTGTTAAGGAGATATGCAGATTTGACCTCACCCTCTCTAGCATAAAAACTTTGTTGTTTCTTTAGTTTTTCCACACAATTTTCATCACTCTTCCTGACTTTCTTCACTCCTCTTGTCTTACCTCCACTCTCAACTAGGTTTGGGTATTTTTGAGTTGTGGTTGAATGGTCTGATTTGTTTACGTTTGGATGACTGTCTGAATGGGTTGTAGTGGTTTGGGTTCTAGCCGAATCCGATGGTCTTCTCTCCCCTTGATCCTCACCTTAATTTTCCCTTTCCATTGCCTCATCATACTCATGTTTTAGCTTTATTTGATCATCATGCTTCTGTTTGGGTGTAAGAGGTACAAGAGTGATGGTTTTACCATCTTTTACAATGGTATATTGATTTCTAACCCCATCATGAATTGTCTTCCTATCATATTGTCATGGTCTCCCCAACAAGATGTGACTTGCTTGCATCGGTACCACATCGCACAGAACCTCATCAACATATTTTCCAATCGAAAATGGGACCACAACCTGCTTAGTCACTCTCACTTCACCACCATCATTCAGCCATTGCAATCTATATGGTTTCACATGCTTAAAAGTAATCAATTTCAGTTTACTAACAAGGGTTGTACTGTAAATATTAACACAACTTCCACTATCAATAATTAAACCACACACCTTGCTTTGTACGTAACAACGCGTCTGGAATATATTCTCTTTTTGTTGATTAGATTCATCTTCCTTGACCTGAACCTGAAGTGTAGACCTCATAACCATGGACGCTGCAACCGGTAATGCTAACTCATCCCCCTCGCTATCCTTCAATGGTGGCATGCCTTCGCAATCAGATCAGTCACTTCTAGTTTCCATATCACCATCATAGTCCTCTTGACCCATATCCATGTTTTCATCATCAAACACATCAAAATCAGATCTGGTATTCGGTACAGCCTTGCGAATCGTATTTCCTCTGCGATCATCCCCAATATTCTATTTCTTTATCCATTTCAAATCATCTTTCAGATCCATGTTCATCCTAGACAACAACTCGAGTTGTTGACATAAGGCTCGCAATTGGAAAGCAACGTCAGTGTTTTGTGACGCTGAGTCGTTGTTTTCAAACATCCTTTGAACCCATAAAATTCGGTTAGTCACAAAAAATATATCCTCACACCTCTCGTGTATCACACAAAAAAAATCAAGGCTTTTCACTCTAATATGTTTACTACGCCTTTTACCTCACAACTTGTTTTCTTGTGGCTCTTTAGGAACTAAAATCAACAAATCAAAGTCAGTAGCATTCGCAGCGCATTCTAATTATGAATATCAGACTCAAAAAGTAATAAAAATACTGAAAACAAAGCAAAACAAAATTACGATTACAATTTCACGAGTAGCAATGCAAATCCATACAAATTGTGGACGATACGAAGACACGAAATAAAACAGAAGCAAATACTAGAGAAAACAATAAATTGACTCCTAAATAACCCAAAATAGAAATAAAATAGCGAATTTGACAAAACTAAAGATTAAGGATCAAGTTTTGAAACTTGAGCAAAATCTAACCTCTTACGCAATTTTTACGTAATAGAATTGAAACCCAGAATAAAAGACCTCGAAGTGACCTCAAATTCAATATTTTGTATTTTAATACCATAATAAAAGCAACACTCAAATTATAGATTGTTCTTGTACTTCTAGGTACCCAACCCCTTGTGTGATCAATTTGCGGCAGAAATGAACCTCCGATTGAAAACTCTATTATACGATATCCAAATAAGCCCAAATTTAATATATCATGCGATATCAACCTAAAGACATATACTGTAAAGTTTCAATTGATTCTAAAGTTGTTTTCGAAGGGTTCACTAAGGTAGTGTTTCTACGACAGAAATGAATCTCGACATAAAACCTCAAGATATCAATATTAGAATAAGTCCAAATTTGAAATATCATTCTATCTCAACCCCAATAGACGTAATATGAATTTGCAATTGATTCCGATGTGGTTTGCTTATGTTTCCCCAGAGTAGTGTTTTCTGCGACAAGATTTCAATGATTCTTCAAATTTCAACTAATGCCTCTATCTCTCTTTCTTTTCTTTTGTTTTCTTTTCTTTTCTTTTCTGTTTTTTTAATATACTACAATGAAGAGACAGAAAATGATGAAATATAACCTTTTTTTATTAGATGACGCTGACATAAATAACAAGGAGATGAACACAAACACTGGAGAACTTCAAGGAACACTAAAAAAAGCATGAAAATAACAAAATTATATGACCTTGTTTCAGAGCCTAGCTCTGATACCACCTGATGTGAACCTCGTGATCACGTGGTCACACAACCCACAACCAAGAATGAGATCTAATCACGGAAAGCCGAAATAGGTCTGATAGGAGTGTGATACAATAAAAACCTGCCTCAAGGTACCAACACTATTAGAATGAGTACAATGACGCCACGAAGCCAGTTAATCTTCGATAAGTCGGATTCAGTTTGTTCAAGAACTAAAGAATGCAAGAATCACTCTCACACATAAACTGAAAAGTTCAGAATTAAAATTAATCAATGGTTGCCGAAATTTAGCTAACATGAGTTTAAATAGTCTTTTAAAAACTAACCCTAATGGACCTCTTATGTGGACTTAAAAGAGGTCCACTCAAAACTGACCCAAAATCCTAAATTGAAAAGTCCATGCCTTAATCCAAGCAAGCATTGGATTATAGCTAAAATCAAAGCCTTAATTAAGCCCAAACAAGCCTTGGTGATGCGAACCTAGTTATCGCGTAGTCACGCAACCCACAACTAGCATCACTTGGGTTGTAGCTAACAAAATTAAGTAAAGCCCATAGGACTTTTTTTATAGTCTTCCATCAAGCCCATTAATCCCATGTTTCCAAGTTGTAGTAGGATTCTTTTGGCTCCTTTGTTGTCCCCACTTCATGGCCCAAATAAAGTTGGGCTAGACCACTCCTGCACATAGATAAGTGAACTAGGGTCTCCTCTTGATAATTCAATGGTCCTTGCAATTCTGACTTGATTGACACCTTCAAAACCACGAATCAAGCCCCTGAACATGTAATAAGTCCTTTTTGGTGTTTCTGGGCCTGTTCGCAGTAGTTGATTTCATCTTCTTGATTGCAAGGACACAAAAACCTTTGGATTTTAAGAATTGTGAGATTTATTCTTCCCTTTATTTTTAGTTTGTATTATGAATGAGTATGCTTGTTTTCCTATGCAAATTTCTTATGGTTGTTTATTTAAATTGCTTGAGTGGACTCTAAGCTATTACTATGAACAATTTATTGCTAAGTTAGATGTGAAAAACCAGAGTTGTGTGATTTAGACTTGTGAAGCAACTAAACTTAATAATTATGGCGGATAAACATTATTAACCTTAGGGAGAACACTCAAACATATAAATTACAAGCTGCGGATAGCTTGTTGTGTTAAAATTAACAAATTTATCTAGTTCTTAATGATGTCATTGAATTAAATCATTAATGTGGACATTGTGATTGTTTGTTGTTTTTAATGTTTTTTCTTATGGTGCAATTGAAATTGAAAGTTTAGAAACGAACAAAGAACTCAAGGTCAATGGGTATTGCTTGAAAACTTTCTATGAAGGTAGGACTACTGCTTCTGACGAGTTAAGTGAACCAATCTAAGAAGAATTAACAAACAACATGTTGAGCCAATGAAATAAAATAAAAGCGCTTACTAGAAGGCAACTCAGCAAAAGACAATCAGATTTGTTATCTTTTTCCCTGTCATTTTTTTTTTGTATTTTACTTTAATTTTGTCATTCTCCTATATTCCTTTTTTTGTTTCAACATGAAGACAATATTTGGTTTAAAGTGGAGGGGTATTGAGAGAATTTTGGTTTGTTTTTCCTTTAAAAGGTTAAGAAAATAGTAATCTATGTTTGAGCTTTTGGACTTCTATTGCTTTATGAGAATATGAGTATTATGAATGATAATTAGTTGATAGAGGTGAAATATAAATTGAATGAAGGAGTGTGTGTGCATGTAAGTTTTAATGTTTAATTGGTTTATGATTGACTTTGAGAATGTCATGTTGACTTTATATTGTTATATCAATGAAAGCTTTTGAGCCTTCAACATTATATAGTGCCATGATAATTGATTTTATTATATAATAGATTAATTGAGTTTTTTTAAATATAAATTGAGTTTATTTAATTATAAATTGATTTGAAATTAAATTAAATTAAGTTTATATGAATTGTGTTGAAATTGTTGTAATTGTGTTAACATATAGTTTATTAAATTTGTTATGTTTTTTAAGGCGTTTGAGGGGTAACAGGATTGAATAATGTCCATTATCAGAAATCTAATGCTTATATTGACCAATATTAGCAAACGGTCTATTGACCAGTATTAGCTTCCAAGCTAGCAAACAGTGGTCTAGTGCGAAACTACCATATTTGCTAGCTTTTGCACCAATTATTTATCATATAAATTTTGAATTCTTACATTTTATTTTATTTACAATATTGTCCTTGTATTTTATAAAAATCAAAACTTAGTTATTATGATAAAACACCTTTTTCAATTAAGTTTCTACATGGTTACTTTTAAATATGTAATAGTTCATTATATAGGTGATTATTTTTATGTGATACGATACTTGATCTATTGCATTTCTACCAAATATGCCCTCATTGTTAGTGCTCATATAATACATAAGTAGGAAAAAAATTAATCTTTGGTTTGATGGTTGTAGAAAAATTTGAATAGATTTTTTTTAATTTTAATATAATTGAGAAATAGATTTTTTTAATTTCAATATAATTGAAAAATGTTTGCTTGAATGGATTTTTTTCTTTTAATCTTTAGACAAAGATTTTTAATTTCAGTATTATGTTCGAGATGATTAGTATATCTTGTTTCATTTAAAAAAACTAAACAAACCAAAACAAATTTATCTCGCTCAGAATAGCCTATTCCAAAAATTCTATCCAAGTTCCAGTTAGAATGTTCTAATTTTGTTTCGCTCATTTTATTTCATTCAAATAGTGCTTTGTTTTTTTGTTCTTTTTTCTTAAAAATAGTTTTCAGTTTTATAGTATTCATCATATCTTTTAATCCGACTATTGGATTGAACTGAAATTTTATTACAATGATTCTCTTAACATATTGTTATATCTCATACTAAAAGTTTAGAGCAATCAAAGATTAAAAAACAAATCATGTCTACTTATGGTATTATTCAATTTTTGGCCAAATTCATAACTTTGCTCATAAAAAAAATTATGTTTGTCCTTGTTTTAAATAAATTTTTTTCACAATTTTATTATTCAATAATAGATTTACTAGGAACTAAGCTTTATAATTTATTTTAATTTGTGTTTATTTAGGTTTATCATGATCTCATGAAGCATATCACAAATATGAAAAGTTAACCTGAGTCGATCCAATATATTGTTATTTCAATATTTTTTTTTAAAATATCATCTTAACAAAAATTTAATCAAAATTTTTAATCATTATCTGATGAATCGATCATGTCATGTTAGTTTAACTCTCACTTTTTTAGTTATGTTTGAAATTTGAATTGAATAATTTCAGGTTAATTTATCTTTGAATTTGAATTGAAATAATATTGAATTAATATTTTATATATATAACAGTATACAATCAAAATCACAAGTCAAAATGCTATGAAATTAAAACATTTAATTCCAATTAAAAATAAAATATTAAAACCCCATGGTTTTAGAAAGTAAATTGAGAAATATAATATGTCATGCATGTCCTATTTTATGTACCGAACATTTATATATAAATTTGGCAACTAAGCTTCAATGAAATCAAATTTGATCAAAATCTTATTTTTATACTCATAAATTAGTCAATTCAATCCAATTACACTGAATTGTATTAATATTTTGGTTTCTCTCATCAAATAAATAAGAAAAAGAAGAAAGTTATATAGACAACACAACGCAGTACATTAATAATACATTTTATGCTTACATAATAAAAAAATATTTAATGAGTTTTTTGGTTCCCTATTTTCCCTCCGATTCCAATTTCTCTTCCCACCAAAAAGCACAACCATGCAAATTAATAACAGTAACAACGTTGAAATTGCTCTCCTTCACATGTCCTTAATTGTTCGTGAAGTTAAGGTTCCACAAATTATGATGAGACGGGATTCTTCTAACATTTTCTACCTGGTTGGCAATAAAGTGCCCCAGCAAAGCGAGTCATCCTTGTAGCAACTGCACCGGGTTTGGCTTTGATCATGAACTTGTTGTTCGGGCTCTTGTTTCTCGGTTGGCCTGATTGAACGAAGAAGGCTCCATTCATCATTAGATCATTCTCTGATCTCCATGTCCATTTACTCCATTCTTCCTTAGTTGCATAGTCCCTCTTGGTCACCTGCATTTTGTAGGTATCATCAAAATATGTACTTATTGTATTGTATATGAAATTTAATTGGAATGCATAGTTTTGCTTTGTTTACCTGTTTTAGATGAGGCTCAGGTGGTGCGATGAAGCGGTTACCCTGGCTGATAATGGTAGGGTGTTTGCTACCACCAATAGCATACAGGCGCCAATGAGTGTAGTCATTGTTAACAACATGGAAGAAACCCCATCTGCATCTCGGCATTCTCTGGACAAGTCCCTGACCAAAATGGTTGAATGCAACTGTGACTTGCATAAGATGATCGCCTGAGTAGCTATCACTTGCTCCCAACAAGATCGCCTGCAAATTTCAATATACATGCATCCTCAAATCTCTTAGATCTGAGCAATAAATAAGGAAATTATCTTGATCAGGTTATATATACATAAGAAATGAGATCGTAGCTTACATCGTTGTGGTGGGTGAAATGGCAATTAGAAATGGTAATTGCAGTGGATCCCATAACTGCGTCAATAAGTCCATCGGTACAGCGAGACATGGAGACGTGATCGATCCAGACATCGGTGGAACCGAAGATGGAAATTCCATCTCCATCACTGCTGGTCCTGATTCCGTAATGGTCCACGGAGTCCCTAATACTTCCACCGCTAGTAGCAATAATGTGATGAATGTGAATTCCATGAATGATAACATTATGGATGAATTGTATTGTAATGCCAGCACCGTAAGAGATGTGTACATGGTGCCCACGCCCATCAATCGTCTTATGGCTAGTCATAATCAACTCTTTCGACAGCTTAATGTTCATGCTCTTTGAAAATATGATCCACAACGGCTCCTTTTGGATCACAGCATGACGCAGAGTCCCTGGTTTCGGCTTCAAAACATTCTTGTCCGAATTATCTGTCACCACATATATCCTTCCAGCCATTCCTCCAGTAGTCCTCCGCCCAAAACCAAGTGCACATTTTGCTAACTGCTTACGGTTTTTTGCCCAGTTGTTTTGGCACCTCCAGCACCTGTCAATTGGGTTGGTCACCTGGCATGGGCCTACGTATTTTTTCCTCCCTTGCCTCAGGTTCCTTCTCGTGCTGTTCGCGAGCTGCTTGAAATCGGCATCGTTTTCATCGTCATCAAGGACCCAATTCGTGATGTTTGTAAGGGTACTGCTATGCCTTGCAAGGGAGTATCCCCCGAATAAAATAAAAAAGATTGTCAAAATCTTTATGATATTTCTTAAATGTGCATGCCATGTAAGTTAATTCTGCATGCTTAAGCGTATACCTCAGCATAGCAAGTTGCTATGTATCTTATCCGATCTAGGCTTGCTTCTTAGTTCAAAGAGAAATCAAGGCTTTAAAAAATAAATAAATGGTGATGTATTGTGTACTGGTCATAATCAATAATGAAACGGAGAAAATGATCATGATGGGAATTCACCTGTTCACTTCAACGTTGAAAGCATCGGTTGCCTCTTCTGGGTTGGGTACGTAGGCTTCCAATGTCATCTTCTTAGCTTCCTCTGCTCGTTTTTGCCACACGTCATCGAAAATGCCAATGTCTGCCCACAGGCTTGGAATCAATGTTGCAAGAGTAAAAACAATGATCAGCGTGGCCTTGCCCACTGCCATTCTCTTTATATGTAATGAATGAATGCTCACAAGTAATGACCGAAAGTAGTAGTACTGGACCTAGGTCCGTAAAGATCAAGGTCTACGGTTGAACCACTGGCGCGGTGGGCTCGTAAGTGTTTGTATGGGTTCAGACCGAAATAGACCAGAAAAAATTGAACCTAGGTCAATTTCTAAGCTATCTGCATAGCTTGTGTTTAATTAGTTTATGAATTGAACACACAAGGTCGACGTTGTGGGCATGCTTAAATACTATCCAGTAACGTACGTAGGAGATCTAAAATTAGAAGCGTAGAGAATGGAACACCATTCTTTAATAGTGGTTGACAGTACAAAGATTGACCGACGATCAGTCTATAACAAGGAGAATAAATAGTCTAAAACGAGACCCTATGCAAGCTATTTTCTCTTGCACGCTTGTCTCAACGTCGGTGTTCGATTCAATTTTCCTTCACTAATATAGTGCGTGTGCGTGTGCGTGTGCGGTTGCCTGAATCAACTTAGAATTGGAAGCCAGAGCACGTCCAGGCTAACATCGTGCATAATAATATTCTGTCATTTATTCATTGATATATTTCTGGAATTGTACTACATGTAACGGCAACTTAGGTTAGGGGTGGATATCTTCCATTACATATAACTCAACAGGTCATCCTTCCTACTGTTCACCGTGACTCATTGCCACTGTGGACTGGCAATTTGTCACGGTGAATCGCGGGTGTTTGTGCGCTTTTTTTTTTTTTTTTTTGCTTTTAGAACAGTGCATTAACGAAAAAGCCCCCCGAAAACGACAAAAAGCGCCGACGGTTTCAGGGGCTGAACGGTCATTGACCGTTTCGGTCCGGTCCAGCTCGGTTCGGCCGACCGATTTGTTTATTTTTTTAATATTACATTGAACAGTGTATTAACGATTTTGTCCCTCGAAACGGACAAAAAACAGGCCTGGTGGTCAGGGGCTTCAAGGTAATTAGCCAATATTTTTTTATTATTTCCCGCTGACATCTGCTGGCGCGTCTCCTGAAGCGTCGTTCGTTGCAGCGCTAACGCGTTCTTTGGACAGCGCGTGCGGCGTCATACGACGTCGAAAAATGACCAACCGGCATCTAGAATGATTTTCAAGCATTTTCTCTTCCACATGAGGTGGCGCGTGTGTCACTATGATGTGCGTATACGTGTCAATGGTCGTTTGAATTCCCCCCCCCCATTTCTCTCTCCTGCCTGCGAAACATGACGTCAGCTAAGCTGTTTTTTGTCAAAGTTCATTTCAGTCCCTGAACGTTATAATTTGTTTTTCTTGCCCTTAATGCTATTATATAGGTTTTGATTTGTTTCAATTTCATCCTTCAATTGAAATTGATTATATCTTGAAGTTTCAAATCGGTCCTCATGCTTTTAATTTTTCGGATTGGGCCGGAATTCTATATAATTTTGGTTTCAAAGTTTTTATTAATTTCAATTTCATCCTTCAATGCAAATTTATTATAAATCCTTAATATTTTCAGTATCAAAGTTTGATTTCTTTCAATTTTATCTTTCTATGCAATTTTTTATTTCAGGTTTGATTTCGATCTTAATTTTTTTTTCAGGTTTTGTTTTTCAATATTTGGATTTACTTCAATTTTTTCCTTTGAATTAAATATATTATTTAAAGTATGTCAAATTAATTATATGTTTGTATATTTGTGTCAAATTAAAGTATGTAAAACTAATTAGATATTTTAATATTTATTGGATATTATCGCCTAAAATATTTAGATAGAGAAAAATAATGACCTAGAATACAATTATATATTTTTCTATTGTTATACTAGGGGGTGTTGAGCTATTTTATTACATTAAATTTCGCTTAAATAAAAATTAAATTTCGCATAAGTGTCAAATATTTTGCCTGTTTCGACTACACTATTCTTTTTAGACGGCAAATAAATAATTATGCACGAAAAAACTTTTCTATTTATTTTTTCAAAAAATTTGCAATATTTGTATTTATAATGTGTTATATTTAATATAACTGGGGAAAACAGACAACTCATATTTATTTTTTTTACAAATTCATCTAGGTTATCTACAATTAAAAAACTATAAAAATCACTTTCCCATTTCGATCACACTACAGATTATGTGAGACTAAGTATATGTGTTGAATATTTTTTAATATTATCGCCTAAAAATATATAAAGAGAAAAAAAAATTGACCTACAATGTCTTACAAAAAAAATTAATATTTGTATTCTTAAATATATTTAATATAATACTATGATGAAAAAATCTTATAAAAAAAAACTTTGGCTTTGAATGTAAATTTGTATTTTAGACTCTTTTTGTTTTTCCTTTTAAGAAACGGTGACCTTTTTTTCACATGTATTTTTTTGTTTTACTGTCCAAGTAAGCTGTTCTTTTTTAGCCGGTTTTCTTTCTTTGTTTTTTTTTAACCAGAGTATCCGTGGCAACAAATTCCTAATGAATCATTTCACCTTCTTAGCAAATTTTATAACAAATTTAATCAAAAGTTTTTTAGCAATAGCAATATTCAATCACATTGTGGTTGAAAAAAAACCATTTCAAACGAATTTTATCAATTACAATTATAATAATTAAATATTAAAATTATAAAATACAATATTTTTAAAATCAATTAATTTTTTACAGAGATAAAAAAAACGCAACGAAGCGGGCAAATCGGCTCGTTCTATCTAAACTAAATCATCATTAGCTTGTATATATACACACCAGATTGTTCATCAATAAAGTGTGTGGGAAAATTCATTTTCATTGAAACAAAAAGCAGTGTTCATCTTCTATATGGGTACTGTCATGTTTAAAAACGCAGCTCATCTTTTGGCATCGTCCATTCCTTTACATCTCTTGGTTTTGTGAGTTCAGTGACCTAAACATTCAAAGTGATCTTTATTTTTCTGAAAATTTGGACATGTAGACCAAACAAACATTTAATTCGGCCAAGGGACTAATATACTTGTCACTAAGCCCAAGTGTGCATGCAAAATATTTTTCATTTTTCGAAAGTTCTCATACATCCTTGCAGGTCGGGCCCGGGACAGCTGGGTATGGGTTTTGTTGGGATATTTACGAACAGTTGGATTGCGGAGAGTAAACTTGATTTGCTGATTGTAAGAGCTTATTGACATGATTTTGTGAGGAAAATAGGTTGGAGAACGGTATGGAATGATCCTCTTTGTTATTTCTATTTCAAAGAAACCGAGGGCGAAGATGAATAGAGGATAAATAAAACATTATTGTTTGGTTGACATTTTCTAAACTCAATTTTAAGCTCATTGTCTTTGTATCTTTGCAACTGAACCCTCAATTGATCTTTATATTTGGAAATCATCTCAATTAATGCCCTTATAATTTTCAATTAGACCCTTGTATTTTGGTGTCCCTTACACTTTTGTCCTTGGGTTTTCAGTTCTTTGATTTTATCCTTAATTTCACTCCTAATTAAATCAATTATGCTCTCACAATTTTGGTAATATTTCATTTTGATCACTAAACTCTTGATTATTGGAATTTTGACTCAGTTGTCTTCCAAACTTTGATATTTTTCTTCAAGCCCCTCATTGCATTATTTATAGCCTATAAATAGTTTAAATAAGTCTTAGAACTTGCTCAACTAGATTCAAAACTTGATATTTCTTTCAATTAAACTCGTGATTAAGCCAATTTAGAATATTAAAAGTTTAATCGAGTCCCTAGACTTCCAAGTTTTGCAAATTCATCCCAATCTTCAATATTCAATGTTTTTCTTCATTTAAGCCATATATTGCTACAACTAAATTCCCAAACTTCTTTTCTTTCCATTGTGGTCCCTCAACTTCTGCTAAATATACGGTTTTGCCTCTAAAATCACGGGAAAAAAAATTGTCTGATGCGCAAGGTTCTTCTAAGCATTTTGATTTTTTTTTATAAGCAGTTAAATAACAATTTTATCCTTAAATGAGAAAAAAATTAATAATTGTCAACAACAGTTTTTTTTGTGTTTTCATTTTCTATGAATAGTAAAAGCACTAATTTACCCTGGGTCTTAAGGGTATTTTATATTTTCATATGTATTTTTTTGTTATTGGGATGGGCTTCATGGGTGTTTTGGTATTTTTATATTTTTAAATATTTTTTTTATTAAAAACATTGTTGATGCGTGTGACAGACGCGCCAATGATTTTAAGTCACCCACGCCATACAGGGGGCACATGACGCTCCATGGGTGGCTCAAAATGATCATTCTTCATCTCACCAGATGTGCCACCATTTCTTCTTTCCCATGGTAGGGGCACATGTCAACGCATGATGGTCAGAGAATTATCGTTGATCAATTGTTTTTTTCCTCTCTCTTGGAACCTTATATTCATTCTGATGTATTTGTCTCATTACGGGGCCATCCAAGTAATTCCCTTTATTGGTCACTAATTGCCCACTACCCATGTCTTATTGTGATTGTGTACGTTTGTTATTTTCTTTATTTGTCAATAACTGGCCATTTTCCCTGATTTATAAAGTGGTGGAACGTGGCTATTGATTTATATAACAGATAGTTAGACGTTATATTTTTTACTTTTGTTGCTTGTAATTTGGCTATTTAAAGCCTCGTTCTGATTACTAAAGGCAAATTAGTTTATAAAGTTCATGCTCATTATTTGCAGAGATTCCAAGTGAGCTTTCAAGATATTGGTGAGATTCTAATTTCTTAGGGCTAATTAATTTGTGTTTATAGTGTCACCAAATTGCTATCAAAGCAGTCGATCGTTTCAATTTACATTACATTCTTATGACAAAAACCAAAAGTGGCCAATCATACAATATCATGGATAAGGTTCCACCATTTCCAATTCTTCAAACCCAAACCCAAACCCAAACACCGATACTTTCCAAGCTTCGTCCAATTTTCAACAACAACTTGATCAGTTTTCTCAAACTTTGAACTTGATGATGCATTGTTTGTACGTGATTGATGAATGAAGCAATCGAGAAGTGGGACGACCACCTCGGGAAGCTAGACAACGAAGATGAAACTAAGGAAGTGTAGTTGGTTGCGGTCAAACACAAGTTGTACATGGACAACCACGCGATATGGATATACAAAGAAATGTTTTGGATGAATTAACAAATGTATGAAGGTGGAAGTAGTAGATTTTTATGGCAAACTCAATCTGAAGGCATTTTTTGATTGGATTACTTCACTTAAAGATTACTTCGACTAGTTTTCAGTATATGAGGAACACAAGGTTCAATTTGTCAAACTGAAGCTTAAAGGTCTAACTCGTGCTTGGTGGAGTAGTGTGGAAGAGAGACTGAGGCGAACCCGTCAGGCTACTAATACAAAGTGGGGAGATATGAAGGAATGACTAAAAGCAGAATACCTGCCCATAAACTTATCTATGAAGACATATTATAATGGAGCCAAAACAACAAAACTAAAGTGGACCAGTATATAGAGCGATCTCATGAACTGAAAATGAGGAGTAAGACCAGCAAAATCGAGCCTTAAGTATTAGCTCAGTATTTGAAGAGATTGAGACCTCAAGTAACACACGCAGTTTTTATTCTGCTAACTCTGGGAACTTTCATCATTCATCCTCTGCTAGTGTAAAGCCAACAACCAAATTAACAAGAGGACACGTGAATGGTGATGTAAAGGCAAGGAAAAAGCTTTTGGAGAGGGCCCCAAATGTTACAAATGCAAAGGGCATGGACACTTTGCACTAGTATGTGTTAATAACCATCTCAGCTAAAAATTTAAGCTTATAGGTGAGGTCCTAGAATATGATTTATATTATTCTCTAACACGCCTCATCAAGTGAAAGCTCTTTAGGCTTGAAACTTGCATATAGATCCACATTACTTTGTGCTTGATTTTTATCAATTAGAATGGGGGTGGTAAGATTCGAACATGTGATTGCTGGGTCAACAATGCTCTGATATCATGTTAAGAGACCATCTCACCTAAAAACTTAAGCTTTTAGATGAGGTCCCAAGATATAATTTATATTATTCTCTAACCGTGTATCGTGTGTCACACTCAAGATCAGAGAGTGACTTATGTATGTAAGGACCTGGTGGTCGATAATGATAAAATTGACCATGACGATGACCATATCTAACAAAAAGATGATCCCGAGGAAGAACGATTGCAAGCCACTGACCTACCCATTTGTGTGATTCAGCATGTTTTGACAGGGCACAAAACCAAAAGGGACGTGGACCATGGCTCGAAGAGAACTAACATCTTCCACACAAGAGTCACATACAAGGACAAAGCTCTAAATGTTGTCATCGACAATGATAATAGCATGAATGTTGTGGCTAAAGAAATAGTTGAGTGTCTTGGGCTTTCCGAATAGTCACATCCCACAACATATCAAGTGAGTTAGATTGATGATAATAATTCAATTTTGGTTCAAGGTCGTTGTCATGTGAAATTCTCATTAGTCAAGAGGTTGTAGACCAAGTTTGGTATGATGTATTGCTTATGACCGTATGTCATCTGTTGTTGGCAGAACATGGATGTATGATAGACATATCAATTATGATAGTCTAGAGAATACCTATTCGTTCAAAATTGATGATCGAAATGTGGTGTTGGAACCTCTCCACATCTTTGCGTTTGAAGATCCTAAAAAATCCGACTTGATGTTGACTATGCGACAAGTCAAAGAAATCATGCAGAAGGGGAAAATTCTTCTTTTTATAGTTGAACATGAATCCAAACAACTTGATGGTAAAATCCCTGAAAAATTTTAAGATTCCATTCCAAGAATTTGAAGATATGATGCTAGAAGACCTTCCCAATAATTACCATCATTATGAGTCATTCAACACGCCATCGATTTTCTTCTAGGTTTGTCTCTACCCAATTTGCCTCATTATAGAATGAGCCTAACTATACGTGCTGAATTTCAAAAGCAAGTACACGACTTATTAACTAAGAGATTCATCCATGAAAGTTTGAACTCCTTCATTGTACCTAGATTACTCACCCAAAAAAAAATAGTAGTTGGTGAGTGTGTATCAATAATAGAGCGGTGAGCAAAATCACAGTTAAATACTGGTTTTTAATTCCACGCTTGGATGACATATTGGACCAACTAGGCAGTATCATGATCTTCATAAAAGATTGATCTACAAAGTGGTTACCACCAAATCTGAGAAAGGCCCGAGGATGAGTGACAAACTGCTTTCAAGACAAAAGAAAAGTTGTACGAATGATTAGTCATGCATTCGACCTCACTAATGCTCCAAACACGTTTATGTGTGTCATGACACAAACACTTTAACCTTTCCTTGGTAAGTTCATTATAGTATATTTTGATGATATTCTCATCTTTATCAAGTCTGTTTTGATGCATTTAGAGCATATACACCAAGTTTTAAGACGTTAAAAAAAGAACATCTCTACATCAACAAAGATAAATGTTCCTTCCTTAAAGAGAAGATCAATTTCTTGGGGGGTTCATTGTATCATATAAAGGTGTTGAAGTTGTCTCGTTAAAGGTCCAAGCAATCCGTGATGGCTTAAACCTCAATCATTTTTTATATACACACCTTTGTGGGTTTGACAACATTGTATCACAGATTTGCCCAAGGATTCAACATCATTATAACTCTCACTACTGAGTGCTTGAAGTCCAATATCTTCAAGTGGACTCTCGTGACTGCCACGACATTTGATGAGATAAAACAAAAGATACCTTCCATCCTAGTTTTAAAGCTTCCTGACCTAAAAATGAGGAATAAAAATAAATTTTTGAAACAAATTTTAAATCACCATTTATGTTCCTTGTGTTTTTTTGTTCTTTATCTTTTTAATCATTTCTCATAAAAAAAACAAATATGCACTTGGACTTTAATTTAAGTAAAAAAAACTCACTTATAAAAAAAAATTTTGAAGATCAAATTATTTAAAAAAAAATCTAACTATTACAATCTACAATTAAAAAAAATCTAACTATTACAATCTACAATGTAACTCCTACAATTAAAAAAAAATACTACAATAAAAACACTTACGGTTTATATTATTGGTAATGTCACTCCTACTTTAAAAAAAAATCTATAAACTGAAAAAACAGTTAATTCCGAAAAAGGCTTTGAAGGATAAATTATTTACATAGATATTATTCACAAGTTAAGGGTACATGAGTAATTCCACCCAAAACTCTAGAAGCCAAGAAGATAACACACACAGAGAGAGAAATCACAACCGACCTTAACCTAACCTCAAAAATCTCCTGTCATACGACACGCCATCCCTAAACCCAGAAAATAATTATCCGGGGAAATCTTTCCACCTCTTTCTAGACATCCAAACAAAAAAGAAAATCTCGAATAGATAGATAGATGTCAACGTCGGGACAGCCACAATTCCGATACACACAAACACCATCGAAGGTTTTGCATCTGCGAAACCTTCCATGGGAGTGCACAGAAGAAGAGTTAATCGAGCTCTGTAAACCATTCGGAAGGATAGTAAATACTAAATGCAATGTTGGCGCCAATCGGAATCAAGCATTCGTCGAATTCGTAAGTAATGTGTATTAGGAGTACAGAATGTATATTCATAATCTGTAGGGTAGGTAAATTAGGTGAGAGAATAATTAGATTTAGTAAAATTTGGTCGTGAATCTGATTTCAGGTAGACCAAAACCAGGCAATACAAATGGTATCGTATTATGCGTCGTCGTCGGAGCCAGCGCAGGTTCGGGGTAAAACGGTGTATATTCAATATTCGAATAGGCACGAGATTGTGAACAATAAGAGTCCAGGTGATAATCCTGGAAATGTATTGTTGGTAACCATCGAGGGTGTTGAAGCTGGTGATGTCAGTATCGATGTCATTCACTTGGTAATTGCCTTTTTCTTTTTAATCTTTATTTGTTTTCATCTCTCAAGATTTCTGTTGATATATGTTCTTAGTTTTTAAACGCACTAAGTTGGTTAAATGTGCTGAAATCATGAAAAAGCTGTCTAGAATTAGGGGTTTTAGGCAATTGATGCATGCTTTATTGGAGTTAAAAATGTGATAAAGAAAACAAGCACCTTCAGGAGCATAGCTTACTAGTTGATGCATATTTGTTTTTGGAGGAATTTCCACCTAGCCCTACCAGAGGCTCACGATTTTGGAAATGGCTCGTATATCATGAAGATATTTAATCGGTCATTAACATGTAGCCCTACTAGAGGTTTGTGATTGTGGAATTGGCTCCTAGATCATGTGATTTCTGCATGTTTGTTCACTAGTGTTATGTTGGCGACGACAAATTTCTGACAATATAATGCACTGGAACATATTTCATTATCTTGTCTATCTTCTTTTCTTTTCAGTGCAATTTCATATAATCCACTGGAAAATATTTCATTATCTTGTCTATCTTCTTTCCTTTTCAGTGGAATTTCATACAAGAGTGGAGGAAAAAGCATAACATTAATGTTATTCTCTGTAATTATGCTTGTTATAAGATGTACCATACCTAATGTGCAGATGATGGGTACTCGTTTAATAATTTCTTTAGTTGCTTTGAAAATTTTATTTCTCTTAACAGTTGGTATTCTCAATACTTTGATTTGAATCAACTTTCCACAGTTTTTAATCAGACAATTTGGTTTATAGCTTTGGTGGAAGATTCATTTCATTGTTTTATTACTTTTTACATGGAAATTGCACCATGATTGGATTATGTATTAAATAGAGCTTTAATTTTATTTCAAGTCAGTTGAATCACATATGATGATGCCTCTTATTTAGACTCTTTTGTTGGAGACAGTTTGGAAATATTATCATACGTCATTCTCCTTTCTAAGGTCTATCTTGACGCATACATGTACAGGTGTCACTCTGCACTTATTTCTTATATATTTGGAAATTTTGTTTCATATCGTTTTGCCAATGATTGGGGTGGTCCCAAATGGTGTATAATTGAATTCCTAATTCTATCATCATTACAGAATCTGATATACATATCATTAAAACTTGTTGCAGGTGTTTTCTGCTTTTGGTTATGTGCACAAAATTGCTACTTTCGAAAAGGCTGCTGGTTTCCAGGTGAGTTGTCAAAAAATGCTTTTGATCTTCTTGGGATTACGCCCCCCTCCCCCCCATATTAGTATCATCCTTTTCCCCAATACATTTGCAGGCATTAATTCAATTCACTGATGCTGAAACTGCATCGTCAGCTAGAAATGCCTTGGATGGGAGAAGCATACCCAGGTATGCTCTTCTTTCCTAACCTTCAATAACCCCCCTCCCCATCCTCTGTTTTCTTTCTTTTTTTGGGAATTTTCTGTTAGTATGGCAAGTATAGTTAATTTGTAATGGTATGATATTATGTTTTAAAAATTCAGGTACTTGCTTCCAGAGCATGTTGGTTCCTGCCACTTGCGCATTTCGTATTCTGCGCATACCGATCTCAATATTAAGTTCCAGTCCCATAGGAGCAGGTAATAAGATTGTCCCAGCTATTAAGAGGTCAAATGCGTAGATGTTTTCTCACTGTTTCTTATTACATTTGTTGTTCAAAATCTTTCACCACCACTCTTGTACATCATTTGTGTTTGAATTTGAGGCCTTGCTAATTGGTGTGTGCTTTTGTTAATTAGGGGATTAGGGAAGCCTGATAACCAGAACACAGATGTATTGTCATGAACGCTTAGTAATTTCCTTCATCCTTAGATACTAGTTTATTGCATTTGCACTTGCCATTTTAGTTAAAAATGTTTGGTGTATAATTGCTGAATTTCATTAAATGAAAAAAATATTCATACAACCATTATTCAATTTCTGGTTGCAGTTTATTGCATTTGTACTTGCTATTATGGATTTTGCCAATATTGTTTTTTGATGTCTACTTTTGAAGCAAGTTTATTTATTCTGAAGTCAATGCTAATTTGTTTCAAAAGTGTTAAGGAGGCAAAATATTAATTTACATAACAAACTAATCATAGCAACTGTTTGCTTCAAACCATATTACAAGGCCAAACAAATCATTAACAATCAATTGGCTGATCAATTTTTTGTCTTCCTTGTGTCATTTCTTTGATGATATTTGTCCATCTTTAGGTAAATTTGGAATTTCTCAAACTTTCATTTTCATTTGGAGAACCCATTTTATCCTAATCTTTATTGAATCTTCTATCAAGCAGAGGATTGAAAAGAAGCAAGCCAATTTATTTTGCAAAAGTTTTAACATATTTTTTCATGGTCATGTCTCTACTTATTCATCATTTATCTAAATCTTTTGTTATGTTTGTTTGATGCAGCTTCTGAAATTTATGCATCAATAGTCATGGATAGTGTTTGATATTTGTTTGTATGATACTCATAGATTTTATCTCCAAATTTTGCAGAGATTATACAAATCCATATCTCCCTGTGAATCCTACTGCAATCGAGGGACATGTTCAGGTAAATCTTTTCTGATTACTTTTTGAATTGCATTACTTAATCTTCACTGATAACCTGTTTTCTCCAGCCTACTGTGGGTGCTGATGGAAAGAAGAAAGAACCTGAGAGCAACGTGCTTCTTGCATCGATTGAGAATATGCAGTATGCCGTCACCATCGATGTTCTTTACACTGTGAGGAAGACCTACGTGCTTACATGTTCCCTTGACATGGAATTTTAATGAGTTTTACTCATAGTGTCCGGCCCGCTCATTGTAGGTATTCTCTGCATTTGGTACTGTCCAGAAGATTGCTATATTCGAGAAGAATGGTGGAACACAGGCGCTAATTCAGTATCCAGGTATGCCTTCTGTCATTACTGATTGTTCACAAATTTAGCTTGCAACTTGTGTATATTTACATTGACTACCTGCATCATGTTGAAAGCCTTTTGATTAATGCGGTTCTTTAGTTGCCAGATTATCTGGTTTTCTAGCTCTGGAAATCATCTAGGGCTAGATACATCTTGGTCTAGCTTGAAATAAATACTCTACGCACAGTTAATCAGACTTTGAACTTCATTTAGATTCTTCATTTTCACATCTCTTACCTATTTTTTTCCTATATTGGTTTTGGTTGGGTATAAAAGGAGCTTTAGTCATGCCAGAATTTCCTTTCCATGCTTGAAAAGGTTCTATACCATAGTTGTTGGGGTTGGCTGAACGATTGCCATTTGTCTATTTAATTTTTGTTTAAGCTATACCAAATCCTTTTTGATAGTAACAATTTATCACCTCTTATCTGTTTTAAAAATCTTGTCATGCTACCAAATTACAAATGATCTCAAAATCATCTTTTCTAGAGTTTATGTTTATTTGAAACTGTTTGACAATACCATCATGACATTTGGTTCATTGTTAAAATTATTTTGACCATTTATGATCCTCTTTGCGTATATGTAGGCTAGGGTTTTAACAATGCACATGCTGTATTTTGTTAGATAGGCTTAAGCAGTAATCATGTCTTCTTTGTTTTCCAGACGTTCCAACTGCAGCAGTAGCCAAAGAAACTCTGGAGGGACACTGCATTTATGATGGTGGCTATTGTAAGCTTCATCTATCATACTCTCGTCATACTGATCTCAATGTAAAGGTATACATATGTGCTTTTGATTTAATGTCATGAGAAAAAAAAGTAAATGGAAAAATGAGAGATGTTGATGGAGAAAAAATTGCATCTATTCCTTATAAAAAAAGAAGATTCGGTCCTTAAAATGTATGCTTCTTGACAATCCTCTTTCACCTTCTGGCTGAATGCAATCCTCTTTTCTTGTTTTCCATTCTGTGGAGAATCTGATTAGTTGCTTTTGTTGGTAGGCCTATAGTGATAAAAGTAGAGATTACACCATCCCAGATGCAAGTTTGATTGCAGCACAAGCTCCTGGCCTTCACACCGCTCCTACGATGTGGCAGAATCCTCAGGCTGGTTCATTGTACCCTGGGAATAACTATGCTACCACAGCTGCTGTTCCAGGTCAAGTTCCTCCTGGGCAAGTGCCAGCTTGGGATCCAACCATGCAGGCAGGTGGACAAGGCTATGTATCAGTTCCTGGCACTTATCCTGGTCAAACATATCCAACACCTCCAGTGTCTGCTTATGCTACTGCTGCAATACCTGCAGGCTCCTCTCCCCTTTCACATAGCAGCCCAATTTCTCATAGTGTGGCTTCTATGGCAATGAGCCACCCAGGTGCGCAGTCAAACTTGCGACCTAGTGGTGCTTCACCTCCTGGTCAGCCACCATATTATGGTCAATGATGATGTTTTCTCCCCGTTTAAACATTTTTTTTGTTTTTGCCTTTCCAGTATTTGTTTCTGGTAATGATGATAGTCTTTAATATGCTGCGGGAACCCTATCTTGTGAGGCTTTCATGTTTGGTTCTAAAGAATTTTTCTTATTTTTACTACTTCTACATGTATCTTCTGTTTTCCAGTATTTGTTTTCTTGTGAACTTGGTCCAGCTTTATCTGGTTCAGTATAGATGTAGAAAATTACTCGTGAGCTTTATATGTAGCAACAGTAGATCGTAAGAATCCTTTTCTAGTTATATATTACTAAAAAAATGTTCATCTATTTTTGGGGTAGTATTTGATTATTAGCTCAAGACAATAAAAATAAAATAAAATTGGACAGATGTCTCCCCCTACCTCCTGCTGTGATGGACCAAGTTATTTCACTCCGTAACTGTTAAAACCATCCTTTTCCTCAAATTTTTTTATTGGAGAACTAATCAAGCTCATGAAAATAAAAATGGTGATGCATCAACCTTTATTTTATTTTGAAGGGCCTGCTTACTGTATCGCATTCTTTTGTATTAAGCTAATGACAGGTTGATCTTTAATCCATCGATTAGGGCAATCTTTTTGACGAGGATTTTCTTCATTTTTCTTGTTATTTTGTAGCTATCATATTCTTATTAATGATGTTTCTTTTCTCACTCTCAACACAAGTATTCTTCCTTTGTGCGAACACATGAAAGTGGAAGTAATAGCTTGTTTGTTTTTAATATAATTAGAATTTATTTGTTTTTGTTTTTAAAAAAATAAATATTTTTGGTTGTTTTCAATATTTTTGGTTGTCTCAACAATTTTTGGTTGTTAAATAATAATAATAATAATAATAATAATAATAATAATAATATTTTAATGTATTTTTAAATATATTTGTTTTTGAAGAGCAACAGTTGATACAAAATTAGCTATTATTAGTGTCTAGAGGCGGTAATCTTCCATTATTGATCCAGGTACAACATCTGTTGCCTCCAATAAAAAAATCTACTAAGAAACCAAATTAATAATATGGTTTTTAAATAGTGTAAATATAACATTTTTTATATTTACACTAATAGAAAAAAACCATTCAGAGAAATTAATTTTATTTTAATATATATAATATTAATATAACTATTTATTAATAATAAATAACTAATATAAATAAAATCAAAAACACTTTTTTGCATAGAAATATATTTAACAAATTTTGGTTTTTTGATAAATATGTAGGAAGAATTCATCAACTTAAAAATATTATATTATCTCTTGAATATAACTCCCCTTGAAGCTATGAAAATAAAGAATAAAAACTATTTATTTTATTTATTTGTATAAATAACTCTAATTTATTCAATTAAATACATACATAAATTTTTAAATTATAATTAAGCTTTATATATATATATATATATATATGTTGTTATATTTTTTTTAATGTTGAAAAATCCTTTATCTGACCAGGGACAACGAAGCACATGTCAGCTTACACAAATTTGAGTAAAATAGCTGTACGATCCCAATAGTAGAAAGCTAGTCTAGTTTTTCAATCAGATGTGATATTGACTGACTTCTATTTATTCTCTTCAATCCTCCCTCCTCTCTTATTTCCCTTCAAGAAAAATCTTTCAAGGTTCACCATATTTTCTTGTAACATTATCTGTTTACCATTGAAATCCTTTTGTTTTCCTTAATTACTAGCTATAGTTTTTGCAAAATAATTAATAATTTTACAACTTCTATTAATTTATAAGTAGCTACAATGTTCCTAAGGGGGTTCTTCTAATTTTATGCAGGAAGGTTTCTTTTAGTGGGGTTTCTCTCCTTTGCCTCTTTTGTTCATGAATATTATGGAGATTGGATATATGCTCATGCCACTTTCTATGGAGGTGGCGATGCTTTAGGGACAATGGGTATGTGAGACATGTATTTGTTTTTCTTAGGAAAATCATGTACATGCTATAAAGGAAGACGATGACAAGGATATGCACAAATCTCATTTAGGACAAGATAGAGCACATCCAGCCTAAAATCATGTATTATGCTGCCATTCAAGGACTAACTTTAAAAATGATTCTAGAGCTGTATTTTATATTGTTATCGTTATCATTTATCTGCTTCCAAAATTGGAACAAATCATTTTGTATATATCTCTAACGAGTCATCGATCCAACTCATCACGATGTCTTCCTCCCCCGATCAAAATCCAAACTTCAATCTCAATACCCAACCTGATGCGAACCGGCCTAGAAACATCAACAAGGACTTGTTACATGTCCAAGAGCTTGATTCATGGTTTTGAAGGTATCAACCAAGTCAGAATGCAAGGACCGTTGAAGTATCAAGAAAAGACCCTAGTACATCTTATCTATGTGCATGAATGGTCCAACCCAATTTTATGTGGGCCATGAAGTGAGGACAACAAATGAGCCAAAAGAATCCTACTACAACTTGGAAACATGGGATTAATGGGCTTGATGGAAGACTGTGAAAAAAGCCTTATGGGCTTTACTTAATTTTGTTAGCTATAACCCAAGGCTTGTTTAGGCTTAATGACTTTGTTTTCAGCTTGGATCCAAGGCTTGCCTGGATTAAGTGATGGGCATTTCAATTGAGGATTTTAGGGTCAATTTTGAGTGGACCTCTTTTAAGTCGACATAAGGGTCCATTAGAATTAGTTTTTAAAAGACTATTTAAACTCATGTTAGCTAAATTTCGGCAGCCATTGATTAATTTTAATTCTAAACATTTCAGCTTATGTGTGAGAGTGATTCTTGGATTCAAGAAGGAGGGTTAGGAGTCAAGAATATCAGGGAATGGAATAAAGCTGCCACTGGAAAGCATCTATGGCGTCTTCTTTCGTCAAAGCATACCATATGGGCTAATTGGGTTTATCAAGAGCTGTTGAAAGGTAAATCTTTATGGAATGTGAGGGCGGCTGGGGCAATTTCTTGGGCTTGGAGAAAAATTCTTGAAAGTAGAATTTGGTTCAGAGGGATGTTTCGAAATCAAATTGGAAATGGGACAAGCACGTTGCTGTGGTTTGACTTTTTGCTGCCAAATGGAGGTTGTATTTTCGATCAAAGGCAGGGAAGAATGATGGCTAGCACTGGGCTCACGTGGACAACCACGGTTTCAAGCATTATCAGAGATGGTAATTGGGATTTTCCTTCAGGGCAGCCGGAGATGCAAGAGATATGGAATTCCATTAATTTCTTGCCCCAACCCCACAAGGAAGACACAGTTATATGGCAAGGGAACATCTCGGGAAAATTCAGTATCTCCTCTGCTTGGGAGTACATACGCAAGAAAATAGCTCAGTCACCCCTTGCTGACCTTATTTGGTTCTCTGGGCATGTTCCTCGTTATGCTTTCACTCTTTGGCTTGCATCTAGAGAGAGATTGTCAACAATGGACAGACCCCATGTCCAAAGAATTATGAGTGATAATGTTTGTGTCCTGTGCAGGGAAAGCCCCGAAACCCATGGTCATCTCTTCTTTGAATGTGGCTACTCTAGAGAGCTTTGGGAAGTCATTGCTTCAAAGGTTCACCTGAACATCCCTAACATGAATGGGATTCCTTTATTGATGTGGGCAGCAACTAATTGCACTGGAAAGAAGAGGTTCGACCATCTCTTATCAAGACATGCTCTCTCAATTGCAACATATTTCGTCTGGCAAGAGAGGAATTGAAGAGTGTTCCAGAACCAATGGAAGACATGTCGCACGCTCACATGGGAGGCCTTGCACCAGCTTCGGACTCTGTTGCTACAGCATACCAAGCCCATTCCGGAGTGGGCCATGAATGAATGGAATCTCCAAGGGGCTGAGCTGAGCTCTAGTGCTGCCCCAGTCCATCTAGCCCATCCATACTCGGGCCAAGAAGTCTTGGTGCAGCCTGATGTCCAAGTCCAGCTAGCCCGTCCATCTTCGGGCCAAGGAGACTCGACCCAGCATGATGTTCCTGCCCAGCCTGTAGTTCAAGTCCACCCAGCCCATCCAACAACGGACCAAGGCGATTCGTCTTAGCCCAGAGGAGATCTCCAAGTCCAGATAGCCCGTTCCATGTTGTCTTGGGCCGAAATGGCAGTTTCTTTTAGGAGCGCGAGGGCGCAGCTTATCAGTTTGGCGGAATGAGTTGTTTCAAGGCCTGTTTTCGGGCCTAAGGTGGGGTGGATGCCTTGGGCTTCGGTTATCTTCATCCTGGCCATTGTGGAGAGCTGTTGGGGCTCGGCAGGCGTGCAGTTTAGTCTGCAGATGACTAGCCTTTTTAGCTTTTCATGGCTTTTGTTTTGTGGTTTTACTGTTTTTTAGGTTTTTTTGTTTCTTTTGAGCCTTCATGGCTTGTGCTCCCTGCTCTAGCCCTGCTTCTTTGTTGATAGGCTATCAGGCCCCTCTTGTAATTATCCTTTCCTTTTAATCCACTATTACGGTTCCAAAAAAGTGATTCTTGGATTCTTTAGTTCTTGAACGAACTGAATCCGACTTATCGAAGCTTAACTGGCTTCGTGGCATCATTCTACTCATTCCATTCGTGGCATCATCCTTCGAGGCAGGTTTCCATTGTGTCACACTCCTATCAGACCTATTTCGGCTTTCTGGGATTAGATCTCATTCTTGGTTGTGGGTTGCATGACCACATGATCACGACGTTAGCATCACAACCTCCTTTCACAACAGACAAACCACTAATTGCATTCGATATCACTGCCCAAATTAATGAAAAGTTAACCCCCTCCACCTCTCCTCAATGGCATGCTCAATTTGAAGCACTTCTCATTGGGTACGATTTGCTCGACTGTGTCAAAGGTACCTTACATTGTCCCTCCTCCATTAGCACCGCTGCTGATCAGTTATGTAAAACTCACTGGGTTTGACAGGATAAGCTTATCCTCAATGCTATCTTAGCATCCACCTCTCCCTCAATCACTCCACTTATCGCCACGAAAAAGACTTCTCATGATGGCTGGAAAAAACTCAAAAACTTATATGCTAGCCGATCCCGAAAATGACACCTTTAGCCCGGTGGTCAATCCTCCAACAATACGACTAGTTCTCAGCATTGTCATGTCTCTCAATTGGAAATCCATCAAATTGACATCCAAAATGCATTCCTTCACAGAATGCTTGCTGAGGATGTTTACATGAACCAACCCATCGGCTACATTCACACCACCTTCCCAACTCATGGTTGCAAACTTCATAACGCTCTTTATGGGTTGAAACAGGCACTGTGTGCATGGTATTCTAGACTTTGGGTTTTATCAGTTTAGGCTCAGACACATCACTCTACATCTATACCATAGACTCTATTTGATTATTTCTCCTTGTCTATGTCGACGATATTGTGATCACAGGCTCCAGTTCATAGGTCATTGATTACCTCATACAAAATCTTAGTAGTGAGTTTGTTGTGAAAGACTTTGGCCCCATAAGCTTCTTCTTGGGTATTGAAGCATCTAGAACTTCTTTTGGTCTTTTTCTCTTCCAAAGACAATATATTTACAACATTCTGCAACACGCAAATATGGTAGAAGCCAAGCCTGTGTCGTCGCCAATCTCATCATCACAACAACTCTCTCTGTTTGATGGTGCTCCTTGTGCAAATCCTTCCCAATATCGTAGTGTGGTTTGTGCTTTACAATACTTATCACTAACTCGTCCAAACATCTCTTATGCAGTTCATGCATAAACCCACCGAGATACACTGGTCGGCTGTGAAGCGAATTCTCCGCTATCTGAAATTTTCCATCGACTTTGGTCTACAGATTAGTCCTAACTCTTCCACTCAGCTATCCATTTATCGCAACGCAAATTGGGTTGGCTGCCCCGATGACCGCCGCTCCCCCTCTGGATATTGCATCTACTTTGGTTCCAATTTGATTTCTTGGAGCTCAAAGAAGCAACCGATAGTTACTCGCTCGAGTATGGAAGTAGAATACCGAGTTGTTGCTCATGCCATGGCTTCAGTCCCTTTTGCGTGAGCTTGGCGTTTTTATTTCCTTAAGACCGTTTGTTTGGTGTGATAACATAGGGGCAACTTATCTCTCCGCGAACCCAGTTTTCCATGCCCGCACTAAACATGTGGAAATTGATTACCACTTCTTCAGAGAGAAAGTCCAACAAAAATCACTTGATGTGTGTTCATATCCAGTCGTGAATAACTTGTTGACGGTCTCACAAAGCCCCTAGTCTCAGCAAAATTCTCATTCATATGTGACAAACTCAACGTGGTTCTCTCCCCATTGAGTTTGCAGGGGCGTGTTAAGGAAACTTCCACTCATACAACTGTCCCTCATTCTAAAGGATGATACTCTACCCAGTTTGGAAACTTTGACCATTATAATTAGGAGCAATTAGTGCAACAATTATCTATGTATCTTGTGCATAATATTATGCTATTGATTTGTAATTTACTTTTTGATATTTGCCATGTATAGAATCTATTGTATAAAAAGGTGTCTCTCGACTCTATCAAGGTATGCAAGAATTACTTCTATTCTTTGTATCTCTTTAAATAATATAAAAAAATCAAGGTATATTTTTCATATGGTTCTATTTTTTATAAAAACAATAATTTAGTCCAATATTATATCGTGTTATGTTGTGTGGTTTGACAAAGCAATGTTTGCTAGTTGTTTATTATGTGTTGTTTATAAATATTTAAATGTTTTTCTTAGAGATAACATATCATCTCTCTCAATTATTTCATTGTTATTATCTTCAATAAGTTGGACACGACTCCAAAATTTGGTTTTCAACAGATGAACAAACAACTCCATTATGATTTTTTTTAATGGTAAAATATATGTATAATACACTTGTTGACATTTTATATAAATCAAGATGTATGTTCCATGATTTCACTAAAAACTAAGGATGCATTCTATTAACTAATTTGAAGGTGCACCATCGAAAAAGTGCATCATGATGTAACGTCCCCTTGTTTGGGAGATAAACAAGTAATCTTATGAATACACATTGGCCAAGAAAAGGTGTAATTTGTTTCTTACACACACACACACACACACACACACACACACACACACACATATATATATATATATATATATATATATACGGTTTCACTAAAATTTCTATCAAAATTTCAGCAGAAGCTCCCCCGTATTATCAGATCTTAAGTTTTTGACATAACTTTTAATTCAATTTTGACTCAATCATCTTGGGTCTGCAAAACCATAAACATCATCCTCATTACAACCACATAAATAAACCATACATTTAACAACAATTAATATTTTGCACCAGAGTTAATATAAATCCAATCATATTTAATTGAATACGACAAAACAAGTTAATTTTCTTACATTCTAATTTTTCCAAAAACAGTGATCATACATATTAGTTTAAACATTTAATCTATACAAAATACTATTGGATACAAAAAGCTAAGAAACAACAACTTTATTCCTAACATGAAGATGATGGACATGAAACATAAATACAAGATAATTTGGAAAAAGTATTATTAAAATTATTAAACCCATGGTATGCAATCATATATAATTATAATAATCAACATACCTATTTGAAGCACAAACTTACTTTTTTTCGATACTAAGTACTGTCGATACTCTTATCACCCTATTGATATCAAAAATTAGAGAAGACCCCTTCTCGGGTCCCTCACATACATCATTATATTTTTTTGAAATTTTAAAATACATGAATGTGTATTAACAATGCACCATAATCAACAACTGATACACTTCCTAATAACCACACCAAAACAAACCAATATGCCTTTAAATTTATTATTCTTTATTTTTTCAACAAATTTTGTCAATCAAAATATCATTATAAACACACATTTTTTGAACATGACTTATTTCTTTTCCTTTAATGTGTCTAACTTCATCGCTTCGCGACCTTCCACTTCTTTATTTTCCTCTAAACAATCACAACCTCTGCCCAAATTTTTCACTATAACGAGAGTTATAGAATGTTGTTTTGTACAAAATTGATCTTGTTTGAAAGCTAATATACAGGGTTACAATACTTATGAAGAAAGGAAAACTCAGTTCTACCCACAACATTCCCAAAATGCATCACAAATGTGATAACTAAGTTGTTCTGCAGCGTCTACCCTGTATAGTCATATTCGGTGACCCTTAACTAGAGTTATAAAATTCTAAATCAAATGAACCAAGTTTCCCTAGATGGTATATATCCATAATTGCAATGCCTGCGAAGGAAACCAAACCTAGTTCTCTTGGTGTCCCACTCAGATTTTCTTTGAAAATCAAGAGATGAATTGCCTAGTTGTTAATTTCTGCATCATATACATTTGACCGGAACTTGGCCTTGTGAAAACAAGACTTCCCTCATTCTTTTCATGCTAAATCATTCATTACACATTCACATCCAACCCAACATATACAATAATTATTTTGCAAAACATATAATCTTTCCCTCCTAATTATTGCCCTCAATGGCGAACCATGACCTTTCTTAGGGGCTCCTCTTTTCCTTTTCATTTGTCTTACCAATTAGCTCTCATTTCATCCCATTTCATTACAAATTCATCAATTACACACAATTTTACATTCCCCCCCCCCCAAAAAAAAAAAAAAAACATTTCAAGAATCCTAACCTAAATCTCATAAAGAAAATCATGCAATTTAACCATAAAGTCAAGAATATTTTATTTGCATATAAGAAACACCATACCAAAGAAGATTTAAGATTCTAATTGCTTGGGAAATCGTAATCTTCTCCTCCCCTTTTTCTCTTCTTGTTGTTACCAACCCAATACTCTTTTTTTTCTTCCAATTTCTTCTTTCAATAATACTCCAAATCCTTTTGTTGTTGATGTTTGATTGTTTTGGTAAAACTTAATCTAACTTTCACTTTGAATTTTTTCTTCAATTGGTTAAGAAAAATGTCAAAATCTCCCTCTCTTTCTGCTGGACATAAGAGAAGAGGGGGGCTTTTATTGCACTTAGGACCCAGTTTCCTTTAATTGTTTTCTTTTTACCACACATCATCTCTTCTTATAATTTAAGTCATAATCGTTACATTTCTAAATTCCACCCCTTCAATCTATTTTATTTCTCTTTTAATTCATTCCTTTAATTTAAAACTAACCCCAATTAATTCTGAATTAAAAATTATGATATCTCAAGTATTTTGTTTGGACGTTATGTCTAAAAATTTTGAGTTCTCATTTATTTAAATCTATTCATTAATTCTTCCACTTTTATTTATTTATTTAGTTTATAATTTACAATTACATTTATTTCCCAGGGTTTACACATGACCCATCCAGGTCATTATATGAATGATATTATGTCATGTACTAAATAATATATAAAGAGAGATAAATAAAATTTTCAATCTAGGAGTGATTGATAAGTATCTTAGTTTTTTATATACGACAGATACCTTTCATCTACCACTCTTGGGTTTATACTAAGTATGGTTAAAGGTTTTGCACTTGATAAAATTTGCATATTTATTTATTACAATATGCAAATTTTGGATGCAATAATTTTTTTGGTATCTTAGACCAAAAGATTTCATCTTGGATTTTGCATCATTAAATTTATTTTTAGCCTAATCCCTTAAGTAATGGGATTTTAGCTCATTCAACGATGTTATCATATCTAGTATCACTCAACCCATAATATGTCTTGACGGTAAATAGTCATGCAATTACAATTATCTATAATGAGTTGTGCACTCGTCCTATAATGATCTATCATAATCAAACAAAACTTCAAAAAACCTAACTTCAATCAAACATGTCATCTTATTAATATCAATATTAATTCTAAAGATTAAATGAAATTTTATTTATTAATTATTTTTAAGATTGGGCCCGTTATATTTCTTGAAACTATTGGGTTCTTAAATATTATACACGCAACAAAAACTATAAAAAAAATATTTAGTGGTCCCTAGAACCCTGTTAGACAAATTTAGAGTTGCTTAGAGATTTATTAACTTAAGATTTTATCATTTTTGACTTTGAATAATTTTTTAAAGACTGGGTTGTCATAAATTACAAGTCATTTAATTCTCTAGTCTCCAACAGTAATCTACATGAACTACTGGTGATAAATCTTATAGGTCCCTATTTAAAAGATAAAGATTACTATGCCTAGAGTGGTAGAATGACTTATGTAATTTTTGTGTCTAACAAACAATTTTTAAGAAAAATAAAAGGCGTAACTTAATATTTATAGAAAAATATGAAAACACTATAAATTGAAATATATATATATATATATTTTCCCCCTGAATAATATTCATATATTAATTTAGGATAATTTTAGAAACTAATTCCACCAGGTCCTTCATTTTTTCTAGGCCTAGAAATTTAATCCCTATATTAATTATATTTTAGTCTTTAATATTTAAAATATATTTTAATCAAGTCATACTTAATTAAATCATTCTAGTTTATTTTTTGACTAATAGCTGTTAATGTAAGTGACCTATTGGGTTCTTAATATATTGACCTAAATATATATTCTAATTCTACTTATATAAAATTAAATAAATTATTTTATTATCAATTCAATAATTGTTTAGTTTATATTTGAAGATTAGGTGCATTGTCTAACAAAGTGTCATAATCCCCTAAATAATTTTCAAAAAAATCATTAGTGTTTTGACTTAACCTCTTAATGATCGTTTTCTCAATGTAATTCATATCCTTTCATCAATAATGTTTTGATTTAACATTAAAGGATGAACTATATTTGTATGTTAAATCATGTTTATTCTCTACAAAATAGTCATTGATTGTTTGAATAAGATTTTAAACTCTTTTTAAATCTCATTCCATCTTGGTCAAAACTTTCTCAGTCAATACTATTTAAGAACATAAGACACATTTTCCCTAATTCATCTAGGGTGATGAATCCTCTCTTGATTATTTAAGACCTTCATATATTTCATGTTATACCCAATGTTTGTCCTTTCATTACCTTGATTAAGATAATATGTAATAAGATCAAAGCATAATATTCTTTATATAAGTCTTAAGTCTAAATATCACTAACATAACTATGATATGAACCTTTTTATAGATATAGGTGATATCTTCTTATAAAACTCTCATGCGAGTTAATTCATTACACCTTCGTTTTAGTTCTAGGTACCCTTATACTTTAGCTTATAAGAACAATTGTTTTCTGTAATAAGGAAAAAAACATAATATGTATCAATCTCTATGGTTCTAATAAGTATCTAATATTTAAGTGAGTATGACAAAAATATATTAGGAACAATACTTTGATGCAATAGAAATCTTGTAATTATAACAAGTTTATAATATTTTTGCAAAACATTTTCTCCATACACTTTATCTTTACTCTTTATGCATAAATCCAATATTAGATTTATTAATCTAATATTATATGAATATTATGATAAATTAAGCCTTTAATGATAATAAATATTTATTTTATGAATATAATAATATTATGTGTAAACAATTGATCATTTACAAAAAAATTAAACTAATAGAAAATTCTATTAAAATCAGTCATATATATAACTCTTTTTTTCTAAAGAAAGAAACACACTTGTATGTGTATAAGCATGTTTGTAAAATGAAACTAATATTGTCTCATAAAATAATTAAATAAACATAAAGATGAAAAATCCTTATTGCCTACATTAAATAATACTATCATATATAATTAGCTACACACATAGGTCTTTACTTCATTCACATTGACAATCCATTTTGAATCATCCGATTAATAACTTAATCTCATCCATGTAGGCATTGACATCTAACTCATTCAATAACTAGTGTGAAATGTTAAATGAAAAGAAATCCTCATATTTCAAAGGATTATTAATTTTCATCTTTCTGCTAGGGATTATTGCAAGGGACTAGTCTATTGGTTCTCTTCTAAGAGTTAAAATGACTTCATACTTCATGATCTTAATTTCTCTATGCTTGGTCATTTCATAGGTCTTTCCTATCCATAAACACATCTATATTTGAGGTGATGCAAAGATTCTTTTGGATGTTTTTTGTTCTTGCAAGTTAAATTTCAATAATATTTCTACAACTAACATTCCATGATGATGTTTGGTTAGGTTGGCTACAAGATTGTTAAACAAAAGCCAACCCATTGTTATTTTATATTACAATAAGTTAGGTATTCTTAAATCAACTTATACATCAATCAACAAAATATTTATCATTCATTAAGATCAACGTCAAATCAATTTAATTTTGGAAAATCCACCAACATTACAAAATCTTAGAAAAATCTACATGAAAGATAAATTTTAAAGTATAGAAAAAAAATATTATCAAATGACATATAAGTTGTATCAAACTTTATGAGATATGATTTTAACTTTATGAATGATAAGCAATTTAGCAAATTTTCGTTTAAAATTATTTTCTCTTAATGGTACATAATTATGAAAAAGTCATAATAAAATCATAATAAACAAAAATCTCATCAACATGCTAATACAATCAAGATGTTCATTGCAAGTTTTAATTGGGCTAATTATAAGATCTAAAGAAAAGACTATCAAAATGCATTTAGTGAGCTTATTCAAAAAAATTAGGCCATGTTGGATTTCAAAGAGGTAACATCAACAGTTAAAGATCAAATCTTAGTAAATTTAATTCATTGGCAAGTAATGAAAGTTTCAAATATGAATGTCTTACTAACCACTTGCGTTTATTATTTTGAATGCAAACCACAGTGTCTCTTCTTCGTTTTTCATTCTCTTAGCAGTGTACTTCCTTTTCCCATAAAACTTAAAGTTCATAGAATATTCTTTTATTCTTGTCAACTTCTCGTTTTAAGACCCTTAAACCATGAATTAGTTTTTTGCATTCTTGAGCATGAATTCGTCATGATTTCTTTCTCCAATTATGAATTAATGACTCAAATAGGAAAAAAAAGATGAAGACACAAGAATAGAGTTTACGAAAGGAAGAACACTGATTTAAACTCAAAATTGCAAATTGACTTTTGTTAGAACTAGAACTGATTGAAAACAAACAGATAGGGTAGTGATGAAAAGGACTCAACAACAACTAAACATCTCAAAATATGATGATAATAAATTGGTAAGAATAAAATAAACAAAACCAGAACAAATTTTGAAAGCTAACGCAAACCAAACCCAATTGTAAATCCGAAAGAAAACAATATCCAAATGACATCAAATATAATTTATGTTTTTTTGGGACCGTAATAAACAAATTATTAAGTTAATGTCGATTCCAAGTTGATTTGATATATAGACGTGGAACTGACTCAAAATACCCTTTTAAAACCCAAAATTAAAACTTGCACCAAACGATGTCAAAGTGTAACTAGCGTAAAATTTGTAACCGTATAAGTGTACTGATCGGGATAATTATATTTGTACGTAAGTATATAGTATATAGGGTACGTACGTGATGATCTGTAACCAAGTAAAAATATGTGCTAGAATATATGGTATGTACGTAATTGGAGTTTATGTACGTGATTGTTGGGATTAATTAATGTATGTAAATATTTAGGAAAAATAATTTTAGATGAATTAATTAGTAAATCCTTTGTATATGTAATAAGTATAAATTATAGTATGTAAAATGATGATAGCCAAAATAATAATAATAATAATAATAATAATAATAATAATAATAATAATAATAATAATAATAATAATAATAATAATAATATATACCTAAATGAATTGCCTTGAAATCCATTACAATTTAAGCCTAATTTAACTTTGCATTTCACCATAACTCATTGACACATGGCATAAGCATGAAAGGTAAAAGATATTTAAGTAAAGCAAATATGTGGGAGAAAGAGACATTTGGTTATGCATCCCGAAATTTTACCAAAAAGAAAAAAAAAAGAGTGAAAGAGAAAGGAAAAAGGGAAGAAGAAGAAGGGAAAAGAAAGGAAAAAGCTAAAAAGATTTTAGAGAAACTTAATCTAAAGTAAGTAGGTTTCATTTTATTTTTTGTTTGTTTATGCTTTCCATTTTTATGAGTTGTTTAATTAATTTCAAATGTGATTATGATAGTTTTGTAATGATTTTGACTCTTGATGTTTGATGATGGATGGTTAAGCATGTATGATGAAAAGTGTGCTTGGTCTGAATTTCTTTTAGGGATGGAAAACCTGAAATTGGGGTGAATTATTTCGGGGTCTTGGAGTGAGTTTTAGGAAAAATGCAAAGCATGAAAGTTGTGTATATATATGTATACTACACCCCTGTTAAATTTCGTGATTTGTAGAAAAATATACATGGAGTTATGACTGATATAGCGTGGGCTGCTCAAATAGATACCTGTTGGAAAAATATTTTCTGTCCGAAATGGTGCATGAATTATTTAGGGACCTTGGAGTGAGTTTTAGGAAAAATGCAAAGAATTAAAGTTGTGGATATATATGTCTACTATATCCCTGTGAAATGCCGTGATTTTTAGAAAAATATACATGGAGTTATGACTGATATAGTGTGGGTTGCTCAAATAGATACCTGCTGGAAAAATATTTTCCATCCGAAATTTTGTATGAGTTATTTCGAGATCTTAGAGTGACTTTTAGGAAAAATACAAAGAAGGAAAGTTGTTTATCTATATGTCTACTATCTCTCCTTAAAATTTCGTAATTTTTAGATATATATGTAAGGAATTATGGCCAAATGGGTATGGGATATGTAGGCATACTATTGTTGAAAAAAATAATATATATATATATATATATATAAATATGTAAAATTAAGTGGGCTTAGATTTAGATGAATGTGGGCATGAAATAAACCCATGGACTTAACCTAAGACATATGGGCTTGTGGGCTTGGATTAAAATAAATGAGTTTGAACTAAGATAAAGTTAATAAACTTGGATCAAGCTAATGGGCCTAGAACAAATTAAATGGACTTGGACTACAATAAAAAAGCTTGGTTTTAAAAAATAGATGGGCTAAGATTAAAAAGAAATAAGCTTGGACAAAATAAATAAATAAATAAATAATAATAAATAAATAAATAAATTTATTCTTTTAATAATGGAAATCATTAGATCTTAATAGTAATGGAATTAATGAGCAATATTAATGAGCGGAGGTTGTGTTCCCGCTATGAGAACCATGATTGGTATGGGAACGATGGGTGAATCCCGAATGCGAGTTGGACCGTGAGTATGGTTGAGAAATAATAATTGGTACCCGAGTTTGTTTGAATGTGATTAAACATGTCATCACGTGCATCACGTGCATTGAGGGAAATTAATTTGAGAGAAATCATTGAGTCTTGAATTGACACGGTTTGATAACCGAATTGAGTGGAATGGGTAATAGCAAGAAATCCATAGTGCGAGCTCTATTTACTAACACCGTTAAGCGAGGGATAATTCCGCTAACCGTGTGCTACAACGAGGGATAATGCCGTTGCGAGTAGTAGGTGATATTGAGATCACTGAGAGAAAGTAATAGAGCAGTAGGTGATAACATGATCACCGAGTGATAGTTCGCACGGACTTGCATATACCTAGGGTACCCGGATTAAAAAGAGATGAAAATGTGGGAAACACAATAGCATTGCATATCATGTGCATCACCCTACTTACTGAGCTTTGGCTCATTCTGTTATTGTATTTTTTTTTTTTTTTTTATTTCAGGCAAGGGTAAGGTTAAGCAGTTTGAGGATGCTACCGGTTCTCGCTAAAAGAGGCTCATGTGTCACTAATAAAAATAGGAATATCTTATGTTTGTGGAAAAAAAAAAGGGTACGAGCCAAATTTGTAAATTAAATATCTAGGCATTTTGAGTATTTTGTAAATTATAAAATGGTTATAAGGATGTTGTAAATTATTCCGTATGTTTCCAACAATGTAGTTATCTATGTATTTTGTTGTGTATGATGGAGGAAATAGGGGACATTAGTCCCAACAGTGTGGCGAACCTGGTCACGCCAGTTAGGTAACTGGCAAGGGAGCTGGGGGCGTCACATTTAGTGGTATCCGAGCCTGGTTTAGTAAGTTGGGTAGAGTCCTAAGTGTCACATGAGCCCGAGAACCAGTACACTCATCGACGGTAAATAAATAAATAAATTTCTGATTTATTTCCTGTTTGGTTCAATAACTGTATATGATTGTTGTATATGTTTTGTGTTGTTATACAATTATACACTGTAAAATAATGACGATTATAAATATTCGCGTTGTAGATGCCGTGTATACGACGCTGCACTCCCAAAGTTGCTAGGACCCGTAGGCGGAGGGTCACTCTAGCCGCTTATTGGGTGGAACTAAATAACCTTACTATGACACCGGATCAGGACATAGTTACTCACGTGACTAGAGTACATGATTTGATTCAGCAGATAGTATTTGCCGATGCCAGTTTTACCCAGTACCGCAACCATGATTATATGCGGATGACTTTACGCAGGACTCTCCTACCCAGGGATCAGCAGTTGTTGGATGAGGTATGGGAGGGTCAAATCAACCAAAATTGTTATCGGAATATAATCCGAGCCTTCTTACCAACCCAGATTAGACGGACCCTCAATAGGATGATGTATAATTGGGGTCTACCTGTGGAGATTGCTAGTGAGATCGGACGTATTGCATCGGTTGATGCTATTGATTGGTGGAGGGTAGAGGGCGCCTTTCCACGACGCGTCCGATACATATTCTGATCTATAAGCCGCACTACTAAGAAATAGTACGATGTAGTAGCCTCCGTACCCTTTTGATATGAATAGGAATACCCTTTTTGGTTACAATTATGGTACGAAAACCCTTAGGAGTTGATGTGCTTATAAAAGCCGATTTTGTATGAAATGTTTAATATGTATATATGAAAAATATATAAATTTTCGTGTATATATATCTGAATGACTTTTGTTATATATTGCATATGATATGAAAGGTTATCGATATCATAACTAACCTAGATATAACATGACATGTATAAAGCTAAAACATGCCGCCAAGAAGGAACCCGGTGCGAGAAGGAGGAGAAGGAACCTCCAATGATAACAACGTAAACCAACAAGATGCGTTGAATCGTATGTTGGACATACTGCAGCAACAACAACAGGCAATGCAACAACAACAACAAACTCATACGGAACAGATGGAACAACTTCTGGCTATGCGCCAACAACCTCCACCTCCGTCGCCTCAGCATAGGAATGATGCCGTGGAGAGATTCCGCAAAATGAATCCTCAAGAATTCTCTGGAGGTGTTAACCCGATGAAAGCGGAAGAGTGGATTAAGTCCTTGGAGGCAATATTTGAGTATCTACACTTCAATGATAACGAAAGAGTGTCGTGTGCTATCTTCATGCTAACCACGGATGCCCGCACCTGGTGGGAAAGTGCACGAGTAACAGTTGATGTACCCACTTTAACCTGGGTGAAGTTTAAGGAAATGTTTTACAACAAGTATTTCACTGCTGATGTAAAGGCTAGGAAGATTCAGGACTTTCTAGAATTGAAGCAAAATGGAATGTCGGTAGGAGAATATGTACGGAGATTTGAACAAGGGTGTCGATTTGTTCCATTCATTGCCGAGGATGAAAACTTGAAAAAGAATCGGTTTTTAACAGGACTGAACCCGAGAGTCCGGAGTATGGTACGAATGTCTGCTGCTAATACTTTTCCGGAAATGGTAGACAAAGCACTGCTAGCAGACGAGGATCAGAAAGAGATTTCAAGGGAGATACAACAAAAAAGGCAAACATTTAAATCTGGAACTTCTTCCTCTGGGCCATTAAGACGAGCCTTGCCAAGAAACTTCAACCGAAGCGGTGGTCCAGGAAGTGCACGAGCTGTCAGACCAACACCATATACCCCAAGGTTACTACCAGGTAGTCAACCAAGACCAATGTTGGGTAACCAACCTCGGTGCAATAAATGTGGGAGGTTTCACACTGGGGAGTGTCCCCCGGATTTGAGGACTTGCTATATCTGTCACAAGCAAGGGCACATAGCCTCAAACTGTCCCCAAGTACAGAAACGAGGACCGGGAAGAGTACCTGCCCGGGTGTATACGATGACTCAAGAGGAGGCTGACCGGAAGGACTCGACAGTGATTTGTGGTAATGTCTCACTCCTTGGCTTGGTTACTTATGTTTTGATTGATTCTGGTGCTACTCATTCATTCATATCAAAAACATTGGTAGAAAACCTAGGTATTAAACCCGAAACATTGGCAGTAGGATATCTTATAGTAGTCCCTCTCGGAGAGTATATGGAGTCGACAAGCCTAGTAAGACAGATGTCCAATACAGATTGAGGATAGGAGTTTAGAGGCAGATTTGATAGTACTCGGACCTTCAAGATTTTGACTTGATTCTAGGAATGGATTGGTTATCGAAGTACGGTGCCCATATCGATTGTCGGGGGTAAGAGAGTAGTTTTTAATCTACTTGGAGGTGAGCAGTTAGAATTTAAGGCTGATATGAAGTTTCAACCAATACCGATCATCTCAGCTGTAAAAGCTCGAAAGATGCTAGGAAAAGGGTGTACAGTGGTACCTAGCACATGTGTCTGGATAGTCAGTAGAGCAAGAGTCGAAGCCGGAAGATATAGAGGTTGTACAGGAGTATTTAGATGTGTTCCCAAAAAATTTGACTACATTGCCACCGGAGAGAGAGGTGGAATTTGAGATTGAATTAGAGCCGGGCACGACTCCAATTTCTAAGACTCCCTACAGGATGGCCCCAGTGGAGTTGAAGGAGTTAAAGGTGCAACTACAAGATTTACTGGATAAGGGATTCATACGCCCTAGTTCCTCGCCATGGGGAGCTCCAGTACTATTTGTGAAGAAGAAGGATAATAGTTTGCGGTTATGCATTGACTATCGAGAGTTGAATCGGGTGACAATTAAAAATAGGTATCCGTTGCCCCGAATTGATGACTTATTCGACCAATTGCAAGGTGCAATGGTGTTCTCCAAGATAGATCTGCAATCAGGATATCACCAGCTGAGAGTAAGATCGGAGGATGTGAAGAAGACAGCTTTCAGGACGAGATATGGCCACTACGAATTCCTAGTAATGCCGTTTGGATTGACTAATGCTCCAACCGCCTTTATGGACTTGATGAATCGAGTCTTGGATAAATTTATCATTGTATTCATCGATGATATTCTGGTTTATTCTCGAAGCCATGAGGAGCATAAGGAACATTTAAGAGCTACCTTACAGCTATTAAGGGAGCAGAAATTGTACGCTAAATTCAAGAAATGCGAATTTTGGCTAAAGCAAGTTGCTTTTCTTGGTCATGTGGTGACAAAAGAGGGTATAGCAGTAGATCCGAGAAAAGTAGAGGCTATCCAAAACTGGCCTACCCTAAAGAACGTGACAGAGGTACGAAGTTTCTTAGGGCTAGCTGGTTACTACCGAAGATTTGTGGAGGGCTTCTCTAAGATAGCCAAGCCTCTTACTAACTTGATGAAAAAGAATGTCAAGTTTCAGTGGACGGATGCTTGTGAGAAGAGTTTTCAAGAATTAAAGCAAAGACTAGTCACCGCCCCAGTGCTAACCATTCCGTCTGAAAGTGGAAACTTCGTGGTATATAGCGATGCTTCTAAAAATGGGCTAGGAGCGGTGTTAATGCAGAATGGAAGAGTAATAGCCTATGCATCACGGCAGCTGAAAGAATACGAACGGAATTATCCAACACATGATCTGGAATTAGCAGCGGTAGTATTTGCCTTAAAAATATGGAGACATCACTTATACGGAGAAAAGTGTGAGATATATACGGATCACAAAAGCTTACGATATATCTTCACACAAAAGGAGCTGAATATGAGGCAAAGAAGGTGGTTAGAGCTAGTAAAGGACTATGACTGTATAATCAACTACCACCCTGGAAAAGCCAACGTTGTTGCCGATGCTTTAAGTAGAAAATCGATGGCACCGATGCGATTAATTCAACAGCCGATAGCAAGGGACCTTCAAAGGCTGGAACTGGAAGTGATTCCTATGGGCCACAAGAATATTATATCGCTTTGATAGTCCAAATCGACTCTGCAGGGAGAGAATCAAGATGGAGCAAATGTAAGGATGTAAAGCTGACTGAAATAAAACAGAGTATAGAGGCTGGGAAAGAGTCTAATTTTACGATGGATGAAAAAGGCGTAATCCAATTTAAGGGAAGGTTGTGTGTTCCCTCGGTAAAGGACTTGAAGGAAGAGATATTAAGGGAAGCACATGCAACTCCATACTCGATACACCCAGGAAGCACAAAAATGTATCGGGATTTACGAAAATGTTATTGGTGGCCTGGAATGAAGAAAGACGTGGCAAATCATGTAGCAAGATGTCAGATTTGTCAACAAGTGAAAGCAGAGCACCAAAGACCTTCGGGAACGTTAAAACCACTAGCAATTCCAGAATGGAAATGGGAGCATGTAACTATGGATTTTGCCATGGGATTGCCAAGGTCGGAGAAGGGGTCTGATGCTATTTGGGTGATTGTGGATAGGTTAACCAAGTCAGCCCATTTTCTTCCAGTTAAGACCACCTATAATCTGAACCAGCTCGCCCAATTGTACATTAATGAGATTGTAAGATTACATGGGATTCCAATCTCAATTGTATCTGATCGAGATCCAAGGTTCACTTCTGTATTTTGGAAGAGTCTGCATAAAGCCTTGGGCACGAAGCTAAACTTCAGCACAGCTTATCATCCGCAAACTGACGGGCAATCCGAACGAGTAATTCAGATTTTAGAAGACATGTTGCGAGCATGTGTTCTAGATTGGTCCGGAAAATGGGAGAAATATGTACGCTTAGCTGAATTCGCGTATAACAATAGCTACCAAGCTTCAATCGGAATGGCTCCGTATGAAGCTTTGTATGGACGTCGATGTAGATCTCCCTGCTCATTGGGATGAAGTAGGAGAAAGAAAGTTGCTGGGACCCGTAGTTGGTGCAACAAACAGCTGAAGCAATGGGATAAAATCCGTCAACGATTAAAAAACGGCTCAAAGCAGCATGAAAAGCTACGCCCGACAAGAGACGAAGGGATCTAGAATTTGAAATCGGTGACTATGTGTTCCTAAGGGTTTCACCGATGAAAGGTGTGCTGCGATTCGGAAAGAAAGGAAAGCTGAGTCCCCGATACATTGGGCCATTCGAGATACTGGATCGAGTAGGCGATAAGGCATATCGCCTGTTGCTACCATCATCCTTAGCGGGTGTGCATAATGTGTTTCATGTATCTATGCTAAGGAAGTGCATTGGAGAGCCTAGCCAAATTGTGGAGACAGACATACCAAACCTTACTCCCGACTTGACATATGAAGAAAGACCACCCAGCATTTTGGATAGTCAAGTCAAACAGTTAAAGCACAAGGAAATTAGGCTAGTTAAGGTTATGTGGGAGAATCACGGTCGCGAAGAAATGACTTGGGAGCTGGAGGATGAGATGGGAGAAAAATACCCGATATTATTCGAATAGGTCAATTTTGAGGACGAAATTTCTTTTAAGGAGGGGAGAAATGTAACTAGCATAAAATTTATAACCGTATAAGTGTACTGATCGGGATAATTATATTTGTACGTAAGTATATAGTATATAGGGTACGTACGTGATGATCTGTAACCAAGTAAAAATATGTGCTAGAATATATGGTATGTACGTAATTGGAGTTTATGTACGTGATTGTTGGGATTAATTAATGTATGTAAATATTTAGGAAAAATAATTTTAGATGAATTAATTAGTAAATCCTTTGTATATGTAATAAGTATAAATTATAGTATGTAAAATGATGATAGCCAAAATAATAATAATAATAATAATAATAATAATAATAATATATATACCTAAATGAATTGCCTTGAAATCCATTACAATTTAAGCCTAATTTAACTTTGCATTTCACCATAACTCATTGACACATGGCATAAGCATGAAAGGTAAAAGATATTTAAGTAAAGCAAATATGTGGGAGAAAGAGACATTTGGTTATGCATCCCGAAATTTTACCAAAAAGAAAAAAAAAAGAGTGAAAGAGAAAGGAAAAAGGGAAGAAGAAGAAGGGAAAAGAAAGGAAAAAGCTAAAAAGATTTTAGAGAAACTTAATCTAAAGTAAGTAGGTTTCATTTTATTTTTGTTTGTTTATGCTTTCCATTTTTATGAGTTGTTTAATTAATTTCAAATGTGATTATGATAGTTTTGTAATGATTTTGACTCTTGATGTTTGATGATGGATGGTTAAGCATGTATGATGAAAAGTGTGCTTGGTCTGAATTTCTTTTAGGGATGGAAAACCTGAAATTGGGGTGAATTATTTCGGGGTCTTGGAGTGAGTTTTAGGAAAAATGCAAAGCATGAAAGTTGTGTATATATATGTATACTACACCCCTGTTAAATTTCGTGATTTGTAGAAAAATATACATGGAGTTATGACTGATATAGCGTGGGCTGCTCAAATAGATACCTGTTGGAAAATATTTTCTGTCCGAAATGGTGCATGAATTATTTAGGGACCTTGGAGTGAGTTTTAGGAAAAATGCAAAGAATTAAAGTTGTGGATATATATGTCTACTATATCCCTGTGAAATGCCGTGATTTTTAGAAAAATATACATGGAGTTATGACTGATATAGTGTGGGTTGCTCAAATAGATACCTGCTGGAAAAATATTTTCCATCCGAAATTTTGTATGAGTTATTTCGAGATCTTAGAGTGACTTTTAGGAAAAATACAAAGAAGGAAAGTTGTTTATCTATATGTCTACTATCTCTCCTTAAAATTTCGTAATTTTTAGATATATATGTAAGGAATTATGGCCAAATGGGTATGGGATATGTAGGCATACTATTGTTGAAAAAAAAAATATATATATATATATATATATATATATATATATATATATATATAAATATGTAAAATTAAGTGGGCTTAGATTTAGATGAATGTGGGCATGAAATAAACCCATGGACTTAACCTAAGACATATGGGCTTGTGGGCTTGGATTAAAATAAATGAGTTTGAACTAAGATAAAGTTAATAAACTTGGATCAAGCTAATGGGCCTAGAACAAATTAAATGGACTTGGACTACAATAAAAAGCTTGGTTTTAAAAATAGATGGGCTAAGATTAAAAGAAATAAGCTTGGACAAAATAAATAAATAAATAAATAATAATAAATAAATAAATAAATTTATTCTTTTAATAATGGAAATCATTAGATCTTAATAGTAATGGAATTAATGAGCAATATTAATGAGCGGAGGTTGTGTTCCCGCTATGAGAACCATGATTGGTATGGGAACGATGGGTGAATCCCGAATGCGAGTTGGACCGTGAGTATGGTTGAGAAATAATAATTGGTACCCGAGTTTGTTTGAATGTGATTAAACATGTCATCACGTGCATCACGTGCATTGGGGGAAATTAATTTGAGAGAAATCATTGAGTCTTGAATTGACACGGTTTGATAACCGAATTGAGTGGAATGGGTAATAGCAAGAAATCCATAGTGCGAGCTCTATTTACTAACACCGTTAAGCGAGGGATAATTCCGCTAACCGTGTGCTACAACGAGGGATAATGCCGTTGCGAGTAGTAGGTGATATTGAGATCACTGAGAGAAAGTAATAGAGCAATGAGGGTGATAACATGATCACCGAGTGATAGTTCGCACGGACTTGCATATACCTAGGGTACCCGGATTAAAAAGAGATGAAAATGTGGGAAACACAATAGCATTGCATATCATGTGCATCACCCTACTTACTGAGCTTTGGCTCATTCTGTTATTGTATTTTTTTTTATTTTTTATTTCAGGCAAGGGTAAGGTTAAGCAGTTTGAGGATGCTACCGGTTCTCGCTAAAAGAGGCTCATGTGTCACTAATAAAAATAGGAATATCTTATGTTTGTGGAAAAAAAAAAAAAGGGTACGAGCCAAATTTGTAAATTAAATATCTAGGCATTTTGAGTATTTTGTAAATTATAAAATGGTTATAAGGATGTTGTAAATTATTCCGTATGTTTCCAACAATGTAGTTATCTATGTATTTTGTTGTGTATGATGGAGGAAATAGGGGACATTAGTCCCAACAGTGTGGCGAACCTGGTCACGCCAGTTAGGTAACTGGCAAGGGAGCTGGGGGCGTCACACAAAGTGACATGAAACTTTATATTTAGTGTGATTTCACTAAATAACCAAAATATGGATTTGGAGTTAATAACGATATGTTTTAATATGCTAACAGGAAATAGATTTATTACAAAGTTGTCTTCACCCAAATAACATTTTCTGATTCCTACCTTTTTTCTTTTTTTTACTCTAGATAGATCACAATAAACATAAAAGAGAAATGAATATTGACCCAAGAAAAGGCTAATGAAGAGAAACTATTGCAAAACAAATAGGATAACGAAAACAATATATATAACATGATTTTAGAGCCTAGCTGTAATACCAAATCATGTGAACTTCTTGAACACGTAGTCAAGCAACCCACATGCAAAGACATCAATTCTTGAAAAGCCAAGTATATTAGGATAGAAAGGAGTGTGAGACAAAGATAATTTGTACCTAGGCACCATCATTATTAGATTTCAACTCAATGATGCCATAAGGTCAATTTTACCTTGATAAATCAGATCTAATTTTTTTCCCAACAAAGAAAACATGCAGTATCATAAGAAACACAAGTTTATTTTTTTGTCCATGGTTGCTAGGTTTGCAACATAGAATTTACTTATATGATGTTTCAAATAACCCTAATGGATCCATATATGTGGGTTGATTTGAGCTCACTTACAAAACTGACCTAAATATGTAATAATAATTCAAAAAATAATAAGAAAATAATAACAATGTGAAATTAATATTCTATAAATGCTATTATCAGATTAGTCACCCCTAAGAAGTCCCAAATAGACTAGAAAATTTATATGATCCCAACATATTTATTAACCCAAGCAAACATTGGACCTCATGTGGCCCAAACTCATATTCATTAATATGAACCAAATAAGACCCAATATACACTTCGAATAAGCTATCTTTGTTTATGAAAAGGAACTAAATATTAAAACTCATAGAGCCTATTATGCTTTATATCACAAGGACTTACCAAACTCCGATTGATCTGACATTTCATTTCCAGATAGAACCATAACTCTAGAGTTGTTTGGTAAAATTTAAGGACAAACCAATAGTTAGATATGGAGATATGCTCAATAAAGTATAACTAGACAATATAATTTTTTTAATTCAAAATCCAAAATTGACCATGTTTGGATTGTATCATGGGTTTTCATGATGGTGATTTACTGCGGGATGAATTCAGCCAAATTGATGTTGTTATGAATGATGAGGTCAATCCAATTATTTTAGTTGGTAATTTGGCTAAATCAAGTCAAGCTATGTGATGTTGTTGCAAAGCTAAGACAACACAAACTCAATAACAATGTTCACATCAATGGGCTATTTTTTTTTAACTCTCAATTCCTTATTTATCAATGTCAAAAGAAATAACTAATTGATTAATGCCTCTTTACTAGGTTCCTAGACCCTTAAATAGGCTACATACCCTTCCTATCTAGGAAACATACTTTTTCCTAAACTAAAAAACCCTATCTAGGGAACATGGTAAACATGTCTTTCATAAACTAGGAAATATCAAAAGAAATCTAAAATTAATAAAAACATATAGCAAGAATGATAAAAACTGTCAAAACTATTGTGACTACCAAAGTTGTTGTGCTCTCACCTCCTTTTGGGTTTAGGCCTTTCCCACTGGTCCATAAATATGTTATCGAGGTCATTTGTTGGATTTGTGGGTGGCAGATCCTGAGTTGTTTGCTTGGGATGACTTGTAGCTCGGATTGGTGTGATTAGGTGTGATGTCTTCTTTTGGGTCTAGACCTTTCCCACTGGTCTATAAATATGTCAACTAGGTCATCCATATAATATGCAGATGGTAGATTCCCATTTGGTTGGGTCAGATCCTCGTTAAATTGCTCCGGATAGTTTGTTTCTTTAAGCTTGGTTGCATCACTATGCATGAGATATTTTTGTGAAGAAAATAAAGTTCATTTGGAGTGTATATTCGGTTTGATTTCATTCATATTAATGAATATGAGTTTGGGTCATGTGAGGTCCAAAGTTGGCTTGGATTAATTAAGATAGGATTATATCAAATTTCCTAGTCTATTTCAAATTCTTAAAAGGTGAAAAACCCGATTCTAGCAAATATAGGATATTAATTTCAATTTTTATTATTTTATTCTTAGATTTTGGTTTCTAATTACTTATTTGGGTTAATTTTATGAGTGATCTCAAATCAGCCCACATGCGGGGATTCATTAGGGTTATTTAAAGCATTATATAAGTGTTTTATATGTTGCAAAGCTAGCATCCATCAATTTATGAAATAAACTTGTATTTTGTGAGATGCAACATGTTTTCGTTGTTAAGACAAAGATCAAATCCTACTTGTCAATGTATAACAGACTTTATGGGGTCATTCAATTCTAATCAATTCCAATAGTATTAGTTTCTTGGGATGAGTTTCCATTATGTCACAACTCTTATACCTAGTTTTCAGCTTCTTGGGGAAGTATAATCTATGTTAGGGTTTGCTTGATCATGTAATCAAGAATTTCATATCACTATTAATTTTAGTAGTTAGAGGTTTATTTTTTATAATATATAGTTTTATTCTAATGAGCATATATTTCTATCTGGTAGTTGGATCAAACTAAAATTTTATTAAAAGTTTTTAGAGGCCTTGTTTCATATGTAGTTAAAATCTTAGATCAATCAAACATTAGAAAGACCTTTCAATATGATCTAAAAGCTATTATGCATGATTCAATTAGTTTTGTTGTATTTAAGTTTTTTTCTAGATAGACTCTGATTTCAAAAATTATTAGTGTGTGTGTGAGGTTTTGTATATACCTTTTGGTTCTTCATTGAACTACTCAAACTTATCAAAAAAATAACCAACTTTATGGAATCTTCTATACTTCTCATTCATGTCTCTTTATAGGTGTTGTAAGGAGGTTTAGTTATCTATAGTGTTAGTGCCTTAGTATAGGTTATCGTTATGTCAAGCTCAATTCCAAACTTGATCTTAGTATTATAAGGAAAAGTTAATTTTCACATACTCTATACTTCATGTTGGGTTTTTTCTTAGAAAGGGAATCACCACCTAGTATTATGGTTACTAGAAAACCTAACTAGTCTTTGAAAGATTCTAAGACAAGGATTGGTGGCATAGAGGGAAGGTTTTATATATTATAAGTTGTTTAGTGTATTGGTTTGAGTTATGATTATTATGGTGTTGGTCATATCTAATCAATTTTTTTAGGATATATTTGCTATGATGAATAGAGTTAGGTTTAAAGTCTAAAAGGAAGCATCCTTGGCCAAACGGATCATACCTTTAGATATGTTTATACAGTGCTAAGAAAAACTGATGTAGATCTCTTGAAATCTGTGTTTGATTTGAAATAAATTTACAACTTATGAGTTAAGAGACATTTAAGATAGAAATCTAAGAAGACTCAATGTGGTTAAAAGGTCATCTTTCCTTTTAGTATTTCAAGAGTTCATGACTCGTAAATCACAAGGAAGATGAACAAAATTTTAGAAATCTAAGGAAATTCATAGCGCTTTAATAGCTTATTTTAGCCTTAGGGTTTCATACTTTCATGACTTGTAAACTGTGAAGTCAAAAAATAAAATGTCCCCAATTATTGTCAGGGTTTATTTAAAAGATATGTTGATTAAATAAATAATAATGACTTATTACTTGTAAAAATTATTTTGGATATTTACTATTTAGAGTTTCTTTATCCAAATATTAACAATGAATAATAGCGAATTATCCCCAATAATGTCTTGGATATAAACCCCTTTGGAATTTCTTTATCCAAATATTAATACTGAATAACATATGAAAGCCCCTAAAATAATATTTTTTTAATTTTGGAATATTGACCAATATCCTTTAGAATTTATAAACATGTTGTAAAATCCAAAAATGCAAGAAAATAATTTTTGAGATTACAAAACCCATGCTAAAATACATTTTCTTTTAAACTTCTTTTTGTTTTTAAAAAGGGAATGCTCAAGATATGTTAGGGTATTGATCGTATATATGAAAACATTGAATATCTATATATATTATGAAAACATCTTGAAGTTGGAACAAAATTTTGGTATTAGATTAGAAATGCGACAACAACAAAATCAATACATATTATGAGCGGTTTATCCAACCTTAAAGACTAGATAAAGAGAGAATAAATTTAACATTATGAAGACTCCTAATTAATCTAAGAATCCTAACGATTTCGACAACAATGGAGAAGGATAAGAAGAGCATAAGGCACCAAAGACAGGGTTTGAAAGAAATATTATATTCTTTACTTTTTTCAATCATCCAATAACCATGTGCTAAAAGGGATATACGTAATCTCTAACACACGAGGCCTAAAAATAAGTAACAACACTCTAAAGAGCATCATAAGAAAAATTGTTTTTTAGGGTTTACAATAAAACTTGATTCAATATTCATAGAATTTGGACACTTTTTCTTTATTTTGAAAACAAAATCTTAATTCTTGGGGGTTCTCTCAAGATAAATATTATTTTTTATATTTTAGATTTACTTGGTTTTCTTGAAATAATTTAAAAAGTAGTTTTTGTGTGATTGTTTTTTATATTAGTTTTGGCCACCATATATACATATATATATTGAAGGTGTTTTTGTTATTTTGAGTTATTTAAATCTTTTTCCATTAGTTTTTTTTACTTTTCATAGTTTTTTTTCATGTCCTTGTATTGTTAAAAAAAAATTTTTGTCGAATTTGTATTAATATTTATGATTGTATTTGTAGTTTTGTATTGATAGTTTTCAGTCTTTATTGCTTTGTTGAGTCCTTACATTATCTAATTGCACCATCAAGATATTAATTTTTTATTTGTTGTGAAGTAGTACCTTAAATAACTAAAATCTTGAGAATTGAGTGGTAAAAGGTGAAGGTGAGTATATATTAGAGTGAAAAGATAAAAAAAATTATGTGATTACAAGAAGAGTGATATCTTTTATGTGTAGGGGAGTGTGGGGATATATATATATATATATATACACTCACACTTCAACAAAAGATAAGACTAATTTTAAATGGAGATAGTTGGTCATGCCACAATAGTTTTGAGTTGATGATATAAGGTTTACAGATGTAAGGAGCGACATGATTGGTTTGAGAACCAAAGTTCATCTTCTAGATGGGGTAGATCATAATGGTTTATAAGGAGAAATGTCTATAAGATGAGTTAATTCACCTCAAGAAGAAAATATAGATTAGAAGGCCAGGGATTTTAATGATAGCTATGGTGGTAGGTTTCAACCACATAGAAACCAAAATCCTAGGGGAGTTTTGACATTTGATCAATTCATTAATAAGATGGTTTGGATAAAGATTTAGGCAATATTATGATGAAGATTATGGTTTCTGGCGCATAAACATTCCAAAAGGTTACTTAAAATGGAAAAAGATATTGGAGTTGATTTTTTATTATAATCATTATTCTGAGGTAAAAAAATAAAACTTGTTACTGAATTTATTGACTATGTTATTAGTTGGTAAAGCAAGGACCACTACGGGAGGTCAAACCAAGGACCTATGGAAGTCGGGGCTCGTCCCTGGTCAATATTGGATCCAATAATAGGGGGTCGTAGCATTGACCTCTTTTTTTTTTATTGATTCAACACAATAGGGGAAAAGATCATACAATTCCCTACCGAGACAACAGAAACTCTCATCGCAAGCACCTAAGCGGGCTGGGCATACCTCTTCCGTGCGTCTTTCTCGTGGCGGAAACAGAACAACAGGGAAAGACCCGGCCGACCCTCGAACCCGCTTAGTCCCTTTCAACATACCCCGAATCTAGCCTAAAATCCCATCTTTCTTCTCTTATGATTTTTTCTACTTTACTTGACTTTATACAAGTGTATTCTCTCTAAGAGCTCATTTTGCTTTTGTTTTTCCTGTATAGCTGGGTATATCTTTCCCTTTAATGGCTAACATAGAGATTTCTTCCCTGTGTGGGAGTGTTAAGGGTTTGTTCCTGGAAACTTTCTTCAAAGATGAGCCTCGAGGAATCTGCAAAGATGTTCATTTGCCATTTCCATTAGGAAGCTGCATTGGGCATTTACACCATTAAGACAGGGCTCGCTAATGCGCAAAGGGTAACACCGGGGTCTGGTTGGGCTGATCAAAGTAGTTGATTCAGAATCATCCAAGCCCTGTAACTTTATTTCTAAGAACAAATAGGAAAGCGCGCTTAACCGAGGGCTGGGATCTCACTTCTATCGCGAATAGGAGAGGGAGTCGACCAACCAGATAAAGCCCTTCCAATTAACCCCTTGCCTTGGAGCACCGCTTGATTGATGAGAATGCCACCACCTTGCAACTAAGAGATAGTCAAAGCCACTCTGTGAAAGAGAGCGGGCAACTCTACCACGGAGTCTCTCGCCCAAGAGGGGCACAAGTTTAAGAAAGGAAAGGGAATTAATAGAGATCCAAAGAGACTTGGGGTGAGATGAAAACACTCATAAGAAAAAAAGTTTGTTCCTAATCATTATTATAAGGAGTTATATCAAAGACTGTATATTGTCTCTTAGCGTTTTAAGAGTTAAGAGAATTGCCCTGAAAAATAGAGATTTCCATAATTAGAGCTAATGATATGGAGGGCACAACAGCTAAAATGAAAAGGTTCTTAAATGGATTGAATAGAGAAAGAACTAACATGGTTAAATTGCAAAATTATATTAAGGTGAAAGATATGGTTCATATGGCTACAAAGATGAAAACATATTTAAAAACAAAGGCCCATACACATCAAGAAGGAAATTTGAGTTCCTACTTAGCTTGGTGTCTAAATATAAGAGAGAGGGGGGGTACCACATTAAAGCTAAATACTATTCTTTACCTTTTGTTTTAGTGGCCAAATGTTTTCTCCAAGTCTTAGACAATTCAACTTTGTTACTAAGTTAAGACCACATATAATTATAACTATGATATTAAGTGTTTCATGTATTTAAGGAGAGGAAATATAACCTTACAATATCCAAACAAAAGTATTGTGTTTATGAGGGATCATGGATAGATTGAATCAAAAAGTAACAAATTCAAGAAAGATGAGATTCCACCATTCAAAGACTATAGCAAGGTTTAATACCGAATTAATGAAGAGGATTGGGTGATTAGGAAATCACTTTATTTTTAAATTAAGTAAAATGATATAGAGCAACAAAGGAAGAATATATTTCATATAAGATGCCTCATAAATAATGAGGTACTTAGTATAATTAATGATAATGAGAGTTGTGTTATATTGCTAGTACTACACTTGTTAGAAAACAAAATCTAAACATTATTAAACATGAAGGCCTTCTGAATTGCATTATATACTATACTATAAAACTTTAGCCGAAGCTCATGTGGATAAAAATTATATGATAAACAATATTACAGATAAAACATATTATGGAAAACTAAGAAATTATTATGCTAGGAAATGATAAAACCTCAATAATATGGAAGGGCATAAATGCTTAAGTATAAATTCTAAAGTAGTGAATGGGAGCGTATTTGATGCGAACTTTGTGATCACGTGGTCACTCAACCCACAATCAAGACTGAAATCTAATACCGGAAAACCAAAATAGGTTTAATAAGAGTGTGACACAATGGAAACCTACTTCAAGGCACCAACACTATTGGAATGAGTAAAATGATATCACAAAGCCAGCTAATCTTTGATAAGTCAAATTTAGTTCGTTCAAGAACTAAAGAATGTAAAAATCACTCTTACACATAAAACTGAAGAATTCAAAAGTAATATTCATCAAAGGCTGCCGAAATTTAGCTTACATAAGTTTATATAGTTCGTGAAGAACTAACCCTATTGGACCCCTTATGTAGACTTAAATGATATCCACTCAAAATTGAATCAAAACCCTAAATTGGAAAGCCCACGACTTAATCCAAACAAGTCTTGGATCCTAACTGAAAACAAAGTATGAATTAAGCTCAAACAAGCATTGGGTTGTAGCTAACAAAATAAAATAAAACCCATAATATTAAATCCATGTTATGCCATGAGAAGAAGAGAAGTAAAATATTATAAAGCTGATTGAAGGCTTATTTATAGTCTTCCATCCAGCCTCTTAATCCTAGAAATAAAAGGAAAAAGGTAGTCACTCATGTTGTTTCCAAGCTGTAATAGGATTGTTTTATTTCCTTTGTTGTCCTCAGTTCATGGCCCAAATAAGATTGTATTGGACCTGTCTTGCACATGGATAAGATGTATTAGGGCCTCCTCTTGATACTCCAATGGTCCTTGCAATTCTGACTTGGTTGACACCTTCAAAACCAATGCATCCAATACCTCTTTCAATGTCTCTATCTTAGACCTGGTCATTGGACCATTTGGAACATGTAATGGGTCCTTGCTGATGTTTTTGGGATAGTCTACATCAATATTAAACTAGTTAAATTGATCTCTAAAGAGAATTAAGCTTGATAACTATATATAAACTTCCTTGATAAAGATTTTGCACTATTAAAAATATATTATATAAACTGCACACATGCTATTAGAAAACAAAAACACACATATGTACATATATAAGATTTTACATATAATTTCAATCAACATATCTCAACCATATGGATTAATGATATAGGGTTACAAAGGTGTATGCTTTTTCATAAGTTTCAAAGTCTAATTGTTTGAACTAAATATAAAGAATAACAAGGAACAACTAATAGTCCTCTTAAATAACAAGTTGTTTAGTTTCTATTAGAAAATTTCTTGAAAAGACATTTCCATTAAGAAACATACAAATGTAAAAATATGAAAAAGTACTCTTATGATAAATAAGATATTAATCCCATTCCAAGCAAGTTATTATAAGCAAGATAGATCAATGTGTGATGGAAGGCAAAATTATATAGGGCAGGCAATTTAGGTCCATTTTTTGTGTGAAATGGAAGAACTAACTAATTGTGTGAAAATGTCATGAACAATACATGACGGTGGTTAACATATATTTAATGTATGCTAGGATCCCGAATAAAAGGAAAGGCTAATATACATTTTAGTGTATATTAGGATCCTAGATAAGGGGATCATCATAAATGATTGTCATACATTCATTTTATATCAGGACCCTAGGGATGCAGATCACTATGCACAGGCTTAATATACATTGAGTGTCTATTAAAATCCCAGATAAAGGATTGTGGTGCAATGTTTAATAAACATTAATGTAATATGAGGTATGTTAGGGACCTGGGAAGGGGTCTTCTCTGATTTTTTATGTTGGTAGGGTGATAAGGGTATTGGAAATACTTAGAATCGGCAATACATAAGTGAGGAAGTTAGTTTGTGTTTCAAATAGCTATGTTGATTATTTTAATTATGTATGATTGCATATTATAGGTTTAATAACTTCTCTGATTTTTTATGTTGGTAGGGTGATAAGGGTATTGGAAATACTTAGAATCGGCAATACATAAGTGAGGAAGTTAGTTTGTGTTTCAAATAGCTATGTTGATTATTTTAATTATGTATGATTGCATATTATGGGTTTAATAACTTTAATATTATTTTAAAAACAATCTTTATGGAATTATCTTGTATTTTCTTTTCAGGTCCATCATCTTCACGTCAGGAGTAAAGCTATCGTTTCTATTTTTTTTTATCCAATAGTATTTTGTATAAATTAAATGTTGGTAAACTAATATGTATGATCACTATTTTTTTTGGGGGCGGGAAATGGAATATAAGAAAATTAACTTGTTTTGTCGTATTTTATTAAATGTGATTGGATTTATATTAACTCTAGTGCAAATTGTTGATTGTTGTTAAATGTATGGCTTATTTATTGTGATTATGATGAGGATGATGTTATGGTTTTGAAGACCCAGGACGATTCGGTTAAGATTGAATTAAATGTTATGTTATATGTCGAAAATTGGGATTTGACAGCACAGGGGAGGTTCTACCAAAATTTTGATAGAAATTCTAGTGAAACCTTACATATATATGTGTGTGTGTGTGTGTGTAAAAAAATACGTCTTCTTTTCTTAGTAAATATGTATTAATAAGATTACTTGTTTGTCCTCTAAAGAAGGGGACATTACAAAAGAGTAGTTGTTTGTAAGATAGAAAAATTATGTAAGTCACAGAATAGAAAGCCAACACTCTAGGCATAACAATTCGTCTCTCCTAAATAGAGACTTAAGGGATTTCTCACGGTTGTTTATGTGAATTATCGTTGGAGACCAAAGAATTGCATGACTTGTGGTTTATGATAACTTAGCCTTTAAAAAATTACTTAAAATCAAATAAGATGAAATATTCAAGTAATAAATTTCTAAAAAAAAAAAAAGATTAGTCTAACGAGGTCACGGGAACTTCAAATAATTTTGTTTCATAATTTTCTCTACGTGTATGACATATAGAAATCCCAGCATTGGTATTGTTGCATGTCACAGCGCGATGTCCTGGGAGGGTCTTGTTGGTGTTTTGGAGTCGTCATCTAGTTGTTGAGAGTCGCTAAAAAACTTAGGTGTACTGATCTGGTTAGAGATTCAAAAATAAAGTACCGGTTGCATAGAGGGAAGATAAAAACCAGAGCCAACCCACGAAGCGTGAGGTAAAAGCCCTTCGTACTATGCCAAACTCAGTGGCGACCTTTGGTGTCGTTGTTAAGAAGGCAACTAGCGCGAGGCAGTATTTTTGCACTGGAGTCAACGTGGCGTGAGGGCAAACCTTCACGCTATAACAAACCAGTGGCAATCCTTGTTGTCATTGGTAAGGTGGACGGTAGCAACAGCTGCTGCATGTAAAAGGGGTAGAATTACAATTATGCTCTTCAGCTTAGTTTATGATTTTTTAGAGGCAAGATTACGTATCTCAGCAACATATATATAAAGCCTACATATAGGTTGTCTTTCAATTTTATATGGATAAAAACTGAGTTTTATTCATCATTAATTTATCGAATCAATCAAAATTACTATTAATTAAATATATTTAACTAACCCATAAGGTTAAAGGCATGAGTTAGTCAAATATACAAGATACTTTAGATAAAGAATTGTCACCTAACAAATCTAAAAGTCAAATCGAGATATGATTGAAAAACTATATTATTTATTTATTTAATTTACTTTGATTTTTTAAGTCATTTAAGGTCAGATAAATTAAATGGGATCATAACCCATTAGAAAAACCTAAGCGAGATTTACCGAATTAATAGGGAAGGCTATTAATTTGCAAGATAATAGTGGAAGACCAAATCAAGATTAAAGACCTTATTTAAATTTTGATTAAAATATGTATATTGTGTAAACTATATTAAGGTACTTATTGATCAAAAGATGATTCATCATCCTAAGTGAATTAAAAAAAAATATTTCATATGTTCTCAAATAGATTAATTGAGAAACTCTTGCAAGATGGAATAAGATTTGCAAAGAGTTTCAAATCTTAGTCAAATAATCAATGAACATTTTATAGAGATGACGCAGTAGAAAAACACAAAGAATACGACCAACGTCGATATTCCATAAATTATTCAGGGATGGGAGGAACTCTCAAGAAAGTTCAAAAATTTATTCAATAATTCAATAATTTGGCTAGAGGCTTGCAACTATATTTAAAGCAAAAATCATAGCCTAACCTTTACTGGACAAGAAAACGACACTAATTATTAAAATGGAAAAATTGAGATAAATACGGAAATTGAAAAGGCTAGAAATCTTGAGCAGGCTGAAATTAACAGAAGTCGATTCGGACTTGGAAAGCAAGAGTTATGACGAAAACAAAACTTTCCTAAAACGGCAAAAACGATGATTTTGGGGTCTAAACGATGGAATTCGGCCAAAAAACGATATGCATCAACAGCAAAGTGTTGTCTAACTCTGAAATCACCGAGACGCATCAACTAGGTGAGTTTCACGTCAGCCTGAACTGCAGGAAAATTCAATTGCCTTTGAATTTTGAGTGTTCCCTCTTGAGCATGTACGTCTCTGTCACTTGTTCTACATTAAGAGAACAAACATGATTTAACATGAAATAAATACTTCATGCTTGAATGTTAAATCAGAACATCATTTATAAAATGATTTAATTACACTAGAAAACCGATCACTGAAAGGTTAAGTCAAACGTCTAATGATTTCTAATATTTAAGGATCTTGACATGTTAGACGATGCACCTGATCTTTAAATATAGATTAATCAATTACTGAATTGATAATAAATTAAATTGTGTTATTTAATTAATTTTATTTAATTATAATTATAATTTTTATTTAATTATAATTATAATTTTTATTTGGACTAACATATTAAGAGTCTAATGGGTCACACACATTAAGAAATATTAGTTAAAAATTAAATTGAGATAATTTAATTAAGTATGAATGACTTGATTAAAATATATCTTAGAGATTAATTACTAGAGTATAATTAATAAATGGATTATGTTTCTATACCTAGAAAAATCAGGTAAAAACTTGATTGAGTTAATTTCTAAATCCATCCCGAATTAATACATGAATAATAATTAGGGAGCAAATTAATATTTTTTTTATTAATTTATAGGGTTTTTCAGATATAGTTTTAAATAGTAAACTATACTTTATTTTTAAAGAACAATAGTTGTCTATTAGACACAAAAGTATATATTTTCCACAATTATTAGTAGAAGAATTTTTCATGTGATAAAGGAAAGGAATTTTGTCACGTGATTGGAGGTCCATTCACGTGAACATGGACATGGACTGTTACTAGTTGGGGCACCACCCAAGACAATTAAGAGTTGAAAATTCATGAAGGGGAAGAAAGAAGAACCACTAAATTCTCAAGTGTGATATCATAATGACTTGCGAGAGGTCCGGCTCCCCATTAACATTAAGAGTCAAAATCATCTTCCGTAACATGAGAAGGCAGATATAATAACTCTAAGGGCCAGAGTTTAACAATGCCTGAATTGAATAAATTCAGCACCAAAAGAAATGAAAACTACTATGAGGATTAGAAAGGGGGAAATAAGAGGAGGGAGGCCATCACTTCCCTACCCCCTTCATCTAAAGTGGCAAAAAAGACATGGCGAGAAGGAGCAAGTCAAGAATTAAGATGTAACGCCAGTAGAAACAAGATGGATTTCCATTCCCAAATTTATTTAAGTACAACATGGGATTTATGGTACACAAACTCAATTATGTGCTAAGCTCTCAATCTCTCACTATTTCATATAAATATATGTACATCAACTTGCCAAACCATCTTACTGGACACAAAAAGCATCGTCCTGGATAAATACTTCAGTGGCTACTTCTGCTAAGTAGGACAGTTCTCTTCTCCTGCTCTTTCCTCTTATAGATTTGACTGCAAGATACTATTGACAAACGAGGACAGTAGCTGAACTGTGAACCTTCGGTTTATACAGCTGTAAAGTTGAAACACCAGAATCTGTTTCCACCACTCGGAGCAAATATTAAGTGAAAAGCTACCCGAATTACGAGCTCTCCTGAAATTGGAGTGATCTAGACAATGCTGCAGGATTAGCTTGCAAGACTGGAGAGGTTTCGGCTTCATGATTCTTTTTGACCTTTGATTCAAACACCTTAAACAGTCCTTGCCCACCAATCGAGTCAGGCTTATCATTCTTAATCCCAAGAGTCGTCCATATAGAGCTTTTTGCAGCTTCACCTGGGTCGACAATCCTCAGCGTTTTTGGAATCCAAAGGCATCTTTCAGTGTTATTTTCTTTTGCTGACTCCCCTTCTTCAGAGTTGCTACATTTGAGCATGTTTTCATCCCTTGAATGTTTCCCTAGGGTAGGAGAGTTTGGGCCAGAGCTCAAGGAGGTTTGTTTTGGAGAAGATGGCTGAGGAAGCCAAGGGATATTCCAAGCTCCTGGTACAGTACATCCCCAGTACGCTGCTGCAGGATAGAATGGCATAGGAAAACCGGGAGGGCAAAAGGCAGGTGGGGGTAATGGGCAGCTCCCTGAATTCCAAGGGTAAGGCCAGGGAACTCCAGGATAACATGGTATCTCAGGGGGAAAGCCCTGACAATTCTGCACAGCTGATTCTTTCAACATACTTTTGCCTGCATCGTCAATTGAATTTGACACTGTGACTGAAGATCCATTAGAATGGTCATCACTGTTTTCTCCACTTCCATAAGAAACCGGAACCCTCAATGCTTCAGGTTTATGAGACCCATTTCTTGTGCATTTCCATGTTGTTTTATCTGCAAGATTCAATACAGAAGCCATTGATTCGTGAAGAGGCTTGTCCGAGCCAAAGGTTAGCACTGTTCCATTAGTTTTCATTGAAGGATGGTAGACTCCATTTGATACATCAGCTCGAACATTCTGAAGAGCTTCAGGAATGGTCAAGTGATGACAATGAGAAGCTGAGTTCTTGTTTTTGCGACGACCAGCACCCACAGGTACATTCCTCATTGTCCCCCCAGCTGTCCAATATCTCTGACAATTCTTGCAGAAGTGTCGGGGTTGGTTCACGTTGTAATTGTTGTAGTAACAGAACTTGGTGTCCATGCTATTACAGCGGGGGCATGGAAGGATCTTGTCAGGTTTTTTCAGGGTCTTTTCTTGTGAATTACTTGTATCACTATGTTCTTCTTCTGTCTTTGATGTTTTCAATGCTGCACTCTCTTTCTCAATGGAAGTTGTTTTACGATTTTCACTTGTTACTGAGGTTGCATCTGGATTTGAAAGCTCTTCAGTAGCCACAGGTGAAACTCCATCTTCCTGTTTCCCAGTCAGTTTTTTTTCCACTGGGTCCTGAATATATAATACAAATATTAAATACAAAAAGCACTAGATTCTTGAGAAACTATAAAGGGGAATAAGAATGTGAACGGAGAAACCAGATAAATTTACAGCAAACAATGACAGAATTTTCCTGGAAAATACATATTTTAATTGTATTAAAGTTGAACAAGAAGTAACACAGAAGAAAGACATCAGGGCTAGTAGAGTGTAATTCTGAATTCAGTTTTCTTATAGGAAGTTAGAATGAGGTTTATCCTATCTCAACTCCTCCAATTAATAGCAGTTTGGGGTCAGTGACATTTTTTTTCCTTGAACCATTAACCTTAAACTAGATGCTGTCCCATTAATAACTCAATTACTCACACCGACAATAAGTATTTTCCAATCATCTGGATATGGCAAGAGAGGATATTTTTGTATGACAAGGTTGATGCATTTCTCATTCAAAATAACAGAACCAAGAAATGATGAGCATTTGTGTTTCTACACACTTGATTGGTCAGAATGGTCGGAAAAAACAATTGCATTCCCCCAATTTATGTGAATCTGAATAAACCAGAATTACAGGATGATAAACTAGTAGATGAAATAAGATTTTGCTGATCACTATAATGAGAATCTACAGCCAGAAGTACATTGATCCAAGCACCTCCGAAATTAAAAGTAAGAAGCAATTGTATTCCCCCAAACAGGTGTGTACTTTAAGGAATGGAAAATTGACAGAAACCTCAACAATGAGGTAAGGTAAAGTTAGGTAAGGTAGACAGGAAGCATGGAAGGTGGTATGAAATTTCAACCACTAGCATCGAGGACACTCCTTTTTTCCACCCTTTATTTAGATGAATCAAGGAAATACTGTTAGATAAGCTATAAAGAAAAGTCAAACCGAAAATTCACTGCAAAGAGTAAATAGCAGAAAGCCTTTTAAGGAACAATTCAAAATATCAGCCACTTTTTATACAAGAAAAAGGATTATTTGGGGGGTACATGGATTTTCAAAGATATGCATATGGAAGAAATTATACCACTGAGATCTAACAATTCAGCATACAAAATCCAGATTGTAAATAAGATTACTGAATTTGATTTAAAGAGAGAAAACACCAAAGGGCAACAAATAACATCTCCCTTAAGAAATAAAATCAATAAATCAAATATAATTCTTCTGCAAATCATCTAGCTATTAATTTGAAACACACTTCTATAGACCTGCAATCTCCGAACGAAAGAAAATTTACACAAGCTACCTGAACCAAAACAATAATAAGCACCACTAATCAAACATCCCCGAAACACTGACGTTTAGAAACCAAAACAGCAAGCATGTGAATTTCAAATTCAGCAAAAACTAAGAAGAACCCATTCATTCTTTTGACTTTCTAAGAAATGGGTCTCTCAAAATATCATAAACATTTACCTTATCATCAGCTTCTATATCTTCTTCTCCATGATCTCTCTTATTATTATCAGTATCGGTGTCACAAAGAGAAGAGTCTGCACAGGATACACGGTCTTGATCTTGACTATCATCAATATAAGTAGTAGTAGTAGTAGCAGCAACAGCAGAGGTAACAGAGATCTCTGTCACTTGAATAGTCTTCCCAAACAGCTTAATAGCCGGGTCTTTTGGCTCCAACATTTCTGCTTCCTCCTCTCTGCGTCGTTTTTTTTTTCAACTAAAAAAACTGCTAAGATTCTAGAGAGACTTGGAATTTTTAGAGAGAGAAAGTGTGTAAAGAGATCTGACAAGAAGGTCAAGGTTTTGGTGTTAAAAGTCTTTTGCTCTACGTTTGTGATCCATTTAGGCAGGTGGGTGGGTGGTGCCACATAAGCAAGAAGAGTAATTCTGAGCCACAAGTTTTGTTTGTGGCCTTGAAGGAAAGATATTTCTTCTTTTTCTTTTTCACTCTCCTCTCTTTTTGATTCTCTTCGCAACACTCTTTTTCGTTTCAATCCTAGTCAGCCACCCCATTTCCATTTCCATTTCTTTCAAATGCCCGGGTTTCCTAATCATTATTATTTTTGTTTTTTTAATTATTATCAATCAAATATTTTTGTGGAACTTTGAATTAAATTGATTGGTATTATAATATTAGTTGCTTTTTATAATACTTATTTTAAAAAAATATTTATTTTATTTTAAAAAAAATATTTTTATATTAGTAGATCAAAAATAATTTAAAATAATAAAATCTCAATTAAAAAAAAAAACATTTGTAAAATAAAAATAAATAAATAGCTCTAACTATTTGATATTTAATATTTCTGATCGCATCTCCTTTTAAAATGAAGAAATAACACTATGAGAATATACAAATAACTTTTCTTTTACATAAATTAATGGTATTTGTTTTAATATACAAATAACTTGACTTAAAGTGTCTCTATTTAAGTAATATTGGGACCTTTATCTTTTCTTTCTCCTTTATTTTAGAAAAATGCATAAAAATATTCTGATTGACTGAGAGGTTTACTAAATCTAAAGTGTAGAATAAATAGGAAGCTTCTTTTTTTCTCTTCTCGAAAGTGAGTGAGATTTAAAAGCAGCTCATTTTATAAATGTCACTTGACTCTGTGCTACTACACATGCAGAAGATATTAACTCACAAACATATCTCATATCTCATATCTCGAAAAAAAGACTTCCCCATTTAATTAGTTTTTCTTTCTAAAAACAATACGTAATTTAATAATAAATGAGAAAGCTTCCAACATCCATAACTTCTACTCCGCAATTTTTCAGATGCTAGCCCGAAATATAATTAAACATCTCAAATACATCAACTTATTTATTCGATATATTTTTCATTTTTATATATCAATGCATTTGATTTTTTTATTTGATAATAAAAATATTTTTGGATCAATTTGTTAATGAACATATCTTGTAGTTAATTGGTTTATTACATGTAACATTGATTTCATTTATATAAAATATATTTATTATTAATAAAAGTCTTTTTCATCTTTAATATTCATTTATATTTTATTGATGAATTTAATGTTTAATTAACAAATCTAGAGTAAAGATAAATAAAGTTCATCAGACAAAAATATCAATATTTAAAATTATAAAATTATTATAATTATGAGATATTTATTGCATGAAAGTAATGTTTCTAAATATTCATGGTCAATGCTCTATTAAAAATGAAATATTAATTAAAGTTATTGAGATTGATGCATATTATATTCTTTTTTTATGAAAGAAAATGGTTATTCTTATTATACTTGGTATGAGAGATATTTGAAACTATTATATAGGCGTTTATCAGATGACATGTAAACTAAATTGACTAACATAATTATTTCATATGGAGATACCATTTATGTTTATTGAAAGGCTTTTGTGATAGTTGGTTAGTATTCTTAGACTTGAAATCACTATATTATCTTATATAAAGAGTGTTATGATTGATCCTAACCATATGTTGTCATAATCAAAGGTAATAAACAAGCAAATATTATGTATATCATAAACTATATGAAGATATTTGAGTAATCAATAAATGATTCATCATCTTATATTAATTAGGGAAAATTCTTCATTTTGTTCTCAAATAGTCTTGAATTTGAAATCCTTGACTATGGTAAGATGAGTTTTGAAAAGAGTTTTAAAATTTTATTCAAGTAATTAATAATTGCATTGCTGATAATTAAAATAATTTAATAAAGTACACATACTTCATGTTTTAATATTTAAATCAGAACATGCATACGAAGGGATAATGATTACATTAAGAAATTGGTCGCAAAAAGGTTAAATCAAATTATATATGATATGTATAGACAAAGAGTTTGTCACCTGATTGGTCAAGGAACCACGAAAATATACGATTAATAAGATATGTTATCTATCTAATTTATTTATTTTTGATTTGTTGAGTTACTTAAGGTCATACAAATTAAATGAGATCCTGGCCTACTAGAAGATCTAAGCAAGATTTCTCAAATTAATAGAGTACTATTAATTTGCAAGAAAATAATGGGAGACTAAGTTAAGATTAAACAACTTGCTTGAATTTGAATTTCAATATATATACATGAAACTAAATGTTGATAAATCAATATAAGAGTAACATATCTCTACCCGACATACTCGATGATGGTAACAAATTGATTGGACTAAACTTCTTAGATTGGTACCATAATGTGAGAACTATTCTGAAGTAAGAAAGAATGACACAAGTTCTTCAAAATTCAATTCCTCTTATCCCTGATAAGAACGCTAGTAAAAAAGTTTGAGATAACTATCAACATCATATTGATGACGATGAGCAAGGTGCGTGTTTTATGTTAGCCAACATGACATCTATACTTCAAAAGCAACATGAGAACATGGATGTCCATATTATAATCATGCATCTCAAAGAGTTGTTTAAGTAGTCAATAAAATTAAGAGGTATGAGACCTCTAAGAAATTATTTAGCTCCAAGATGATTGATGGTTCCTTAATGAACATCCATGTTTTGAAAATGATTGGTTATATTGAGAAACTAGACTAATTAGGTTTTATCATAGACCAAGAGTTAAGTGTACATAATCTTAAAATCATTAACCTAAAACTTTTTGTAATTTACTCACATAATAAATTGGATAGTACATTGTCATAATTACTTGCACATACTTAAAACTATTTAAGGAGCCATCAAAAAGGAAAGAAAAGGCTTTGTTCTTCTAGTTTAATCTTCTCTAATGTCTAATAAGAAAAACAAGAAGAATAAAGGTTTTTTTCTCTATAGCAAAGAAAAGAAAGATAAAGGTACTTGTCATCATTGTGGTAATGATAACTATTGGAGGAGGAATCACAAGGAATATCTTACAATTGTCAAGGGAAAAAAAACTTATGAAGTAAAAGATATGGTTTCATGATTAAAAATTTGCTTCACATAATAGTTCATAGGTATTGAATATCAAATGTGGTTTTCATATTTACAATAATATACAGAAGATACAAAAAAAAATAGAACATTAAATAAAAGCAAACTAGACTTACGAGTTGGAAATGGAGAAAAGGTTGGTGTATTAGTTTGTGAACTTATTATTTTACTTTGTCAAATAAATTGATACTAGAACTTGATAATTGTTATTTTATATTAGTACTTTCTAGAAATATTATATCCATTTTTTACGTAGTTTTGAATGGATTTAAATTTGTTATTAAGGACAAATGTTGATTTTTTATAATAATATTGTTTTATAGATTTGGTTATTATACAAATGATTTGTAAATATTTGATATTTAAATACCTATATTTAATATAAATAGCAAGATGAATATATTAGATAATCAATATCCATATTATTTGTGGCATTTTAGATTGTCATATCAATTAAACAACAATTATTGAGGTGTAAGAAGAATGATATTTTAGTTTTTATGATTATGAATCATGTGAAGCTTGTTTATTAAGTAAGAAGACCATAAAACCCTTTACTGGAAAGAGTTAAAGGTCTAAATAATTATTAAGTCTAATACATACATATGTTTATGTATTAATAACAATTTGTGCCATATATAGGTATACTTATTTCATTGCATTTACCGATGACTATTCTAGATATAGTTATGTGTATTTAATGAAATATAAGTCTTAATTATTTTAAAGTTTCATAGAATTCAGAAATAAAATTAAAAAAACAAACTAGAAAGAGTATTGAAATACTCAATCAGATCAAGGTGGTGAATATTTGAGTTAAGTATTTCAAAAAATTTTAAAAAATAATAGGATTCTCTCACAATTGAAACCTTATAGAAACAATCGTTGAATAGAGTTTTTGAAAGGAAATATTATACCTTATTACACATGGTATAATCCACGATGAGCTATGGAAATCTTCCACCTTTTTTTCTAGGGATATGTCGTACAAACTTCTACTTATCTTTTAAATAGAGTTCTTTCAACCATACTTAAAGATTTGAGGATGTATCCTCTATGTGAAGCATATAGTATCTCAAAAGGTAGAAGCTTTCTTAGATAATTGTAAATTTATGGAATATATCCTAAAGAATATGTTGGATATTATTTCTACCATCCCATTAAAAAAAATTGTCTCAAAATATGTTATCTTTTTAAAAAAGAATTTGTTAGTGAATAACATGGTGAGAGGAAAATAAAACTTAATAAAGTTTAAGAATCACAAATAGATATATAAATAGAACAAGAGCATGAGGCTATAATATTTTATCTTCAACTTAAACTCAGAAAATATAAGAACTATATAGATTTGGTAGGACATTTCATATATCATTAAGATATCAATTTTCTAGTGGAAGTTGGTGATGAGAATTACTTATACTTTATTATGAGCCCACCAACTATATAAAAGCAATATCTAATATTTATTTTGAGAAATGGCTTGAAGACATGAAATCTAAAATGGATTCCATATAAACCAACTATGCATGGATTTTGGTTGATCCACTTGAAAGGATAAAACCTATTGGATGTAAGAGGGTCTTTCAAAAGAAAGACTAACATGGATGATGATGTACAGATACATAAAGTTATACTAGTTTCCAAAGGTTATAGAAAAAGACAAGGGGTTAACTTTGATGAAACTTTCTTTCCAATACCTATATTAAAATCCATAAAGATTTTGCTTGCTATAGTTGTATAACATGATTATGAGAATTGACAATTTGATGTCAAAATTGAATTTGATGTCAAAATTGCATCACTAAATAAGAGTCTTCATGAAAATATGTATATGACACAACCTCAAGGTTCGAAATATAAAAAAAAATTACGAACAAAGTATACAAGTAAAAAAAATCAATTTATAGACTTAAGCAAGTTTCAAGGAGTTTGAATATTTGTTTTGATAAGATAATTAAATAATTTGATTTCATTAAAGATATGGATGAACTCTGTGTTTATAAAAAACAGTTAGTGGCAGTAGACTTATTTTGCTTAATTTATATGTAGAATAAATATTATTAATAGGAAATACATTCCCTTACTATAGTCAACAAAGATACAATTGTCCAAGAATCTAATCATAAAGGTATAAGAGAAGCAACCTATATATATTAGTAATAAAGGTATAAGAGAAGCAACCTATATATATTAGTAATAAAGGTTTATAAAGATAGATATTAAAGATTGTTTGGATTGTCTCAACCCATATATATAGACAAAATGTTAAAATGATCTAGCACAGAAGAATCCAAGAAAGAATATTTACCTATTTCACAAGGAATATGTCTTCCAGGAGAGAATATGTCCTAAGACACAAATTAAGAGACATATAATTGAAAGGTTTCCCTATGTTTTGTCTATAATACTCATTATGTATGTGATGTTATGTACAAGACTAGATATATCTTATACTTTAAGCAAGTAGATGCAAATATAATCCAAGTGAGAGTCATTAAAAGATAATTAAAAACATTCTTAAGTACTTAGAAGATCTAAGGATTCCTTTTTAGTATATAGATGACATCAACTAAAAGTTCATAGTTTTTTATATTCTATTTTTCAATTAGATATTGGTGACAATAAATTTTAGGTAGGATATATTTTATTTGACATGGAAGTGTTATGAGTTAGAAGAGTTCTAAACAAAGACCATAATTAATTATACAACTAAATTTGAATGCATCTTTGTGTATGAGGTAACACAAAAGACTATTTGGATCAAGAAGTCCATCACTAAACTAGGTATGGTTCCTAGTATTGTAGTATTGTAGATCCAGTGGTCATATAATGTCATAACAATGTAGTCATTGCATAAGTAAAGGAACCAAAGTATCATAAAAAATCCAAACATGTACATAGGTGATTTTATTTGATTAGAAAAATCATAAAAATGAAAGATGCAAAGATAGAATGAGTATCCACTAAAAAGAATCTTGCATATCTCTTACTAAAACATGATCACTATATAAACGGATATGGTATTATATACATGAATAATTTGTTATAGTGAAGTGAGAGATTATTAGTGAATATGCTTTATAGTCATTCAATTGGTTAAATGTAACACTAATTTTATTCATATAAAATATTTTTATTATTACTAAATGCTTTTTTATTTTAATATTCATTTATATTTTATTAATGAATCTAGAGTAAATATAAAGTTCTTGAGACAAAAGTGTTTAAGAAATTATAAAGCTATAATTATAAGGTTCATATTGTATAAAAGCATTGTTCCTGAATACTTATGGTCAATGTTTTATAGAGATTGCATATCAATAAGAGTTGTCGAGACCAATACATATTATGTTCATTTTTTAATGAAAGGAAGCAGATGCTCTCACAAGATGAGGAATCAAGGATACAAAACTTATATGTAAGTGTTTATCAGATGACATGTACACTATACTATCCTCCAAATGATTTTCATGTGGAGAGATCACATATATTTTGGAAAGACTATCATGATAGTTATACAACTTGTCGCACGTCGCCGCGCGGCGTCCCAAGAGGGATCCTGGCTCTCGCAATGGAGTTGAGAAGAAGTCGCCACCTGGCTGTTGAGGGTCGCTAAGAACACCTGGTTGTACTGGTCTACTAAGAGATTCAAGGGTAGAGGATTGGTTGCGTAAAGGGAAAGGTATTAGCACCCTTAATACGTCTTACCTGAGGTAAGTTGCATTGTCTATTTCGATGTGATTTTGAATGCTTCAATAAGTCGTATTTATTCAATAAAAAAAATATTTCCATTGAAAAAGAAATCAAACACCGCTTAGAATAATCCTGTAAATTTTATTGATTATTATCATCCCCGCCGAATATTTTGGATATTAACCCCTTAAAATTTATTTATCCGAATACTGACAGTGAATAATAAATTCCCAAAAAAATAAAATTTTTATATTTTTAAAACATTGGTCAAACCCTTTAGATTTCTACAAATATGTTGTAAAATCTCAAAATACAAGAAATGATTTTTCTTTGTAAAATCCTTGCTAAGACAGATTTTCTTCAAACTCCAAGATAACATATATTTATATTTTTGAAAGAAAAAGACTTTTTAAAAAATGCTAGTGTAGTGGCTGTATGCAAAAAAACACATTTTTTATTTCATTTTTATCTTTTTTTTTTAAGAGCATAAAAATGAATAAATAAAAACACAACACAACAAACACACACACACACACATTCTCTTTTTTATTTCCTTTTCATTACATTTTTCAACATTTTAACTTTTTTAAAAAAAAATTCTCATTACATTTCACAAATGATAATTAAAATACAATAAATTCAAATAAAACAACATAAACATAAAAAAAAATACAAAAAAAGACTTCAGGAACAGTGCTGGAACAGTGGCAGCAGTGCAGGTAGGCTGGAGGCGAGTCTGCTCAGGCGCCACCGTCACTAGCGGCGCGTAGGGCCACGCGCCCCCAGTGAACAGTAAACGAGCAACAGATCTGCCTCTTCTCTTCATCTCGCCGGTGGTGGAGCTCATGGGAGGCCTGCAAAACACAAACAAACACACACAAGCAGCAAATTGGATCAAGATTCAAATTTTTCAACTGATCTGTTCTCTGCTCCTTCTCCTTCTTCTTCTCGCCGGCGAGGGTATCCACAATGACCTGCAAACATGAACAACACATCACACAGCAAAACACACAAATCAATTTCATTTTTCTCTTCAAATCTCAGGTCTGTTCTCGGGTCTGTTCGTTCTTCTCCGAGGGCTGGCTGAGCTGTCCATGGTGGTGCTAAACGGCATGCCCAAGAGGAAAGGAAGGGTGCTTTGGGTTTGCAGACAAGGCTGTCGCGGTGGCTGGGAGAAAAACCCAACTGGTGGGTTGCTGTGGTGGCTGGTCGGCTGAGAGGGAAGGCCTGAGGCGGCGTGGTCTGCTGTGGATAGGGCTGACGAGGAGTGGTGGCTGGTGGCTAGAGGCTCATCGGCCATGGGAGAAGGGGAGAAGGAAGGGGAAAAGGGCTGCTGTGGAGAGTGAAAGGAAAAAGTGAGGGGCTCGGGGGGTGGCTGGTCTGGTGGCCGGAGAAAGGTAGCAGCAGGTTGGCCGAAGGGAGCAAAGGGGAGGCTGGTCGCCGAAGGGATGCCTAGAGATGAAGAGGAAAGGAAGAGAGAAAAGGGGAGGGGCTGCAGCTGCCAGCCCCATGGACAGCTGCAGCCCCCACGGGAGAGAAAGAGATGGATTTAGGGGTTTTTTAGAGTTTTTGAATGTGTATTTTTTTTTGTCCCTTCAATTGTAGCTGATACCTCTCTATTTATAGAGGTTTTCAGAGGTAAAATTCAAAATCAACCCTCAGCTTGTGCGATTCTTTCAATTTGGTCCTTGATTTTTAATTTGCGTGATTTGACCCTGCATTGACTGTTAAATTCTCAATTTATTCAATTTTGCCACTGTAATAAGATATTTTTGGATTTTTGTCTTTTTTTCTATTTTTTTCTTTTTCTTCCGAAATCTAAAAATAAGTAGGTCAAAATTTGGGATAGCAACACAAGTAATCCATAGACTTGAAATCACTAAGTTATCTTATATAAATAATGTTATATTTTGATCCTAACCATATATTGTCCTAATCAAGGGTAACAAATAGACAATTATTAGGTATTCCATATGAAGGTATTTGAATAATCAAGATATGATTCATTAACCTAGGTGAATTCAAAAATATATTTCATTTATTTTACAATATTATTGATTGCGATGTCATTGGTCAAGGTAGAATAAGTTTTGAAAATTGTTTCAAAATCTTATATAAATAATCAATGACTAGAATGTTAGGAACTAAAATGCTTTAGCAAATCAAACATACTTTATGTTATAATGTTTATTAAAAAAATTATTTAAAGAATCAATTATTATAATATCAAGACTAAATAATTTAACAATGCAAACATATTTCATGTTATATTGTCTAAATCAGAACATTCATGATAAATGGATAATGATTGTATTAAGAAACTGATTACTAAAAGATTAAGTTGTTTTATGACTTGCTTAAGATTTGATGGACCATGATAGGTTACTAAACATTGTACTTGATCTTAAAATATAAGTAAAACAATTATTGAATTTATAATCAATTAAATAATTTAATTTATCTATTCTTATTTTATTTACAATTATGATTTATATTTGAGATACATTATTCGAAATCAAATGGGTAATACACATAAAATACATTATGTAACAACCCGTAATTTTTTTTTTTTTATGTATATGTCGTTGCTCAACGACCCATATCCATTCACTTCGGTAAATACCATCCATACATTAATCGTTCTCTTAAAGAAAATAACTTCTCATGAGAGTACAATACTACAGTTTTCACAACTAAAGATTTAGATTAAAAGTATACATACATGGTTATGAGTTTACGTTCTTAATCTACTAGTGATATTTACAAACGTTCACAAAAGGGTCTGGTAACAAATTAAGCATTCAGTACATTACTTCAGCCCAAACACATCTTAAATTAGAATGCAATCTACATGGTTCTTTGCAAAAGTAGGTTCCTTTGTATTAGGTTCCCTAGCCCTCTCGTGGCTGTGACGTCCCTGCAGCAGTATAAACATTTAATGAATTGCAATTACTTAATGATGATATTAAAATAATGTTGACCAAAAGATCTATCGATTAAAAGATACACTGGCAAGTAGGAATTTCTGCATATACATAAAGCAATTCGATTGTAGAAATATAGGTACTCCATTTCTCTTTTTCGAGCACCAATATCATTACTCCGTATATTCATAAAAGCATTAATATCTGAGGTCTACCATTCTTTCCGGACGTCGTTAAACGGAACTATCATTCTTTTGTTCCGACCAACCTTTCGGATGTCATTAGCCGGAGCTAATCACTCATTTATTCTGGTCATCCTTTCGGATACCATTAGCCGAAGCTAATCAAGCGTTTATCCCGGCCATCCTTTCGGATGCCATTAGCCGTAGCTAATCAAGCGTTTATCCCGGCTATCCTTCCGGATGCCATTAGCCGAAGCTAATCAAGCATTTATCCCGGCCATCCTTCCGGATGCCATTAGCCGTAGCTAATCAAGCGTTTATCCCGGCCATCCTTTCGGATGCCATTAGCCGTAGCTAATCAAGCGTTTATCCCGGCCATCCTTTTGGATGCCATTAGCCGTAGCTAATCAAGCGTTTATTCCGGCCATCCTTCCGGATGCCATTAGCCGAAGCTAATCAAACGTTTATCCCGGCCATCCTTTCGGATGCCATTAGCCGAAGCTAATCAAACGTTTATCCCGGCCATCCTTTCGGATGCCATTAGCCGTAGCTAATCAATCGGTGATCCACATTCAAGCATGCAACCATCTAATATATATATATCTCATCGTATTCGTATAATATTCAAATTAAAATACCTATTACGTGTCATATAAAAAGGAGAGGTGTAAATCACCTACCTGTTCCACTAGTGGGTTGTGCTTGTCTTGCCGATGATCCAGTCCCAACCGCACCACCTGCGACATCAAGGGTCATAAATCAGTACACTTGCATTTCGGCTTACATCCGTCACTACACTCATTTTAAGAGTTCATATGTTCATAATGCAGCTTTGGCAGCGAGTCGCAATTTGCCGCAAAATACACAATTCGGCACACAATACTTTAACCGAATTCCAGTCCAAACACTCATGCAAATTCTCAGAAAAATACCCATACATTTCAGCATAGATTTTCAGTTCAACACACAAAATCTTCCATTATAATTCACAAGCTGAAAACATACATTTTCTACCCGAACTTTCCAACAAGTTTCGGCCTAAACCCATATTAAACTTTCAACCAAATATACACCAATTTAAGCATAAAAACAGCATGCATTGCTGGTTCAAAACACACAATCTTCCATCATAATTCACAGGCTGAAAACATACATTTTCTACCCGAACTTTTCAACAAGTTTTGGCCTAAACCCATATTAAACTTTCAACCAAATATACACCAATTTAAGCATAAAAACAGCATGCATTGCTGGTTCAAAACACACAATCTTCCATCATAATTCACAGGCTGAAAACATATATTTTCTACCCGAACTTTTCAACAAGTTTCGGCCTAAACCCATATTAAACTTTCAACCAAATATACATCAATTTAAGCATAAAAACAGCATGCATTTCTGGTTCAAAACACCCAAAAACAATGCTGCCAAGACAGCACCCAGCAGTAATTGTAAAGCAATAAATCACAATTCACTCAGACAATGTCAAATCCCAACGGTTAAATTGTATATCAACAACGCATGCAACACATACCCAAATTTCAGATCATTTTAACGGTTAGATCTACCAATATTGGAGTTAAACCGGAGACTGACCTTAAACTGGAGAGCTACTGTTCAACATACATATCTCCTTGCTGGACTGTCAATTCCTCATCTCCACCATTCAGAACATTAATCACACTCAGTAGCACCACATACCCAAATTTCAGCTTCATCCAACGGTGATATGAAGCGAAAATAGCTGGCGGCTCTGACTAGAAGAAGAAAGCAGATTTTGCTATTTTCTTCAAAAGAATACTCACCTGTAACGGAGAAAAACCAGGAGAATCCCTTCAGTGAATATGTAGTAACAACCAAGGCAAACACAATACTCAAAAATAAGCTTGATCCAACGGTATGAAAACTCTAAACTCAGTCGGCGGCGCAACACATTTGAAAAGAGTCTCAACAAATTCCAGAATTCATTCAAAATGCTCTCTCAAATGGTAAGAGATATTTAACATCCCTACGGTCATCGTGTAGGTAGTATAATGAAATACAACTTACCAAAAAATCAGTGAAATCCAATGGTGGACGGTGGAGGAACTGTCCGGCGACTCCGACGAGTTTGAGGGGGTTTCCAGAAATCTTCAGATGATCGGGTTTCTCAAACGGCGGCAGATAATTACAATCCCTCCACTAAGATGCTAGACAATAGAGAGCTGTCCAACATATCCAAAACTCAGCCTAATCCAACGGTGGCCGGAAGAGATATGGCTGTCGGAGCACAACTCCCTTCTTCTCTCTTTTCTCTCTAACCCCCTTTTCTCTCTAACCCCCCCTAACTTATCTCCCCCCATTTTAAAATGTCTCTTTTCTTTTCTTTCTTCTTTATATTTATTTCAATTTCACCCTCCCTTCAATTTATTTTATTTCTCTTTTAATTTAACACTTACATTTATTTCCCGGGGTTTTCAATCTCATTGCAAATTAACTACGGAATTTTGACATTGGTCGAATCCCTTTACAATTTTCTGCCCCATCACGAAATTGGCAACGACAAACTAAGTCAGCCTTAATATACATATATATTTTTTTTTCTTGGGTGTTTACATTCTCCCCCCCTTTAATATAAATTTCGTCCTCGAAATTTAAGGGTTTCTCACTCCGTACCTGGTAGCTTGACATGATGGAAATGCATGTGGGTTTATTACAATATTAAGAACACACCTTCAATTGTGAAAGGGAAGTTCTCTTGAGACTCCAAAAAGCCCAGAACACCCTTTTGCCCATGCATGTTTGAGAAACTTGTCTCCAAGACAAGGAGATCGAACCTGCAACAGCAATTGAAGAGCATAACCAACAACAGGAAATGTGAAACACACCCACTCATACGCATGTATATTTGGTTCAAATGGACCAAGGGCATCCACCCAAGGAAAGCCAGCCCCAGTAGCATCCGTTAACCATAAATTCTATAAAACAGGTCTAGAGGAAAGCAAATTCAAACACCATTAAGAACTCTTTGCATACTACATGTGTTTCACGAGAACCCGGACCTTACATTTTTACCGAGGGAGACATGCATGTGTGAACATATAGGTGGCCATTCGAAGCTGCACGTGCATTTAGACAAACAGAGCTGTCTTTAAGTTACTATTTAACTCTTTTATTATTATTTTTTTATTTTGTACATGTCACCAAGACACCACAGCAAAAATTCTTTCCCTCGTCATTAGATGACAATACCACTTTACTGGACCATGCCCCTTTTACGTGTGCTTCGGCTTTACCACTGTGATCTGTCCCGGATTACGCACACTTCCCTATCACAATATCACCACTTTGCATATTAGCACCAATCAAAGAAAATCCATTATCATCAAGGTTGTCAACCCGACCAATTTTGCTTTATATTTTCCCCAAAAGTAATAGAATCCTCAGACTTCCGCCTCTTGTTGGTTAGCTCCTTGTTGTCCACCTCCGCCTTGTAGCTTCTAATGTGCTCAGAGCGAAACATATCACGCCCTAAAGAAGCACGCTTCATTACCAATGAATCTTCTTGGTTGTAACCTAGATGAACATTAACTGCCACTATAGCATTCTGACCATTAAACAACTCTAGCTTTGACAGCACTGCATTTTGACCAAATGGGTATCCAGGTTTACCGAGACAATCAGAAATCATTGTCCGAAATAAAGGCCTTTAGGGTAATGCAATTGGTGAGACAAGGTGTCAACTCTGATGTTGGGATTTGTTGTGGAAAACCCAATAGCCTGTTGAGAATGTTTTTGAGCTTGGTACAGGACCCTTCGTGCATGATCATGATTGGCAGGGGATAATTCCACAACTCAAACCTAACAAAAAGGACATGTCAAGTTCACAGTGTGTATACTTCATAAATTGCTTCCCCGCAATATCCTCTAAAAGAAATCTAATGCCCCCTGCAGTACAACAGTCCTCTTCCTCTTCAGTGCCAATAAACTCAATAATCCCCTTGTCCAGAAGAGATGCAAAGATGTAATTCCCCCCCTTTAAATGCTTTAATTTCATCCAAGTTCTCAACAACCATAAGAGGGCGTAAGATCCTTCCAGCATCAGAAAATATGTTCACTTCTCTCTGTTGTTCATCCCCTTCGATTTCCACCTGATAGGGCAATTGTCTCCTGCGTCGTATGCTTCTTAGTTCGCCCACAACAAATAAGAATCTTCGCAAACTCCAACCCATTCGCCATTTAGAAACACTTTATGCTTCCCATCCAGTTTAGTGCAAGTATCATCACCCAGTTTCTCCATCCCACTATTCAAACAATTCATCAACTAGAGACTCTGACATATTGATACTGACAACTCCAATGACAACAAATTTTTTTTTTTTACAAGGCCGCGGTTTTCACCATTTGGAGTAGAGAGAAAGCATACTCTACCCCCAATGAGAAGGGTGTGGGTATCTGGCATCTCTAACTTTTCTCGTGTACCAAACTTGCTGCCTTGTTTTCCGCAGATCTATCATTGTTTGCAGTGGATTAGCACGCCCAAGATTTCCCACAACTCCATAAACCCTTTCCATCCACTTGAAAGGATGACACCATGCCCCAGTTGAGAATGTTCTCGTCAAACCATTGGTCACTATTGAAGCATCTAAATAGTGTTCAATTGAGTGCACATCACGGTCCCCATATAGGTCTCTCTACAAAGCCTTGGTCATGCACCTCAATACATGTGAAACATGCACTTTTAGCTCTCGTTCAAGTAACTCGCTAGCCAACTCGAACCTCTTGTTTCTAAAACTATCCCTATTGTCACATTTCCTGTGGCCAGTATAGGCCTCCAAAAGACACCTCACCATATATCCAAGAAAACGAGCCTTGTGCCTGCGGCTATTAAGCCTAGGAACAGATATGCACTGATGGCGTCTTCAATAGATTCTTTTGGTGGGAAATATGGTCTTTCTTAACATTTTATCCACAAAATCAAGTGCTTTGTCCTCCCTACGAAAATGCTCGCATTTCTCATCAACATCATAAATTTAGGCAAAGAAAATATTCACAATGCTGGCCCCATTGCTGGCATAATCAATCAAATCTATCACTTCTTTGTCTGACCTTACACTAAGGGCAAAAATAATATCCATATAGGGATCTCTATCGACGAGAAATACACACAGAGGCCTTTCTTTTCTCCTTTAATGTTCTCCTTAATTGTGAGTGCATGCTTAGTTAAGAACAAAATGTAGCAGGTGATGTTGTATGAAAGACAAATTATACACACATAATATAAAGACGGTGAATTATGAGAAATACATTACAATTTTTATATCATAAGTTCTCCCATATACATTTTTGCTCATATTCATCCTCTTCAGAAAATAATATGCTTCATTTTAACCTCCACACCCATTAACAGTCAAATTAGGGACTATAATCTAAATTAGCTGGCACAAAAAGGAAAGATAACCAGTAATGACAAAAAAAACAACTTTAAGTCTTTATTCAATGGCTACAATGTATTTCTAAAAAAAATCCACCAATATCAAGCCCAGTCTATTGAGGTCAGAATTTCTGTTGAATTTGTCATCCCTAGGCTAGCATCTTAACCATAACACGTTCATTCCTTGCACATGCTAATTTGTTCCTCACATATACTAACATGTATTCTGCTGCCAAACCAGTTAGATAAAAGAGAGAGCATTTGTGTTTGAAAACTTGCTTCCAATTTGAGCACTTATGGAAGCAAAACATTAGTACATTTATTTAGACACCCCAGGTCAAGGGTAGAATAGAAGATAAACTCTTGCAAAATCAGCATATATCTGATATAGCATTGTTTGACTTAATCATCTAGGAGTAACATGCAGTAATGTCTCCCTCAAAATGAAATTTTAGATCCCAAAATCAAGACCGTTAATTTTTATTTATTATTGTGCTCGATCATTTCATTCTTTATTTAATTATTTTTGCACAGCCAGGTACTCGCTATACATGTCTAAATCCAAATCAAACTCTTAAAATAAAAGGCACACCTTAATGGCTGAAGAATATCTCATAATCATGATATGGATCCCTTTAAAGCATTTTCTAAATCTCAAAATCAAGTTCATTTTACTTTGTTCAGTATAAATCATCTAATTCCAAACTGGGATGTACAGTGTAAATACTAGAATAAAACTATGAGAAGACTTTGATCCAACAAGATCCAGATATCTACAAGAGGTTGTTTAACCTCTAAATTTTTTTTTGTCCCACTCCCACCGGAACTCCTACTGAATGCCCCAAGTCTTTTATGCCACCATTTTCGCACACCTCTATCACAAACTCATTCTTGACAAGCCAGCCAATCCACTCTAACCATCCTCTTAAAAACATTATTTCATCGCAAACACACCCAAAAACCAAAAACCAATTATTTTTCTTAGGCTAACAGCTTCCAGCAACATCACATACTCCTCAATTATGCATGTATCCTAAACCTACAATGCTAGCGAGTGATCTGTATTTGGATAAGCCCCAAAAATTATATAGCAAGAAAAAAAAAGAAATTAAAACAAAGGAGCAGAATTATAGAACACCCATTTCAAGTTCCTTGTTGGTTGAGTACCATCCTGAAATTCATCATAGTAATGTAATCATCATTGATCCTCAGGATCAAGACCAGGTGCTCTGATACCAACTATAACAACCCGTAATTTTTTTTTGTATATGTCGTTGCTCAACGACCCATATCCATTCACTTCGGTAAATACCATCCATACATTAATCGTTCCCTTAAAGAAAATAACTTCTCATGAGAGTACAATACTACAGTTTTCACAACTAAAGATTTAGATTAAAAGTATACATACATGGTTATGAGTTTACGTTCTTAATCTACTAGTGATATTTACAAACGTTCACAAAAGGGTCTGGCAAATTAAGCATTCAATACATTACTTCAGCCCAAACACATCTTAAATTAGAATGCAATCTACATGGTTCTTTGCAAAAGTAGGTTCCTTTGTATTAGGTTCCCTAGCCCTCTAGTGGTTGTGACGTCCCTGCAGCAGTATAAACATTTAATGAATTGCAATTACTTAATGATGATATTAAAATAATGTTGACCAAAAGATCTATCGATTAAAAGATACACTGGCAAGTAGGAATTTCTGCATATACATAAAGCAATTCGATTGTAGAAATATAGGTACTCCATTTCTCCTTTTCGAGCACCAATATCATTACTCCGTATATTCATAAAAGCATTAATATCTGAGGTCTACCATTCTTTCCGGACGTCGTTAAACGGAACTATCATTCTTTGTTCCGACCAACCTTTCGGATGTCATTAGCCGGAGCTAATCACTCATTTATTCTGGTCATCCTTTCGGATACCATTAGCCGAAGCTAATCAAGCGTTTATCCCGGCCATCCTTTCGGATGCCATTAGCCGTAGCTAATCAAGCGTTTATCCCGGCTATCCTTCCGGATGCCATTAGCCGAAGCTAATCAAACGTTTATCCCGGCCATCCTTCCGGATGCCATTAGCCGTAGCTAATCAAGCGTTTATCCCGGCCATCCTTTTGGATGCCATTAGCCGTAGCTAATCAAGCGTTTATCCCGGCCATCCTTTTGGATGCCATTAGCCGTAGCTAATCAAGCGTTTATTCCGGCCATCCTTCCGGATGCCATTAGCCGAAGCTAATCAAACGTTTATCCCGGCCATCCTTTCGGATGCCATTAGCCGTAGCTAATCAATCGGTGATCCACATTCAAGCATGCAACCATCTAATATATATATATATATCTCATCGTATTCGTATAATATTCAAATTAAAATACCTATTACGTGTCATATAAAAAGGAGAGGTGTAAATCACCTACCTGTTCCACTAGTGGGTTGTGCTTGTCTTGCCGATGATCCAGTCCCAACCGCACCACCTGCGACATCAAGGGTCATAAATCAGTACACTTGCATTTCGGCTTACATCCGTCACTACACTCATTTTAAGAGTTCATATGTTCATAATGCAGCTTTGGCAGCGAGTCGCAATTTGCCGCAAAATACACAATTCGGCACACAATACTTTAACCGAATTCCAGTCCAAACACTCATGCAAATTCTCAGAAAAATACCCATACATTTCAGCATAGATTTTCAGTTCAACACATAAAATCTTCCATTATAATTCACAAGCTGAAAACATACATTTTCTACCCGAACTTTCCAACAAGTTTCGGCCTAAACCCATATTAAACTTTCAACCAAATATACACCAATTTAAGCATAAAAACAGCATGCATTGCTGGTTCAAAACACACAATCTTCCATCATAATTCACAGGCTGAAAACATACATTTTCTACCCGAACTTTTCAACAAGTTTTGGCCTAAACCCATATTAAACTTTCAACCAAATATACACCAATTTAAGCATAAAAACAGCATGCATTGCTGGTTCAAAACACACAATCTTCCATCATAATTCACAGGCTGAAAACATACATTTTCTACCCGAACTTTTCAACAAGTTTCGGCCTAAACCCATATTAAACTTTCAACCAAATATACATCAATTTAAGCATAAAAACAGCATGCATTTCTGGTTCAAAACACCCAAAAACAATGCTGCCAAGACAGCACCCAGCAGTAATTGTAATAGCAATAAATCACAATTCACTCAGACAATGTCAAATCCCAACGGTTAAATTGTATATCAACAATGCATGCAACACATACCCAAATTTCAGATCATTTTAACGGTTAGATCTACCAATATTGGAGTTAAACCGGAGACTGACCTTAAACAGGAGAGCTACTGTTCAACATACATATCTCCTTGCTGGACTGTCAATTCCTCATCTCCACCGTTCAGAACATTAATCACACTCAGTAGCACCACATACCCAAATTTCAGCTTCATCCAACGGTGATATGAAGCAAAAATAGCTGGCGGCTCTGACTGGAAGAAGAAAGCAGATTTTGCTATTTTCTTCAAAAGAATACTCACCTGTAACGGAGAAAAACCAGGAGAATCCCTTCGGTGAATATGTCGTAACAACCAAGGCAAACACAATACTCAAAAATAAGCTTGATCCAACGGTATGAAAACTCTAAACTCAGTCGGCGGCGCAACACATTTGAAAAGAGTCTCAACAAATTCCAGAATTCATTCAAAATGCAATATCTCTCAAATGGTAAGAGATATTTAACATCCCTACGGTCATCGTGTAGGTAGTATAATGAAATACAACTTACCAAAAAATCAGAGAAATCCAACGGTGGACGGTGGAGGAACTGTCCGGCGACTCCGACGGGTTTGAGGGGGTTTCCAGAAATCTTCAGATGATCGGGTTTCTCAAACGGCGACAGATAATTACAATCCCTCCACTAAGATGCTAGACAATAGAGAGCTGTCCAACATATCCAAAACTCAGCCTAATCCAACGGTGGCCGGAAGACATATGGCTGTCGGAGCACAACTCCCTTCTTCTCTCTTTTCTCTCTAACCCCCTTTTCTCTCTAACCCCCGAACTTATCTCCCCCCATTTTAAAATGTCTCTTTTCTTTTCTTTCTTCTTTATATTTATTTCAATTTCACCCTCCCTTCAATTTATTTTATTTCTCTTTTAATTTAACACTTACATTTATTTCTCGGGGTTTTCAATCTCATTGCAAATTAACTACGGAATTTTGACATTGGTCGAATCCCTTTACAATTTTCTGCCCCATCATGAAATTGGCAACGACAAACTAAGTCAACCTTAATATACATATATATATTTTTTTTCTTGGGTGTTTACACATTAGCTATAAAATAAAATGAAAAGGATAGAAATAACTCTCTGCCATGTCAGAACATATTCTAAATACCCTGTCACTATATGTTGTATTTTAAATTGTGTTTAGTATGTTTTAAAATTGTGTTTGCATTCAAAAGTATTAAATGAGTTTTTATAGTTTATTTTATAATTTTAGTATTCTAATATTAACAATAAAAAACATATAATATATATATATATATATTATAAAAATACTTTTAAAAATATACTTACACTACTAAACAAAACTGAATTTCCTTAATTTTATCACAATTATTCGCAATTATCATACGGGTGAAGCATCCACCCAAGATTTCAGAAAGATTCTATTTCTAGTGGCTCAGCCATTATACTATATATTAAATAATAGTGTTGTTCAATTTTCGGGTTGGTTCTAGTCGGTTTGGTTCATTCAGTTCGCCTTTCTTCTGGTATTTATTTATGTTTGCATAATAAAATACGAAGAAACGCCTATAGCTCAGTGGATTGCGTGTGTGCTTCCTAGGGCAGGAGGGCATTGGTTCAACCCCTGCCTAGCGCGCCTGTATATGTATAATTTTTCCCTTTCTTCTTCTTCTGAATTATCCGCTTATAATTTTGTTTTTACACTTATATTTTTTTTTCATTGTTCGTTTTTTGGTTATTTTTTATTAGTTTTTTTTTATTTATTTTCATGTTTTTTTTCTTATAATTTTATTTTTTGTTTGCTCTTTTGTTAAAACTATTGGCATTTTTTTTCTTTGATTGATTTTTTCCACATTATTAACGCAATAATAATAATAATAATTTTTTCTTACTTTCTCTTTTGTTAATGTTTTCAAAAAAAATATTTTCGGGGTAATTTAATATTTTTTATTGTTTTAGCAGTAATAGTAATGATATTGCTCTTAAATTTTAGTTTGTGTTTATGATAATTTGAAAATTGATATTTCTTATTTTTTTTTCCTTTTGTTTTTTTTTTCACGTCAAATGATTTTTTTAGCTAATAATTGTTTTTTCATTTTTATTTTGTTTGCTCTTTTATTAAAGTTTTTTGGTCTTTTTTATTGATATTTATAAATATTAAGTCTTTAATGTTATTGTTGTTATAATAGGGTGTATTGAAGTGTTTTATTATATCAAATCTTATATGTATAGATATTATATTTTATTTTATTTTTGAACTAGAAAATCTATTAATTATTTCAATCCTAATAATTATAAAAAATATTTGATGGGTGCAATCTTTCTTTCTCTTTGTTCGTGTTAAGATGTGACTTGAGATATCAAGTAAAACAAATATTATTTTAACGTTATTGGGATCGCCGGTGATTAGGGTTTCTATGCCATCAACACGCTTAAAAGCCTGTTTGGTTGGGGGTTGGGGGTGGGACAAAAGAGGCAAAAAGATAGGGTTTTGCTTTCACTCTTTTTGTAATTTTATATTTAGTATTTGTACACGTAATAAGGTGTTATATCGTATGATATGTGTGTGTGTGTGTATATGTACTGTGAATTTGGGCAAGCAAGGGCATGATTGCGAATAGAATCCTTTCGTTCTTTATCATATGATCCAGAAACGAAAACATAGACAATGATATAGGAATTATTGACTTCTCATCCGTCCATGTCTATTATTAACACATTCTGATAGGTCCAATCAAAGCTATAAGATTTATATAAAATGATTCTCCTTAGGGTGAGAATGGACCACAACAAATTGATTATGAATGAACTTGATTTTGAGAAAAATAATAATTTAATTGATCAAACAATAAATATAATTATATTTTAAACTTTATTTCTAGTGAAAATAAAATATTTTATCTTTCATCCATACAATTTAACCTCACGTAATATATATCAAGCATAAAAAAAAACATTTTAATACTTTCTCAATACTTTTACAAAAAAACTATACGTTATAAAACACTCACGTAGTGGGGAGAACCCACCTCTACATACCCGATAATTTTTAAGTCTTTCATTCTTTTCTTTAATTTTGGTTTTATCTTCGAGAAGATATGGAACCCTTCTGTTGAAGTTAGCATGGCTACTCACAATTGTCCACGTGTGAGTGAGCACATCCTCCTCATCCAATCCAACAAAAGGGGATCCAAAGACTTGTATTTGTCTCTTGGATTCTACAAAAGTAAGGAATTTCCATTTTGCATGTATAGAGGAAAATTGGGAGAAAAGCGCTAAACATCCAGGTATTAGTGTTTTAATGATCTAACCTGCGAAAATGTGCAACACTCTTGCTCCTCAATGTGCAATACTCTTGCTCCTCCAAAGCCAAAACAATCACTCATGATTTGTTCTAATAGCAAAATATTCAATATATCAACATGGAACATGACAAAATCGAATCATACAAGCCAAGCTTACTAAACAACATAAGAAAGCAAATATTTGGAATCTAGGGAAAATTTGTATTATTATTCTTTTAGAACCACTCTTCCGAAGAAAAGCATTGTGCTATGGTGATAAAAGTCTTGCACACATAAACTAGTCGTGCATACAAGTATTGATAACCTCCATTCTTCATTATTTGGTGCGAGTTTGCTTCATTCTACACTGTTCGTTCATGCTTATTGTTGAAGCTTATAGTTCCTATGCGGAGTATGGAATGCTCAAGGCCATTCTTTTGCATAGCCAAGGCCTTTCTGGATCCGGGTCAATGAAACAATGCATCAGAAATTGATCTGCCTCTTCATCTATTAGTTCTCTTGACCATGTCACTCGTTTTGATGGGCAACTACCTGGCCCAAAGCACCTGCAATTTCAACTAACGCAGTCACATAACGCACAAGCATTCCTATTAACTAGCATCATACACTGGAAGAAGTGAACGGTATGAAGCAGGTCATTCAAGGGTTTCTTCTTCTTTAGCAGGAGAATATGACAATTCTTCCTTCAAGAATAGTAAAAGTTCATCAAACATCGGGCAAAAAAAGCCAAAGGTTATTTGCCAGTCCTAGGCTTACTTGAGAACATATGCATATGGTTCATTAGATCAAAATTTGATTTGACGTTATCTCTCGAATTTCAAATTAATAGATATCTGCCAGAGTCAAAACGATGCATGATGATTTAAACCAAAATACCTGTACTCATAAAAGCAAGCACTTCTCTCATTCTCTGCTTTACCCCAGTTGTTCCATCCTGCATGTATGATACAATGATCCATGTATGTGTATGCAAAGACCACTCTTCCAAAGGGTCCCCATGGACGTCCAAGGTGCATATATGAAGTCCCTCCATTGCCAGTAATCACGCATCTGCATCAATGTGATAATTAATTACAGCAGCACAAACCATCACCAAAAAGAATACCAAATGAACCAAGATAGGATCTCCTAGCCAGACATGAAACCCTACAAGAATAATGTATTAAAGGTGATGGTGTTGATATAAGCAAATTGTCCCAGCAAGGTTTCAGCAGGCAAAAGTTACAAGGACTATTATCTCATATTAAGATGACAACTTAAGAAAGCTAATAAAGCCAAATTTCTGAGACACAAGGCCACATGAAAGAGGCTGAAAATCAAATACTCTGAGTGACTGATGTGATGAAAAATCAGAGGACTCTGATTCTGCATCTCATATCTCATATATACACATTAAATATCAAATTAAATAACTGTACAATTGTACTTCAGCAATGAATCACATAGTTTATGAACTTCAAGCCCAGTATTTGGATAGAACTACCAGTGTGGGTTATCAAAAACAAAGGAAAATCTCCTAAATAAACATAGACAATATCATTAACCTGGACTTGTAGAAACACCAGATAGAAGTAGCGAAAGTTACATAACTATACATTTAATTGGAGGCCCAACCACCTAGCATGACTCTAGGAATATACCAAAACCATGAATGCTAACTGCAGAATACACAACAAAACCAGATAACTTCTACCTTACATGCTTCAACCAAAGAGAAAAAGGTATTGACAAGTGGTCATTGGAAGTAGAACAAGAATGACAAGTAACTTTCTCTTTAGAATTTGTTGTAAAGTTTCATAGTGTATAGTTTTACTCTATTGAGCATATTTTCATATATAATTATTGGATTGAGCTGAAACTTTATCAAACGCTTCTAGAGTTATGTTTCTATGTGGGGTGAAATGTCAGATCAATCAAATTTCGGAAAGCCTTGCGATATAAGTCATAACAGCCTCTACGAGTTTTGTTATTCAAATCCTTTTGAGCAACAAAGAAATCTTATTTGAAGTGTATATTGGGTCTTATTTGGTTCATATTAATAAATTTGAGTTTAGATCCCATATGGTCTGAAATTGGCTTGGATTAATTAAGATGTTGGGATCAAATCATATTTTCTAGTCTATTCAGGACTTTTGAAGGATGACAAATCTAATATTAGCATATCTAGGATATTAATTTCGGATTTTTTATTTTTTTTATTAGTTTTTGGATTATTATTACATATTTAGGTCAATTTGTAAGTGAACTCAAATTAGCCTATATATAGGGATCCATTAGGGTTATTTGAAATATTATATAAGTGAATTGTATGTTGCAAACCTAACAGTCATGGATTAATAAAATAAACTTGTGTTTTGCATGATGCAACACATTTTCTTTACTGGGACAAAGATCAAATGACTTATCAAGGATAACTGACCTTGTGGCGTCATTCGATTCAATTCTACTAGTGTTGGTGTCTTGGGACAGGTTTCCATTGCGTCACTTCTCAAACCTGATTTTCAGCTTGATCGGGGAAGTATCTTTGTTGGGGGTTACTTAACCACATGATCAAGAGTTTTGCATCATAATAATATTACTACTACCGAGCTTGTTCAATTTGTGTGAGAGATTTTGGCATTATTTGGTTCTCTGACTTCATGTTATCTTCCTTATACTTATGCGCAAATTGGTATTTGTAGGATGAGGGTTCTTATTCCAATAGTGTTGGTGTCTACGGATAGATTTTCATTATATCACACTTTTATCCGACTTGTTTCAGCTTTCCAAGATTCGTTGTCAATCTTGTTATGGATTGCGTGACCATGTAATTAGGGGGTTTGTATCATCATAAAAATCCATATTGAAAAAGTTATCAGACAACTTTTGAATATTATTGAGTCAATACTATGCTATACAACTTCTCCAGAAAAAAAATGCTAACATTGCAGAAACCTTAACTGAGAACTTAATGGGAGGCAGGAAAAATTGAAAATAAAGGTGAAAACCAGTAAAACACACCTCAAAAATACATAACCAGTTGACTCCTGAGAAGATTTTCTGCTTTGAGCAGTTATAAAACCTGCTGACTTGCAGTGAATATGACAATGTTCCATGAGAGCAGTGCTGTTCCCAAAGATAAAGTCCACACTTCCTTCAATGTAGCAATCTTTCAAATACTGCTTCCCATAATGCAAATAGAGGGTATCCTACAATATGAAAATACATGAGCAGGTGCTTTTGGGTTTGTGTACGTATGATACCTCCTCCTATAGTTCAGAAACCCAATAATACACTTGCAGGATACCAAAGCATACACACACTGGCTCAATTATTGACTCAGAAAATTGTTAGCCATAGCTGTCATAATCCTAGAGAATCAATAGAGCAGTGAGCTCATCCATTTTATTATCTACTTCCCCCTTATAGGAACAAGCCCATTCTTAGATGTTTCAAACTAGGTCATCTTGTTTGTCTAATTACAGCATAGCTCGAATAACATGCCCGCAGTTTATCAATGGTTAGTAAATATGTGCAAAAGCAATTTTGATTAACGGTGTAGTATTATAATTGGCATTCCCCTCTCATTAAGTTTTCATAGGAAGTGTAGTTTACCAATAGAGATAATTAACCAATGTCACTCTATTTACCATCCTATAAATTAACATGTTTGGAGAGGAAATGAATTAATAATCTGTTGTAAATAAACATGAATGATGAAGTAAATGATCCATGAAACGCACCAAATTGCAGAAAGTTAATATACCTGCCACCCAAGGAACCGGCAATTATAGAATGCGCACCGATCAGCAGTCACTCTAATTGCCACAGCTTGGCCTGAACCCTGGATACAAGCATATAAAAAACACAGATCAATAGTTTCAAATAATTTATTAACAGTTCAAAATGTTTCACTTTCAACAACCTAGAAAACACCTCAAATCATACTTTTTGACACAACCCATGGCTAAAAGAAAACGCTCTAAAGTACCATATTCAGTCCCAATGCTCATGCAATTTAACCTTCAATTTCAATAAACCAAATTAATAATGAACAAGAATTGAAATTACACATTACACCAATGAATTTTCCATACTTACTAGTATAACAACAAAATTGACAACAAAAAAAGGAAGAGACTTTATTAAGCACAAAGATTAGTTCACATTACCTCAGGAGAAGAGTTTTCAAAAGTGATATTCTCAGCAATAAAATCTTCTCCTTCCACTATCACAGTCCCACACCCAAACGTCCCAGTCCCAATGACCCTCGAAGCCTGTAGCCCCAAAATCCAGCATCAAGTGCCTCCAAAAACACGTGTCAAAAACCCAGATGTGCAAACTAGAAATCCAGAAAATGAACTCACCTGGTGATGATCAATTTTGGAAGAAGTGTTGTTCCAAGTCAAGATAGTGTCTTCAGGTTTCAGACCCGCAAGAGTTATTAGATTCTTGGTCTTCGGCACGTACACCGGTTGCCTGTAAACCCCAGGTCGCACACGAATCACAGTTCTACACGTGTTGCAGAGTGGCACCGCATCTACTGCTTCCTGCACCGTCGTAAAGTCTCCACTCCCGTCTTGTGCCACCGTCACCACTCGACTAGCCATTGATTAATCCTATAGAAGTCTCGGTCTGTGTGTGAAATGGAGATCGATTGGAGGAAAGGAAAATAATTAGTAGAATATTGGGATTGTTTTAGTCCTTTTTTTAGTTTTACTTTTAGTTTTTAAGTAGATTTATAGCAAGTGATTTCTACGGGTAGACAAATTTTTTTAAAATGTAAAAAACAATATTAAGAAAAAATAAATATAATGTTATTGATTTAATTAATAATTTAAATATTATAAATTAAAATAATATACCAACAACAAATATAGAATTGGAAAAAAAACTGCCATGAACCCATTTAAAATTTAAAAACACCAATCTTTAAGGTTAAAATTGAAAACAAGAAAAAGCCTAGTTAAATTAACTTATAAATTTTATAACAATGAACATAGAATTGGCATAATCTCGAATACAATAAAAAGCTGCTTGAAAGGAAAGAAGTAAAAACAAAAAAATATTTTTTTAATTCATAAATGATGAATAGTAAATTTAAAAGTAAATAATTGGAAAAAAAAAATTGAAATCAACCCTTGTTAACGTTTGAAATTGATGTCTTTGCCATAAATACGAGACTAACTCTATAGAATGCCAATAACTAAGCAAGCAAAAAAAAATTCCAAAAATTAAATAAAATAAAAAAGAGACAAAAAAATCTAAGGAAATCCAATCAAAACCTCCTAAACTTAGTTGAATATCAAAAACTTGCAACCTGTGAAGTCATAGACCCAGGTCGAATCAAGAACCTTCATTGAAGGAAAATAATCAATTTTAAAAACTTGCAAATACAAAAAAAAAAAAAAATGATAACAATAGAAAGCACGGTGATCATATTTGATATAAAAAAACCCATATACGATAAAAATGTAAATATATATATAAAATAATCTCAAACAAAACAAATAGCAATACAAATTAAAAACTAAATTTAAAAATAGAAGAAAAATAGAAGAGGGTGAGATTGAAATTATGATTTTATTATGCAAGCATGTTTCCAAAAAAAAATGACTCGGGGCATGGACGGGAAAAATAATTTTTATCTCAAATAAAATAAATAGCAATGAAAACTAAATTTAAAATATAAAAAAAGGAGGATAAATAGAAGAAAAAAAATCTAACCTTATAAATTGTTCAAAAAAATCACTTCAAGACCAGAAAAAACATTTATAGAAAGCAAGCTAGAAAAGAAAAGAAACATAGTATTTAATTGAAAAGGCATTAAATGATGAAATAGGAAAAACAATTAGCCTAGATTACGGGGTAAGAAACAAGAAAACTCAGGCAAACATCTCAAACCTAATCAAATATAAAAAACTCAGCAACCTATGAAATATTAGATTGATGTCCAATCAAGAAGTTTATTATAAACAAATATAAAAATATTAGTTTCAGAAATATTACAAAGCAAAAAAATTAGTAATCAAAATAATATGGATGAAGTTTTAATGGAAAAAAACAAATGACGGTTAAATCATAACAAAAATCAAATTAAAAAATGATTCAAATAAAAGCTTGACAAACAAAAATATTAACAATCAATAGAATATGGATTAAATTTTAAAATCTTGAAAAACAAAAATATTAACAATCAATAGAATATGGATTAAATTTGTTGTCCTCGACATCATAGATCTTAAATATCTCTTAGGAAAGAACATATATGTGACATCTTGTTCTTAGAGGAAAACATCTAGTTTAAGGAGTCGTCATTTATTATTATGGTCACAAGAAAAAAACCCTAATTGTTCAATAGAGATTCTATAGTACAAGACTAATTACGCAAATGGAAGATATTATCACTCTTTAAATACCCTACCCGAGATAGATTGCATTTATGGGTGCTGCCTTAAATTGTCAAGGATTATTGTTTATATGTTATCAATGGTCCAACTATAATATTTCTAACTCTAGTATTATTAAATATTCAACTAAAAATACTATGAATTTTGGTGTTGATAAATAGTACATGAAAAAAAATATCTATGGTTTTAGCGTTAATTAATATTCAACCAAAATTACTTCAACTTTATTGTTGGTTAAGTATTATAGAAAGAAAGATATGATATCTATAACTTTCGTGTCAGTGAATGTTTGGGGTGTGAGTAATTTCTCATTCTAATGTTTAATACTACTAACTTTGATGTTAGTGAATATTAGGTGTATGTTCAATACTAGTTTTATGAATATAAATATATACTACTCTGACACCATAAGAATATTTTATTGAAAATTCAGAATTACCAATTCAAATGGTCTTTTAATTTTTGCAAAGTGCTAATGGAATTTATAAACTTGATAAGGTAAAAAAGGTTCAAATATACATAAATGTTTAGACTTTTTTCGTGAAAATAAAATAAAAATATAATATCTATGACATTACAATGCTTTTTAAAGTATTTTACCATGCATAAAACAACAACATTTAACTTTTTCTTGTTTTGTTTTTTTTATATGTATAGGGTATTAAATAAATGGAAAAAAATTAATAAAAGAAAAAATTAGCATGCGTGAATTATAGGGTTATAATTCACCCATGCCTTAGGCTTGGGAAAAAAAAATAGCATTAATTCATTAACTCTGAAGGCAAGTCTAAGTTTACGAGAGTGTGCTTGTGGTTGCTTTAAAATATTTTCGTTCAGAAATATATCAAAATGATATTTTGTTTATTTTTTAAAATTCATATTTTATATTCACACGTGAAAATAATCTAAAAACACAAAAAAAAAATTAAAGTGAAAAAAAAATAAAATAAAATATTTTCATTTTTTTTCAATTTTTTTTAAAACATAGAGTCAAACATCCAATAAGACCGGCGTGAATTAATCAATGTTTATGCTCGGCTAAGCCTTCACAGCGTGAATTAATTCACGCTAGGAAGGCTTGGCCAGCGTGAATTAATTCATGTTAGCTTGTGTCCCGCTCACAGCGTGAATTAATTCATTCGCTCACTCCAGGAAGGCTTGGCCATCGTGAATTCATTCATGTTGCCTTATTTTTTTCCCCGAGATTTTCGTTTGGTCAGCGGTGAACATTAAAACTGGTTTAGGATTAGAACAAAAGAATAATAAAAGTAATAGTAAAAATAATAATAATAATAATAATAATAATAATAAGACCAAATTGGTTTGAGATTAGAACAAAAGAATGAAGATGATGAAGGAAGAATGACTTATTTGATATTGGTATTGTAGTTGAAGATGAAATGGAGAGAAATTGTGTTGTTTAATTTGATTTTTTTCTCTTGCTCTTGTTTTTATTTATTTTTCTCTTTTTTTCTTTGTATATCTAAATATTTTTTCAGATTCTCCTCCTATTTTTATGTGTGTTGTAATATAAAAGTATCGTAGCATATAGGAAGCAATTCTGTTTTTTGATTTTTGGATTTGATTATAATTCAAATTCCAAACATGAGGATAAAGAAGAATAACTAACATTATCATTATAATCTCTTCCAAATTAAAGATTAAGAGAATGACAAAAACACATTATAGTTCTTATTTTTTCATAAGTTGATAGGATTATCTTTTTATCAAAATTAGTCCTTAATCTTTTAATTTCAAATATAAACCCCTAAAAATAAAACAATAAAAAGGGTTCAAAACCAAGTTATAACAGTTGCCCCCTCTTTATAATACTTACGGTATATACTCTTGTAAAAGACTTTTATATAGCAAGCTTGTAAAGTAAGAAAGAAAAAAATTTCACTTGTTAAACATCAAATATAGTCATTTGAGAGGTGAACTTCCTCAAAGCATTTAAGGGTTTTCAAAATGGTCTAATTTTTATAGGTGATGTTGGTGAGAAAATCAAAGACTTTTTAAAAATGGTCTAGCTATTCCAAGTGACATACCAGTTGGTGAAAAAGTTAGACTTTTTAAAAGTGATCTAATTGTTTCAGGCGACCTACTTGTTGGTGAAAAAGTCATACATTTTTTTAAAAAATAGTCTATTTGTTCAAGACAATCTACCTGTTGGTAAAAAAGTATGACTTTTAAAAAAGTATTCTAATTGTTCCAAATGACATACCTGTTGATGAAAAAGTCATAGACTTTTAAAACAAGTTTAATTGTTCTAGACGACCTGTCTATTGGTGAGAAAGTCAGAGACTTTTCGAAAATGGTCTAATCGTTTTAGGTGATTTGCCCTTTGATGAGAAAGGTGGTGACTTTTTCAAAAGTGGTCTAATTGTTCTAGGCAATCTGCTCGTTTATGAAATACATGAAAGTAATTTGAATAACAATCTCATTATGAGAGGTGACCTACCAAATGATGCGAACCTCTTGATCATGTGGTCAAGTAAACCATATGCAAAGACACCAATTACCAGAAAGCCAAGTAAATCAATTTGATAGGAGTGTGACACAAAAATAACTTGTACCTAAGCACCAACACTATTGGATTCAAACCCCTATCCAACAAATAGCAATTCGCGAACAAAAAGTATGGATTGACACCACAAAGTCAGTTAAACCTTGATAAGTAATCTTAAAGTTGTTGCGGTAATCTCAATGTCATTAAGCATAAAAACTCTAATCCAAAACTTAGGTAGCATATGTGTTTTTTACCTAAGCTAAATCTTAGAATATCCAAAGTTATGGACTTGTATAATGTTCACTTACAATCAAACTCAAATCTCTACGTATCTAAGCTTAATTGATGTTTATTAACCATTAAACACAAAAAACAATTTTTATATAAAAATATAAATAGGAGCAGCATAAAAATAAGATAAAGAAGATTTATTTAGATTTCCTCTCTAGAGTAGGAAACTTCTTGTTTTGAATGCTAAAACTCTTTCCTTGTTTAGGAATTAATCTTGACTTGGAATCCATGTCATATTAGAAAACAAAATAAGCCCAAACAAAGGTTGTCATAGGGCCTAACACATCAGCCCTATTTAGAACTTGAATGAGACCCTTTTTGGATTTGGATTAGATGAATTGGAGGCTACCCTTTAAGCTCTATAAGTGTCATTTATCCTTCTAGATCCATCTTACTCCATGTGCTATGAACTAACTTATTCAATGTCTTTTTAAGTCTTTTTTCCCTAGCTCTTATACTAGGCCTACTTGAAACCACCAATGGGTCCTTTACATTATTACGCTTGGTGTTGGACTGGTCCTCATCATCTCCTTCCTCTTTAAAAGTACCTACATCACATAGTAAGATAAGAAACATTAAAGGTAGTATTAACACCATACTCTCCTAGCAAATTAAATTTATATGCATTGTCATTTATCCTTTCCAAGATTTGAAAAGACTCATCTCCTCACAGATGTAACTTGGACTTCCTTTGGGCCAGAATCTATCCTTGCGCATATGCACCCAAATCCAATCACCAGGTTGAAATAGAACTTGTTTGCGCCCTTTATTGGCTTTATTTGCATACACATGGTTTCTCTTCATTTGTTATCGTAAACTCATGGAGTGTTTTCACCACTTGTGCTTTATGATTTTCATCCAAACTAAACATTTCATCAACAAGGAATAAAATCCATGGGAGTTAAATTGTTAAATCCATACACAATTTGAAATGGTGAAAAATTAGTAGTAGAATACACGCTACAATTATATGCAAACTCTATGAATGACAAACAGTCTTCCTAAATCATCAAATTGTTTTGAATAACAACACACAAAACATTATTAATCAATCTCATAAATGTGTTAGGAGCATTTGTAAGCCCAAACAACATGACTAATAAATCATACAAACCATGTTTGGTCTTAATTATTTTTTCAATTCATCACCTTCTTTCATCCTACTCTGATGGTATCTAGTTTTAAGTCAATTTTAGATCAAATACATGCTTCATATAACTAACCCAACATGTCATCAAATTTAGGGATAAGATGTCTACACTTTATTGTTATGTTGTTGATGGTGCAACAGTCAATACTTATCCTCCATGTTCCATCCTTTTTAGGCACAAGTAACACTAGCACAACACAAGAGCTTATACTCTCACGGATGTACCCCCCCTTCATCATCAAATCTTATACTTGTCTTTGAAACTCTTTTGTCTCCTCAAGATTGTTTTTATAGGCTGGACGATTAGGAATTGATGATCCAGATACAAGGTCAATCTCATGCTCAATTCCTTTTAATGGTGGTAATCCAATAAGGATGTCTCCACGGAATACATCACCATACTTGATGCAACTATATTATTTGATATTTACCTAGTGTTTTGCCTATATTTTGTGTATAAAATACCTTGATATTTTTTGTTTTATGTTTTCAAGGTATTTTTGGATGAAAGATGTAAAAAGGAGGTAATTGGAGGTGATTGACAATTTTGACCTTCAGTCAATGTTTAGTGCAAAACGGAAGCTCTAAAGGTCAAAATGAAGTGATTCTAGTGGAATTAAAAACCTAACATACATACCTTTTTGTAAATATATTACAAGAAAAAGAAGAAGAAAGAACATGGAAATTTGAGCCTTCAAAATCAAATCTCAGAATCTGCTAGTGTTGACCTTTAGACATTCCTATTTGAATATCTCAAGTTACAGACATCCAATTGATGCAAACTAAATTGTTTTGGATTCCTGACTTAAGCATATATCAACTCTCCAAATTTAAGACAAAAACATTATCATATGAGGGATATATGAACTTTTCAGGATTACAACTAAAAACTGTTAGCAAACAGGTTTCGTGAACACAAACGAGTTCCATTTACTTTCCAAAGCATCTAAACCAACATCTAATTTTTTATTTTAGCAATTTAGGTCCTCTAAATGAAATTTTGAAGTTTTACTATTTCTCTTTCTTAGGAAAATAGTTATTAAAGTACATAAATGTAAATTGTCAACTTAAGGGAGGACTATTTTGTATTTTAAAGACTAGGGTTTCCTATGTGGTATAAAAAGAAAGAGCAAAAGGAAGTGTGGGCCAACTAGTAGAAAAACGCCCCTTCTCCTCAACAAACCCAAAAATCATGTTTTTGTTTTTCTTTTTAACGAGTTCAACAAACATGCAAGGGTAAACTCTCTTTTTTGTTGCAAAGACACAAAAACCTTTAGATTTCAAGAACTATGAGATCTATTTTACCTTTTTTTTTGGTTTATATGATGAATTTGTTTGCTCAACTATGCTCATTTTTTCTATGATCGTTTATTGTAATTGCTAGAGTGGACTCTAAGTTATTATTATAGACAATCTATTGCTAAGTTTGATATCAAAACCAGAGTTATGGCATATGGACTTGTGAAGCAACTGAGTTAATAATTGTGAGTTAATAATTGTGGTAGATCTACGTTATTAATCTTTGGGAGAATATTCAATCAAATCATACATAGATTGCGAACAATTATGTTTCTTGATTAATTAACCTATCTAGTTCTTGAGGCTGCCTTTGAATTAAATTACTATTACAGACACTATGCTTGTTTGATGTTTAGGGTAAGTTATACAGCGGATCAATTAACTAACCAATGCTAAGAAAAGATAAATATTCAGAATATATATTGATGTATCGTTTCCATGATCAGTTCTAATTCTGTAGGTGGATGCTTACTTATGACCAGAGTTTGTTTTACTGATAAATTATGGTTTTATTTAATTTTTGCTTAGTTTTCTTTATCCTTTGTTTTATCCTAGATCCAACCCCCCCCCCACCAATTACATAGTGTATAGTACAAAAATTTGAATTAAAATATTCTCGTGGGATCAACCCCTTGCTTGCTCTATACTATCTTATGTGATTTGTTTTAAGCTAAGGTAAATAATTTGTGCGACCGCAACAAATTTTGGCGTTGTTATAGATGTGATTTTAGTTGATTCTTGTGTTATGCTATGATTTATTCTACTTGCTGTGATCTTTATTTATTCTAAAAAAAAGAGAAAACAAATTTGTGCGTACTATTCAAAACAAAAATTTTGGTGGAATATTGGTATTGGCCTTTTGTTCCCTGAAGGGAAACAATGTTCTGAGCAGAATAGGGAGATGGAGAGGCACACATGTGTTCCCCAAAATATGCATGAAGCAACATTGACTTTGTAAGCCTTGCAAACCATTCCCATAGTAATGTCTTTGTTGCTTTAGTGCTTTCATATAATAGGCTTTTCCCATCTATTTTACAAGCCCCCGAGTTAGAATTGAAACTTTTGCCATATAATTTGAAGTATGTATTCATTGGTGACAACAATACACTTCCTTTTATCATAGCAAAAGGTTTGACAAGTGCACAAGAGAAAAAACTTGTGAAGTTGTTGTGTGATCACAAGATGGCCATTGGATGGAGTTTAGTCGACATCAAGGGCATTAGTTCCTCAATCTGTATCATATATTATTGGAGGATGATACAAAACCAACAAGGGAAATGCAAAGGAGGTTGAACTCGCCTATGATGGAGGTTATGAAAACTAAAATTTTGAAACTGTTAGATGCATAAGTCATTTACCCCATCAGAGATAGTAAGTAGTTGGCACCAATCTTGTGGTGCCCAAAAAGACTAGAATCACGTTGGCAAAAAACACAAATGATGAATTCATTCCTACTTGCATCTCGAGTGGATGGATAATGTGTATTGATTATAGAAAGCTTAATCTTTCTACTCCTAAAGATCATTTCCCATTACCCTTCATGGATCAAATGCTTGAACCCCTGACAAGTAAGTCTTTTTATTGCTTTCTTGATGGATATAGTGGATACAATCAGATTGTTATTAATCTGCAAGATTAAGAAAAAACTATGTTTACTTGTCTTTGTAATGCACCTGCAACTTTTCAAAGATTCATGATGAGTATTTTTTCTGACTATGTTGAAAGAATAATTGAGGTTTTCATGGATGATTTCACGGTATATGGTAATTCTTTTGATAAATGTCTAGAAAATTTATCTTTGATCTTGAAACTAACCTTGTCTTGAACTATGAAAGTGTTATTTATGGTAGACCAACGAATAGTTCTTGGGCATGTTGTGTCTTCGCGTGGATTGGAGGTTGATAAAGCTAAAATTCATCATTACCTTACCCCTCATGGGTGAGGGAAGCTCATTCTTTTCTTGACCATGTAGGTTTCTTTTGATGTTTTATCAAAGATTTCTCGAAGATTACAGCACCCTTGTTGATGCGAACCTCGTGATCACGTGGTCACGCAACCCACACGTAAAGACACCAATTCCTGAAAAGCCAAGTAAATCAGGTTTGATAGGAGTGTGACACAAAGATAACTTGTACCTAGGCACCAGCACTATTAGAAACGAAAACCCCCACCCAACGAATATAGATTCGCGAACGAGAAGTATAAGGATGACGCCACAAAGCCAGTTGTTCTTCGATAAGTCATTTCAGTTCTTTAGAGAACCAAGGAAGGGAGATTATCCCACCAACACACAAGTGCTGCAAAGAAGTTTATTGATCTAAAAATTGCGTAACCTTACATGTTTGGTTATGCCTCTATTTATACTGACTCTAGACTTAAAGAAACTCTAATGGACCCCCCTTAGGTGGACTTATATGAAGCCCACTTACAATTGACCCAAATAAGCAATAATAACCCAAAAACTAAGAAGAAAATAATAAAAATCCGAAAATTACCATCCTAAATATGCTAGAATCAAATTTGTGTTGCTGCCCCCTTTCCTTTGATGTCCTTGATTAGCTTGGATAAATTTCCTCCTTTGTTGCTGATTTAATTACTTTCCTTTCTATGTTAGGAAAAGCATTAAATAGTCCTCCCCTCTTTAGGAATAAGATATGACCAACTTCCTTACTTAATTAGGAAAATAAATTGCTGGCTTTTTATACTTGTAGCATTAGGAAATCAAACAAGCCTAACAAGGCTGGTATTGGGCCGGACATATCAACCCATTGTTCCACATGAATTGGGCTCTTCTTGGACCTGAACTAGATGAATTAAAGGTTGTCCTTCATGCTCCTTAAATGTCCCAAGCCCTTCTAGGTCCATTTTGCTCCATAAGTTCTGAACAAGCCCATTCAATGCTTCTTTAAGCTTCTTTGCCCTAGCTCTTGTGATTGCCCCAATTGGCACCTCCAATGGATCGTTGGCATGATTACGCTTGGTGTTGGGCTGATCCGCATCACTTGTGTAAACTATTAGCCAAAGAAGTGGATTTTGTGTTTGATAAAGCATGTAAAAATTTCCATAATGAGCTTAAAAGTCGTGTCACATATGCCCCTATCATCCAATCACCAAACTAGGATGAACTTTTTGAGATAATGTGTGATGTGAGTGACTATGCGGTAGGGGTTGTCCTTGGGCAAAGAATTGGTAACAATTTGCATTTGATAACATATGCTTCTCGCATATTAGACAGAGCACAATTCAATTACCATACAACTAAAAAGGAACTTTTTGCAGCGGTGTTTGCTCTAAAAAAAATCAGGTTATATTTACTTGGTACAAAAGTAGTCATTTTGACTGATCATACAACTTTAAGGTATCTTTTGAAGAAAAATGAGTCCAAAGCAAGATTGATTAGGTGGATCTTGCTTTTACAAGATTTTATCTTGAAATCAAAGATAAAAAAGATGCTAAAAACCATGTGGCTGATCACTTGAGCCGACTAAGGACCAAGGATACAAATCAAAACAATAAGAGAGACATTCTCTAATGAGCAATGTCTATGTTACATTCCTCTACAAGACCATGGTATGCTAATTTGGTGAACTATTTAGTCACCAAAGAATTTCCTCCAGGTTTGTCTACATCCCAAAAACACAAGTTACGAGCTCATGCTAAATATTATTTCTGGGATACTCCTCATTTATGGAAATTTTGTGAGGATCAAGTAGTTAAGAGATGTGTCCAACAAAATGAATTTCATTCCATTCTCAATATTTTTCATTCTCATTCTTGTGGTGGAAATTTTGGAGCAACGAGAATAGCCCATAAGGTACTTGAAAGTGGTTTTTTTTGGCCTTCTATTTTTAAGGATGGATATCATTTTTGCAAATCATGTGAAAAATGTCAAAAAACAGTTAATATCACTCAAAGAATCAAATGCCTTTAACGAATATTCATGTAAGTGAATTTTTTTATGTTTGGGGTATTGATTTTATAGGTCCATTTCCTTCTTCTTTTGGCATTATTTATATCATTCTTATTGTTGATTATGCCTCCATATGGATTGAGGCAAAAGCCACACAAACTAACGATGCTAAAGTTGTTGTAGATTTTGTCAGTAGTCATATATTTGACAGGTTTGGAATCCCTAAAGTTATTATTAGTGATCGTGACACTCATTTTTGACAATCATTCAATGAAAGCATTGTTATGCAAATATCATGTGACTCATTGGACTTCTACAGCATACCATCCTCAAATGAATGGCCAAGCTAAGATTTCAAATTGAGAAATCAAGTGCATTTTGGAGAAGACAATACAACCCAACCAACGAGATTGGAGTCTGCGACTTGGTGATGCACTTTGGGCTTATTGGATTGCTTACAAATCACCAATAGGAAATCACCTTTTAGGATGATTTATGGGAAAGCATGTCATTTACTAGTGGGAGCACAAAGCTTTTTGGGTCATTAAAAAATATAGCATGGATTATGATGTTGCTAAGATTGCAAGAAAGTTGCAATTGCAAAAGTTGGAAGAGATTTGAAATGATGCTTATGATAATGCAAGGATTTACAAAGACAAGACTAAGAGTCTTCATTACCAAATGATTATAAGAAAAGAGCTTCATGTTGGAGACAAAGTCATTCTCTATCATTTGCTCTTGAAACTTTTTCCTGGAAAGTTGTTTTCTCGTTGGATTGGGCCCTTTGTTGTTTCTAATGTTTTTCCTTATGGTGCAATTGAAATTACAAGTTTAGAAACCAATAAAGTACTCAAGATCAATGAACATCGCTTGAAATCTTTCTATGAAAGCTGGAATTATGAAGTTAGCTGAACCAATATATGAAGAATGAGCATGCCACATGTCGAGCCAATGACACAAAACAAAAGTGCTTACTGGGAGGCAACCCTGTGCAAAAAAAAAAAATCAGATTTGCTTTCTTTTTCCCTTATCTTTTATTTTTTCACATTTTATTTCTTTTTTGTCATTCTCCTATATTCTTTTCTTTTATTTCAACATTTAGGACAATGTTGTGTTTTAAGTGTGGGGGTATTGGAAAAATGTCAGTTTCTTATTTTGATTTTATTTGTTGTTCCCCTAAACAAAAAATTAAAACAAATAACAATAAAAAAATCTATGTTTGATCATTTTGAACTCTCATTGGTTTATGAGAATATGAGTATTATGTATGAGAATTAAGTGAGATAAATGAATATATAAATCAAATGAATGAATGTGCATGCAAGTTTAATGTTTAATTGGTTTAGGGATTGACTAATATTGTTGATTTTTTTTTAAGGAGATACTATGGATAAACATTGTTTCTAATAGAGATATTAAATTTCTTAGTTACTTTTTGAAGGTGTGATTAGGGAAAGTGGGTACTAAGTTGTTATTTTTTACTACATGTCATCTCCAATCAAATAGACAAACTAAAGTAGTTAATTGGACTTTAACATAATTTTTGTGTACTGTCCGTAAAAGAACGTGATGAATTTAAAAGAATATTTGTTATTCATAGAGTTTGCATATAATTATAGCATGCATTCTACTTTAAGTTTTTACCATATAAGATTATGTATGGATTTAACCTTTTAGCTCTCATGAGTTTGACTTTTTACCTATTGATAAAATGGTAAGTTTGGATGGAAATCGTGAAGTATAGGTAGTGAACACACTCCATGAGAGTGTATGCCAACAAATTGAAAATAAAAACCATATGTATGCAAATAAAGCCAATAAAGGCACAAACATATTTCCTTCCAGCCTAGTGATTGGTTTTGGGTGCATATGCATAAAGAGCATTTTCCGGTTTAAATGAAATCCAAATTACACCTGTAAGGAGATTTGTTTTTTAAAAATCTTGGAAAAGATAAATGACATTGCATATAAAGTTAATTTGCTAGGTGAGTATGGTGTCAATGCTATTTTTAAAGTTTTTTAACTTACTCTATTTGATGTAGGTGATGATGATTCAAGGTTGAATCCCTTTGAAAAGAGAGGGGATGATGAGGATAAAACCAACACCAAACATAATCACGCCAAATAACTCATTGATTGTGTCAAGTGAGCCTATTACAAGAGATAAGATAAGGCAAAAAGACTTAAAAAAAGACAATGAATGAGCTAGTTCAACGCACATAGAGAAAGATAGAACTAGAGAGACAAATGACGCCTATGGAGTTTAAACATCAACCCTTTAATTCATCAAATCCAAGTCCAAGAAGGGTCTCATTTATGTTCTGAAGATGGGTGATGTGTTAGGACCCAACTTAGTCTTGATTTGGGCTTATTTTTACTAATATTATATAGAGTTGAAGTCAACATATTATTTTCTAAGGAAACAAGGAAATTCTTCCAAATTACTTCCATAAAGGGTTGGATTTTTAGCATTTAAAAGAAAAGGTTTCTTTGTCTATAAAAAAAACTAATGAGTTGTCACATTTGTTTTCTAAGCAAGGGGGTTAGTTAGTGATTCAAGACCAAATAAATCTTCTCTTATAAAATTTATATGTGGTAGCAACTTAAAAGTTTTTATTTGAAATTAATATTTTGTATTTTAGGGTTAATAAACATTAATTGAGTTTAAATACTTAGGGATTTGGGTTTGATTATAAGTGGGCTTGATAGAAGTTCATTTTTTGGGCACTCTAGGGTTTATCATAGGTTAAAACACACATGTAACATAAGTTTCATATTATAGCTGCACTTTGTGTAATTGTGAGGGTGAAAATTATTTTTTTCTTGATTCTCTAAAAGGACTGAAAACAACTTATCGAGATTTAACTAATTTCATGACATTAATCTATACTTTTCAATCGTGAATTGTTATTTGTTGGGTAGGGGTTCAAATCCAATAATTTTATTGTCTATATATAAGTTATATTTGTGTCACACTACTATCAAACTTAATGTACTTGTTTTTTCAGAAATTGGTGTTTTTGCATGTGGATTATTTGACCATGTGAAGTGATTCACATTACAACTGTCTCTCTTCATTTATCTCAATATATATTATCGCATGGTTTAACCCTTACACGATGAGATAATAATATCAGCACGAAGAGCAACTCTAATATTACTAGAAACGCAACTTAGCCCATTATTAGTCAATTACTTAAGTGGAACATTGTAGAGTTTAACTCAAACCATAATTCGTGTTAGATCATATTTGGAGAATTGCAAGTTTGATTGCCAACGCTTAAGTACCAAAGGCCTATTTGCCTTATGCCAAGGAGTTATATCTAGGATAATGTTTGCATGATTGACCGAGTCAAATTTCAAAAGGAAGAAACCATTTTCAGATGAAAGAACCTCCAAGAGTCCGTAGGAGCCTCAAGTTCTATTAGCAACCGAGGTCACCACTGTAATAGAAGTTTTTAGCCAGCAAAGTGACTAATTAGGGTGGATTGCTAATGCTCACATCCTTCTTCAAACATATCAATAGGAGGGAGCACCATTACATGACCATCCGAACTAGATGGAGGAGAAAAGTTCAGGTGATAACACCCTTTACAAGTTTGTAAAAATCTTAATTTTGTGTTAGGAGATGGTTGAAACAAGGGCGGTTTTGTCCATCCACATACATGCCAATTGCTACGGTGGGAGTTTCAAGAGAGGTGTTGGAAATGGTTTGAGTTGGTTCGTCCTATGCATCAACATCAATGACAGTTTTGCATAAGGACATATGCCCATGTTGATTTTTGAGTCTATTTTGAGAGTTTGATTAAAATTATTTTTGAAAATGTTTTTTTATTTAAAAAAGTATTCAGATAATATATTTTAAAAAAATATTTTTTAATATCATCACATTAAAATGATATAAAAATATTTTAAAAAATAATTTAAAGTAAAAAACAAAAAATGTCAAAATTGCCTTTGAAAAAAAATATTTTTTGTTTTTTATTTTTTTTAAATCATTTTAATATAATAATGTTAAAATGATTTAAAAAAAACATTATTTTAATATACATATAAATAAAAATATTTTAAAAAACAACCTCAAACACTATTAATCATACCTCAAATGGATGAGGGTTGTTGCTCGATATCCGGTGCACAGCTGCCGCATCTGAACCTTTAGGGTGTGTTCGGGATTGAAGTTGCTTTTGTGGTTGATGTTTTAAAAAAGAAGTTTCACGAAAAGCACTTGTAGTTGCGGTTCATAACTAAAATTGAAGTGGTTGGTTATAACTGTAGTTGAGTTTGAGGTTGATGAAAAATAGTTTCGTGTGTTTGGTTACCATGCTTTTCATATTGCTGTCAACTTGTGAAATTACTTTAAAGGACACACACACATGCATATATATATATATATATATATATATATATATATATATATATATATATATATATATATATAATCATAACAATAAAATGTAATTAATAATTAAAGTATATTAGACATTTGTTTTTATTCTCCCATCAAACTACTTGCAATTTTATCATGAACTAAATTGATATGTGAATGCCTTTGCGATTCCTTGCTATTTGATCAAGGAGCAACATCTGGTAACAATATTATTAGTAACAACATTTGCAACCAAGTTGTAGATATAATTCCAATTTCAAATCCAATTTGACGCAGCAGAAAACATAAAAGAATACGACTAATGTCAATATCCAGTATAATATTATTGGATTTATGGAAATGAGAGAAATTCTCGAGATAGTTTGAAATTTTATTCAATAATTCAGTGTCTCGTCTAGAAGGCTTACAATCATATTTAAAGCGAAAACCCTAGCCCTAATCCTTATTGGACAAGAAAACGAGACTAATTATTAAAATTACCAAAATAGAAAAATAGTTACAGAAATGAAAACTACTAGAAATCCCGAGCAAGTCGGAATTGACAGAAGTCGATTCGGACCTGGAAATCAAGAGTTATGGTGAAAACAAAACTTTTCTAAAATGGCAAAAATGATGATTTCGGGGTCTAAACGATGAAATTCAGCCAAAAAAGGGTATGCATCAACACCAAAGTTGTTGACTAATGTTAGACTCGCTGAAACGCATTAACTAGGTGAGTTTCGCGTCATTCCGACTTCAATGCGCGAATTGCTGGACTGATGTCTATCTATATTTTTTTTATTTTTTTTAAATATATACATATTAATTTTACTATAAATTAACAAAACTATCATTAAAGACAATATTGAGTCACACACTTTTTTTAAACTATTAATCTGAGATATTAGATTTGAACCATTATATATAGAGCTGATATAAAATTTAATTTTTAATAAATACAACATCGAATGAAAAATTATTTGCATTATTATTCTCATTGTTATTACTATGATTGAAGACAAAATCAAAAAAACTATTAACAGCATAAAAAAATATTATTTGATTTGAATAATAAATGAAAATAATTAAAGGACCAAAGAAAAATTAGTGTTATTATTATTATGAATATAATTTTTTGGATTATAATAAAATTATTAAATTATTCTGAAGGATAAAAAAAACTATAATAAAAGAGCAAACAAGAAAACAATTATAAAAAGCACAATCACAAAGATTATTACTATTATTGTGCAAACAATGAAACCATAACATTATCTTGAAGAATTTAAAAAAAAAGAAGCAAAAAACTTTAACAAAAGTGCAAATAAAAAAATAAAATAAATGAAAAAACCAAAATAAATATTATTAGCATAAAAAAATCATTTAACATGAAGAATAAATAAAAATAATAATCAAACAAAAAAGGAACAAAGGGGAAAAAAGATGAAATATCAATTTTAAAATGATTTTAAATAGAGTTTATAAAGATTTTTTGTTTGTTTTTTTATATTATTAAAATGTGTTCATATTAACAAATATCAAAATATATAACTAAACTAAAATATTTTTCATAAAAAATAATGTAAAAATAATCGCTATCATTATTTTCTACATCTTATCCATAATAAAATTAATATATAAAAAATCTCAATAATTAATTTAAAAAAAAATTAAAAGAACAAGTGTCGAAATGAATAACATAATATATGGTCAATTTCAACAGAAAAAATAATTTTTTAAAATTTATATTCTCTTAGTGTTTAAAAAAATATTATTTAAATTAGTAAAAATTATTCTAAAGAAAAAATATAAAATATGTCAAGTATTTTTTTTAAAAAAATCATGGTAATCTCCTAAGAAATTCTTTTTTTAGAGAACCAATTTACTTTAGGTGCAAAAAAGCAACACATGGTGGGGTGTTAAATAAAGCATGCATTTTAAAAAACTTTTGAAAATGATATATTGAAAGGGTATTAAGTAAAAATAATCCAAAACTAAGAGTATATACATATAAACATAGACAAAAAAAAAGAGTATATTTTTTAAGGAATGAAAAAATTAAAGGATGTAAAATTAATAAGAAATTAAAAGAATAAAGGTTGAAATGAAAAAAAAAATATATGGTCAATTTCAATTCATTGACAAAACCTTAAGTGAATCAAAACTTCTTTATCGAATAAATTAAGGAATTTAAAACCAAACCTAAAATTAAAAGATTAAGGACCGAAATGAAAATAGATATTTGATCAATTTCAATTGAAGGACTAAATTGAAATAGCTCAAAACTTATATAGCAGAAATTAGGACGAAACAACACAATCAAAAGTCAAGGGACTACAATGTTAAACCCTTAAATCAAGAAGAATAACATATAAGTTAGCTTGCATGAGTAGAGAGAAAAGTGAAAAAAAAAATAAGTCGGTCATTGACACGTCTCCGACCACCATGAAAGGATATGCACACCACCATGCTGAAAGGGACATGACGTCGCATCATGTGATATGGCAGTCATACATGTTTGGCCACTATAAGACACCGTACACGCCATCTTAAAGATGCGGACAAAAGAGAACTATTGGCGTATCCGCGAGACACACCTACAACTTTTCATTTTAAAAAGAATTCAATGAATGTGAAAATACTCATATACCCCCAACACTAAAGACGTCAGACATGTTTAGCCACCTCAGGACACCAAATACACCATCTTAAAGACATGGCAAAAGAGAACTCTCAGCGCGTCCGTGAGACGCACCTGCAACTTTTGATTTAAAGAAGAATACAGTGAATGTGAAAATATGCATGTGCCCCCAACACTAATTCTTCCATTTTTTCATTTGTGAGGGTACATCTATAGTTTTATTGTGCATCAAATGATAAAAAAAACCTAAAATGCCCTCACCTGGTAAACCTAAATTTTGTCTTATCTAAGTGTATAACAGTTATTTTACTATTAATTGATAGACAAAAAAAAAACTGCAAATACCCTTGCCCACTCAACATTGCTTTGTTTGATAATAAGGGTAAAACTGTAGTTTCACTATACAAAAACTGGTAAAAGACACCCTCAAACAACCACAAATGTCAATCGATCCCTGTGAAAAGGCAAAAATACCCTTGAGTCCAAGAGTTAAATTTCAGTGCACTACGGGCCAAAAAGATAATTCCACCATTACAATCCATGGTAATTCGAGTCTACTGCTACTATATTTTCTCCACGTGGTTTAGTTTTTTAGTTAATGGACAAAAGCACTTTAATCAGTTTGCAAAAGTGGAAAAGGTGGAAGATAATAAAGATAATTTGGTCATATCACAACACCCACTCTTTTGTCCAAAAGACTTAATTTGCTGTTAACATTTTAAAAAACCACCAGCCCCTCAATGTTTATCATTTATAGTGCAAAGTGTCTTGAACCATGAATTAAGGTGCCTAATGGAGAAAAACTTAATTTTTTGCATGGATTAAAGTGATGTAAAGTCAGATGTGAAATGAGAGTATACTTCACAACCAAACCAAAATTTAACCTCTTAACCCCTTATTGGAATCAAACTGAGTGGTTGTTAGTCCTTTCTTTGAAGTGTTTGAAGAAAGTTGCAACTTATAGCAATCCATCCTTATTGGACACTATGTTGGTCCGAAACTTCCTTTCTTAATGTTTAGCACCATAGATAACAAAGTTAGGTGATCTCTTAATAGAAATATAGTTGTCAGATAATGGTTTATACCTCTTGTTTTTTTTTTTACTCATGGCGATAATCTGGTGAGATCTCTATCAAGCATGGCCAATTGACACTTGGTGCATAGACGGTAGCAAACATGCAATTCTCTAAAAATAAATTGTCCAAAATACAGGTATGAATCAAACTTCAAAATATTTCATTGGAATATTAGACTTCTAAAGAGTTGAGTTATGTTGTGAGTGCTTTAGGTTCTCCTTTACATGCTGATACAATTACTTTAATTTGTAAATGTTTAACTTATGAAAGAGTTTGTGTTGAGATTGATGCTTTATAGCTGTTGGTTCAAGAGTTTGGTTTATGTAAAAAGAGCTCAAATCATATCTGTGTTTTTCACTAACAAGTCGATGATCTTACTTAAGGAGACTTATTTAAATGCTGACAATCTGCATTATGTTGTTCCTAGTGTGGTTGTTTCTTTACTGCAGGAGTATGATGATGTATTCCTTGGAGAAATCCATAGTGGATTACCATCAATAAGGGAATTGAACATCGAGTTAACCTTGTACCTGAAGCGTCAATTCCTAACTGTCTAGCCTATAGAAGCAATCCCAAGGAGATTATAATGAATGAGTATATTCATGAGAGTATGAGCCTTTATCCTGTTCTTATGACTAAAAGGATGGAACTTGGAGGATGTGTGTTGACTGTCACGCTATCAACAACATATCAGAAAAGTTTAGACATTCATACGAACCTCTTGAACATGTAATCAAAAAACCAAATTCCCAAAAAGCTAAGTAATCAGGGTTGATAAAAGTGACAAAAAGATAACTAGGCACCAATATTTTTGGAATCAAACCCCCACCCAACGAATAGAAATGTACAAATAAGAAGTATGGATTGATGCCACAAAGTCAATCGAACCCCCACCAACATGTTTTTATTGCTTTAGACAACCAAGAAAGAGAGAATTCTCACCCTCACAAGCATTCAAAGTTGCAATCATAATCTGAATATCATCAAACATTAAAACCTGATTTGAAACTTAGGTTACATATATGTTTTTAACCTAAGTTAAACTCTATAATACCCAAAGATGTGGACTTGTATATACCCCACTTACAATCAAAATCAAATCCCTAAGTATCTAACCCAATTGATGTTTATTAACCTTAAAACATAAATTACAAATTTTAAATAAAAAGTATAAGTTTCAGCCACATAAAAATAAGATATAGAAAATTTATTTGGTTATGATTGTTGCTGACTCTTAGGTTTCCTTCCTAGACTAGAAATCTTGTTCTTTTAAATACTAAAATGCTCCTTTATTTAAAAAATAATCTGGACTTGGACTCCATGTCATATTAGAAAAAATTAGCCCAAATAAAGCTTGTCATTGGGCCTAACACACCAGCTATTTGGAGAAGTTGAACGAGACCCTTATTGTACTTAAATTATGTGAATTAGAGACTATCCTTTAATCTCCTTAGGTGTCCTTTCTCCCTCCAGGTCCATCTTAGTCCATATGCTCTGAATTAGCTCACTTAATGACTCTTTAAGTCTTTTTATCTTAACTATTATAATAGGCCCACTTGCACAACTATTGGGTCATTTGCGTGATTACATTTGATGTTGGATTGGTCATCATCAAACATGATATCCTTGATTTGATGACATGTTGTATGAGTTGTATGAAACATGTATTTTCTCTAAATTTGACCTAAAAAGTTGGTGCCATCAGATTAGGGTGAAAGAAGGTAATGAATGGAAAACAACATTTAAGACTAAACATGATTTGTATGAGTGGTTAGTCATGGTGTTTGGGCTTACAAATGCACATAGCATGTTTATGAGATTTATTAGTCATGTTTTGCGTGCATTTATTGAATGAACTTGAATGAATATCTTGATGATTTGCGTAGTGTGCTTAGTGTATTGTGAGATGAAAAACTATATGCTAATTTCAATAACTATACCTTTTACATGGAGAAAATTGAGTTTTGTAGATATGTAGTAACTACACAAGATCAAGGTCATCCGCGATTAGCCCACACCTAAGTTTGAGGTAATGAGTTTTCATTGACTTGCTAGCTTTTATAGGACGTTTGTGAAAAACTTGGGTTCTAGCCTAATCTTATGGTTGTTTTATCTCCCCTTGATCCTCACCTTGATTTTCTCTCCCCATCACCTTATGCTCACTTTTTAGCTTTATTTGATCATCATGCAACTGTTTTGGTGTAAGAGGTATAAGAGTGATGGTTTTACCATCTTTTACAATGATATACCTATTTTTAGCCCCATCTTGAATTGCCTTCCTATCATATTGTCATGGTCGCCCCAACAAGATGTGACTTGCTTGCATTGGTACCATGCCACATAATTTCATCATTATATTTTCCAATAAAAAATGGAGCCACAACCTGTGTTGCAATGTCGTAGTTGCATAAATTAATCACCATAGCTTAAAACAAATCACACAAGATAATATAGAGCAAGCAAGGGGTCGATCCCATGAGGATGATTTTCGTGCTATATGCTATGCAATTAGGGGGGGGGTGGGGGGTGGAAGTTGTCTAGTCTAGGCTAAAGCAAACTAAGCAAAAATTATATAAAACTGAAATTTATCAATAAAACAAACCTTGATCACAAGTCAATATCCAACTACAAAATCAGAACTGATCATGGAAACAAAACATCAATTTATATTTTGAATATTTATCTTTTCTTAACATTGGTTCGTTAATAGATCTGTCATATAACTTACCCTAATCATCAAACAACCACAGTGTTCGCACTAGTAAATTGATTCATTGGCAGCCTTAAAAAGTAGATAAATTGACTAATCAAGAAACATAATTGTCTGCAATCTATGTTTTATTTGATTGAATGTTCTCCCTAAGATTAATAGCGTAGATCCTCTATAATTATCAGCTTAGTTGCTTCACAAGTTCAAATACCACAACTCCGGTTTTGATATTAAACTTGGCAATAGATTGCCTACAATAATAACTTAGAGTCCATTCTTAGCAATTAAATAAACAATCATAGGAAAAATAAGCATAGAAGAACAAACATATTCATTATAAAAAAACAAAGGTAAAATAGATCTCATAGTTCTTGAAATTTGAAGGTTTTTGCGTCCTTGCAATCAAGAAAAAGAGTTTAGCCTTGCATGTTTGTTGAACAACTAATTAAAAAGATGGAAGAAAACATGATTTAGGATTTGGAGGAGGAAGATTTGTGTTTTCTTTTCTTCTGGCCAAATTTTCTTTGTTGCCTCTCCTCCTTTATATATGTTTAGAAACTCTAGTTTCTATTTTACAAAATAGTATTTCCTTAAGTTGATAGAATTTAGTTGTCCCTTGTAAAAATCATATCGCATTACTAACAAATTGTTTTGAGCTAAAATTTGGATCGTGTATAGGTATTTGCGTCTTAAATCCAAAAAAAATGGGTTTGCATCAATTGGACTTCTGTAACTCCATATATTGAAGTTGGAACAGACAAAGGTCGATATTGGCAAATTGCAAGATTTGAATTTGAAGGCTGTGATTTTCATGCTCTTCATTATTTTATTTCTTTTTACTTATCTTTACAGAAATTTATGGATGTTATCTTTGGAATTCCACTGGATTCACTTCATTTCGATCTCTAGAGCTCCTACTCTGCACAAAACATTGACTAAAGGTCAAATCTATGAATCAACTCCAATTACCTCCTTTTTGCATCTTTCATCCAAAAATACCTTCAAAACATAAAACAAAGAATATCAAGGCCTTTTATATACAAAACATATGCAAAACACTAGGAAGATATGGGTGAAACTATCAAATAATATGGTTGCATCAACCTATTTAGTCACTTTCACTTCACCACTATCATTCAGTCATTGCAATCTATATGGTTTAGGATGCTTCTTAGTACACAAATTCAGTTGACTAACAAGGTTGGTACTATAAACATTAGCATAGCTTCCATTATCTATAATTAACCTACACACCTTGCTTTGTACATAACAAGGCGTATGAAAGATGTTCTCCCTTTGTTGATTCGTTTCATCTTCCTTAACTTGAACTTGAAGTGTATGCCTTGTAACCAATGACTCTGCAACCAGTAATGATAACTCATCCCCATCACTATACTCCAATGGTGGCATGCCTTCATAATCAAATTTGTCAATTTCAAATTCCATATCAGCACCATAGTCATCATCACCCATATTTGCGTTTTCATTTTTAAAATTAGATCTGGTATTCCATATGACCTTATTGATCCTATTTTCTTGGTGATCTGCCCCACTATTTTGGTACTTTATCGAATTCACCTCATCTTTCAGATCCTTATACATCTAAGACAACAACTCTAGTTGCTGGCCTATGAATCACAATTGGAAAGTTATGTTAGCATTTTATGTCACTGATTCGTTGTTTTCAGACATCCTTTAAATCTAGAAAATTTGGTTAGTAACAAAAAATATATCATCACACCTCTCGTGTATCACACACAGAAAAATATATCAGGGCACTTCACTCTAATAAGCTCACTACGACTTTTATCTCATAATTTGCTTTCTTTTAGTTCTTTAGAAACTAAAATCAACAAATCAAAGTTAGTAGCCTTCGCAACACACTCTCATTATAATTTTCAAACTCAAGAATCAATAAAAATACTGAAAACAAAGCAAAACAAAACTACGATTATGATTTCACGAGTAACAATGCAAAATTGTATGAATTGTGGACGAAATGAAGACACAAAATAAAACAGAAGGAAATATTAGCAAAAACAATTAATTGACTCCTAGATAACCCAAACATAATAGAAACAAAGATTTGGATAAAACTAAATAGTAAGGATCACGTTTTGAAACTAGATACGAATCTAACCTCCTATGCAATCTTTAGGTAATAAAATTGAAACCCAAACCAAACGACCTCGAAATGACCTCAAATTCAATATTTAGTATTATAATACCAAAAAAAAACAAAATTCAATTTATATGTCGTTCTATTTGTGAAACCCGATAATAAAATATACAAAGAGATAAGAGGTTTATAATAATTCAAAATGTTTTATAATACAAAATTTATGCAAAGAAAACAAAAGAAAAGCAAAAAAAAAAAAAAAAAGCCAAAATGGAATTAAGAAGAGATGGGACTATAAATACCCATCCCTTCTCTCATCCATGGCCGGCTAGAGACTAGAAGAAAGAGGGGAGGGAGAATCTCAAATTTCACTTCATAAAACTAGGAGTAAACACCCAAAATTTGTAAACCCATATAAGCCTTGGAATCCTAAAGTGGAGGAACATAATTGGGTGGAGAATTAACAAAAAGAAAGTGAAGAATTGGGGAAGAAAGGAGGGAGAAGAGTGGATGGTTATATACAAGGAGAAGAAGGCTAAGATTCTTCCATAATTGTGAAGTAAAGTCTAGATTCCATCCAAGTAAGGAGTTCTAATTCCAATTTCTATGAAATTAACTTCAATTTGATTAAAAGTTCATGATTCTTCTTGAATTGGGAATTAGGGTTTTTAACAAAAAATGTTAGGAAAATGCATAAATTAGTAGGGTTTTCATGAATAAAGGTAAGGCATGGCTGTGATTGATGAGGAAGCAAGGATTGAAGATGAATTGGAGATGCTTCCTCCATTTTTGCAAAACAGGGCAGATTCGTTAACCTGTTTCTTGGAGGAATTTAGACCTGAAAAATACAGAATCCAGGGAGGGTCCCTTCATAAAAGTTGTATCCGGGAGTGTTATCTTTCCAACAAGTCTGACCCCATCTAATATGGAGTTCTGAAACTCCATATATGGATAAATATTTGAGGAAAGGTCGAGCTGTCACCCCTGTTGGCAGATTCAACTAAGTTGATAAAATAGCAAAAATTGGCCATCTTAAGGGTAGAATTTGTTTTCTTGCCCTTCATAAAGTGTGTCTTGATCTTCAGAAATAAAAGAAGAGAATAAACAATGATTAATTGAATTCATAATGTCCACTTGGACTACTAATGAGTTGAAACGTTAAAGGATGATAATGAGGAATGTAAGTAAGAAAGAAAAAATTTGGTAAAAGAGAAATGAATATTATTACCATTGTTGTAGTTGCGTGTGATATGTGAATTAATATGAAATAATGGTGGGTGTTTATGGTTTCAAGAGGAACCACAGGAGGAGTACAACAACAAGGGAACGCAAGTTGAGCGTTCACAACAGGTAGGACGCAAGTCAAGCGTTCACAGCAGGTAGGGTACCTATATCTCCTCTAGCCAATAATTATTTTTACTAATTATTTGAACTGTAAGAAACAATTTGGTGCTTATTGATGAGGAAAAGAAAAGGACTAAGGGAAAGATTAAGGGATGGGAATATATATATATATATATATAGAAAGAAACAAGCTGGTTGACATCAGCATTACCGGTACGTGGGAGGCGAAATATAAACCTTGATTAACTATTCAGTTTCAGAATAGTTAATGATATCGGAGCGTGATGTCGATAACAACACAATTTATAAACTTGATTAACTATTTAGTTTTGGAATAATTAATGATATCGACGGGTGATGTCGAAGTCGGTAAAATTTATAAACATGATTAACTATTCGGTTTTGGAATAGTTAATGATATCGACGGGTGACATTGATATAAGCAAAATTTATAGACTTGATTAGCTTTCACCTCTGAAAGCTAATGATGTTAAGAATTCTTGACATCGGCATACCCTAGAGCCTCCCAAGGTAATATGGAACAATGATTAACTATTTTGGTTTTTAAAATAGTTAATGACACAAACGGTTATGTTCGTGTCGGTATTTTCATGAAACTGATTAGTTGTTTCCAGGACAGGCAACTAAAGACACTAATGGAGGTAATTAGTGTCGGCTATAGTCTTTTCAATGTGGAGGGGGGAGAAGTAGTCAAAAGAAATAAATTTTCTTTTATATAACCTTAAAAAGGTGTATATGGTTGTATTTAGAATCTCATTATTTAAGTAGATTGATAGATATGTTGTTTAAATTTCTTTTGTAAATTGCTTGTATTTACTTAATTGTTTTTACTTATATGGAAAATCTATATTTTGCAGGTTCCTCCCATTCCCGTCAGGAATAGATTTTTAAGTCATTGATCTTTTTTTGTATAAGTTAGGAACTTACGAATTTGTGGTGTAATTTTGTTATGTAGAAAACATGTAAATGTATAGAATATTATATTCATAATATTTTGTTTTTGGAAGATTAAATGTATCAACCTACGCTTGGGATATTAGAAAGTATTAGATTATGTTAGAATATTAAACTGTGTTGTGTTATATATATGTATATATATGTATATGTATATGTATATGAAATCTTCATGTTCGAATTGACTCTTTTAATTATTATCTTATGCGTGTGATGTAAGATGGAGTTTGGGAATGAATATGGTCCTGAGCATATTTTGGAATGAGTTGTTTATACTAAATATGGATGTGATTGTGGATGAGTTATGATTCAAACTGTGTGCAGGTTGCATTGTTGATAACTTGGGATCTACTGATATAGGGGAGACTCTGCCAAAATTTTAGCAAGAGAAAACAAAATTATGCCTCATCTACCTGTTATAGGGGCAAAGATTAACAAATAAACTAATAGGGAAAAAATGGGATTATTACACTATTACTTTTAATTACCCAACCCTTTGTGTGATCAGGTTGCGATAGAATTGAACCTCCAATTAAAACGTCTAGTAGACGATATCAAAATAAGCCCAAATTTAATATATGGTATGATAGTAAACCTAATACACAGAATATGAAGTTTCAATTGATTCTAAGGTGTTTTGCTTAGGGTTCACTAAGGTAGTGTTTCTACGGTAAAATTGAACCTCGAATTAAAACCTTAAGTAAAGAATATCAGAATAACCCCAAATTTGAAATATGATGCGATCTCACCTCCAATACACTGAATGCAAATTTTCAATCAATTATGATGTGGTTTTTTTATGTTTCACTAGAGTTGTGTTTTCTGCGACAAAAAAATGAATGACCTTCAAATTTCAACTAATCCCTTTATCTCTCTTTCTTTTTTTTTAAAAAAAAATACTGATATGATGAGATAGTAAAAAGATGAAATATAATCTTTATTTTGCTTAGATGATGCAAACATGAAGAATAAGGAGATGGACGCAAACACTGAACAACTTTAAGGAACACAAAAAAAATGAAAATAATACAAGGATTATGACCTTGTTTCAAAGCCTAGCTCTGATACTAATTGATGTGAACCTCATGATCACGTGGTCATGCAACCCACAATCAATATTGAAATGTGATCCCGGAAAGCTAAAATAGGTCTGATAGGAATGTGACACAATGAAAACCTGCCTTAAGGCACCAACACTATTGGAATGAGTAAAATGATGTCACGAAGCCATTTAATCTTCAATAAGTCAGATTCATTTAATTCAAGAACTAAAGAATGCAAGAAGTGATCACTCGTTAAAATTGAAAAATTCATAAGTAATAATCATCAAAGAATGTGGAAATTCAGCTTACATGAATTTATATAACTCTTGAAAAATTAACCCTAATAGACCTCTTATGTTGACTTAAATGAGATCCACTCAAAACTGACTCAAAATTCTAAACTGGAAGGCCCATAACTTAATCCAAACAAGTCTTGTATCCTAGCACAAAAATAAAGATTAATTAAGTCCAAACAAGCCTTGAGTTTTAGCTAACAAAATAAAATAAAGCCCATAATATTAAATTCATGTTCTGCCATGAGAAGAGAATGAATTAAAATATTAAAGAGGTGATTCAAAGTTATTTATAGTCTTCCATGTACCCATGTTGTTTCCAAGTTATAGTAGGATTTTTTTGTTTCCTTTGGTGTCCTCATTTCATGACCCAAATAAGGTTGTATTGGACCCTTCTTGTACATGGATAAGATGTATTAGGATCACCTCTTGATACTTCACTGGACCTTCCAATTTTGACTTGGTTGATACCTTCAAAACAAATGCATTCAATGTCTCTTTCAATGTCTTTGTCTTAGATCGAGTCATTAGACCATTTGAAACATGTAATGATTCCTTGCTAGTGTTTCTAGGCTGGTCCACATTAGTCACACTTCTATCAAACCTAGTTTTCTTTACTTTTTGAGAAGTGATGTTTTTTAGCGCGAGTTTCTTGACCGCATGTTCATCAAAGTTTGCATCAAACATGTAATGATTCATTGCTAGTGTTTCTAGGCTGGTTCACATCAGTCACACTTCTATCAAACCTACTTTTCTTAACTTTTTGAGAAGGAATGTTTTTTAGCGTGAGTTTCTTGACCGCATGTTCAAGAAGTTTGCATCAAAGTTAATTCAGGTGAGGTGCATGACCTAGATTGTGGATGTGCCAAGTTTGCTTGGGGTTAATTCACGTCTTTTTATTTTAATCACCATAATTTTACTTTCAATTTCATGTCTTCAATTTCAGGTGAGGTGCATGACCTAGATTGTGGATGTGCCAAGTTTGCTTGGGGTTAATTCATGTCTTTTTATTTTAATCACCATAATTTTACTTTCAATTTCATTATGTGATATGCTAAGTTGATAAAAAGGATATCATAATTTGTTTTAATTTGATGTGTAGGTTTATCACGATCTCAAATAGAACGAGTTTGAATGATTAATTTTGATTAATTATAAATAAAATTTTATAATTTATTTTTTAAATATATGCATAAAATCTGAAATTTATAATCAAGACTAATTTTTTATAAAAAATTTATTTCACCCGAAAGAAAACACGGTTGAAATCAACTAGAAAGTAAAAAAGTGACCAAAGAAAAGAAGAGGAAATCCAGCCCAAACGTCAGCCATCGGTTAAAGTTGTAGATCCGGTTCGCTCTCACAGTACATTCTGTTAGTAAAAAAGGAAAGCAGCTTCTAATTGTAGAACTCTACTGCAGTGAGAAAATATATGGCTTCAATTTGAAGTTGTGGTCTTAACTCTTTAGGCTCCGAACAAACACCAATCATCTATCTCTTCCTTAAAACCATTATCCGATCGATATGGACTCACCGGATTCAATCTTCGAGATTTACATCCGTTACTATGACATCCGATCACTAAAATCATGTCAATCCGATGGACATGATGAACACGAGGGTAAATCTTCCAGGGATGCTTTGGCTCAGCTTTTGAAAATCGTAAACTTAAAATTCCATTCAAGGTTAGTAAGGAAAAAAAAACTTATCTTTTTGAGTTAGATTTACTGCTTTGCTGGATTTGGAAGTATCCTTTAGATGATCTTTAACCGATTTGATGTTTGCGTAGGATTTGGTTTTGGGTTCTGGGTTCTTTGGTAGGTCTTAGGGACTGACTTTTATGTATAAATGATGGGTTTTTATTATGGTTTTGGACACTGTTGGTGTTAGGCCTTAATGTTAATGTAAAGTTTAAGGATATTTGGGTTTTTCTGATCACCATTACCTGAGTTTTAGTGTTTTTTTTAAAGAAAAGACGTGTTTCTTGTAAATCAAGAGCCTTTAAAAGTGAGTTGATTGTTCTTTTTTATAAGCCTTATATAATAAGATTATAGAAATAATTTGGACATCCTTTTATCTTAGTATTCATGGTGAGATGCGTGTGACATGGGAATTGAGATTTGGTTGTGAAATGTTATTTTTCTGTTGAAAACAAATCATGTCAGGACTTAATTATCTTGTTTATTAGTTATTGGATGCTGCTATTTGTATGTGAAGATGCGTACACATTTGGATAAATTAGCATGATAAGTTCTAGTAATTGTACATTAGGACTTAAGTAGTGCCAAGTTTGCTCAAAATGTCTTGGACCCAAATGCAGCTAGCCTCTGATGATGGGAATATCTGTTAGCAACCTAACTCATAGGTTGAATCTGAACATTGCAAGATTGCAAACTTGTCAATTTTCTAGGTTGAGCCTTTTCTTGATGCTAATAGGATTTAACATGCTCTAAAATCATACCTGGTGTATATAAATGTAAACTCTTCCAGTTGAGTGTCATTTGTTTAGCTAGATATGTACTTCCTTTTTTCTTTTCTTTTTTGAATTTCCTGCAAAGATTTACAGCATTCCCTTTGACAGAACTTCAATTTTTGATGAACTTCTCAAGCTCATGTCAGAGCTACAACTTATGGTAAGTTTCATTTATTAAGGTCTTGAATTGGAGACATTTCTTTTGTTTTGCTCATTGATGCTTTCTATTTAGAAATGTCACTCCTAAATCTGTTTTTATTTGCAGCAAAAGAAACGAATATTTAATATTATGCTTCTTGTTTATAATTCTTACCTTTTGCAGGCGGATTTCTCAGAATTTTCTCGTTTCTATGATTTTGTATTCTTCATGTGCCGTGAAAATGGTCAAAAAAATATCAGTAAGTTTTCTTATTTCTAATGTCTTTGATATATAGCCATGGTTTAATGAATTCTTTTAAACCGGTGACTTATATTCTCCTGAATTTCTCTTGCAGCTGTAAACAAGGCTGTTTCAGCATGGAAGTTAGTTTTAGCTGGGAGGTTTCGGTTGCTAAACCAATGGTGTGACTTTGTTCAGGTATGGGTGATAATAAGCTAACTTGATAACTGTGATTTGTGATTCATTTTTTTTTTTTTTGTGTTTTTCTCGTGGAAGGATTTTCCTGTTGAGTAGAGTACTTTATGAAATGTTTATGTATCTGATTATTATGCATGGATAATTAAGTTTATGAAAGTCTCTTCGATGAACAATAAGTGATTTATGCATGCCAGTTCCTTATAAATATTATATGTGGTCGCATTCTCCTATTTTTCATAGTCTTTCTGAAGCGACTAACCTTTTGATTGCTTTTAGGAAAATCAACGACACAATATATCTGAGGATACTTGGCAGCAAGTTTTAGCATTCAGCCGGTGTGTACATGAAAATCTTGAAGGGTATGATCCTGAAGGTACAATATCTTAAAGCATTCAATGATTTAGTCACACACATTTAAGCTATACGATAAAGCTGACATCATTTATCTAGAACAATTTGTTTGTGCCCTTTCCTTTGTCAGCTTTTGTATTGATAGAATTGATTCCTTTCCTTGAGATTTTGAACAATTTTTCCAAATGTTTGTTCATTATATTTGCTGCACTTTTGCTTTCTATGTTTTCCACTTTTAAGCATCGCGCTATTGCTAGTTGATGCGAATCCCATGATCATGCAACCCACAACAAGATTAACAACGAATCCCAAAAAGCTAAAAGGAGTGACACAATGCAAACAAGAAGTATAAAAAAAGACGTCACAAAATTAGTTAATCTTTGATAAGTCAATTTAGTTGAGTAGATAAGTACAAAATGCAAGAATCCCTCACACTAGATGAATAAATTGGCAACAATAGTATTATCAAGTCTTGATATTTTGTGCATACAGAAAATATTTATCAATGTCTTTTTTGTTTTCACACTTTGTTGGCAAATTTAAGGCCCAAATTTAAACATATTGTTCTCTCTCGTCCGGATGAATTAGCAAACCTACCATAGTTGGAAAAATACAAATGTCTAGTTTATGAAGCAATTAAAATCACATCCAAAATCCTTTTGGAGCTTTAGATATGACTCGAAAAGTAGATAAAGATCCAAATTGACATATTTGAACCGTTTTAACCTAAACCTCTTGACTTTGCCCATTGAACTTCTCTTGGATCCACTTTGTTTTAGGCTTTAAAATAGATACAATGGACACTTCCAATGGATTCTTTGATGTTGTAGTCAAGATCACATCATCCTATCTCTCTTTAAAAGGATTCGATCTTAAATCATAATTTACATCAAACAAAAAAAAGATCAGAAACTTTGAATGTAAGACTAGCATTATACTCACCTTGTAGATTCACTTTATAGGCATTGACTCTTTCAAGGAACCTGAATACATCAACTTTGATTTCCTATATCTAAGAAACTTTTCTCATATGAATCCAATCTCAATCTTCTCGTTTGAAGACAACCTTTTATCACTTGTTTGCTTGGAATGTGTACTTATTTTTTTTCTCAACATGTATTATCGTAAGCAATGCTTTCATCACTTATTCTTTTCTATTGCCATTAAGTATAATCTTTACCATATTATTGTTAATTGCATCTTTTATCCATGACAAACCATTATGGATCTAAATAAGAAATACATAGAAAGATATGGAAAACAACTTTGACCTATTATCAGAAAGCCTTACCAAACTTCGATTATTTTGAAATTTTAATTAGAGATAAAAAAATTATATTTGAAAACTTCTAGAAATTTTTTAACTTGATCCAATGGTAGGAGCGAGAATTATGCTTGTTAGTGTAAAGCTGCACAATAGGACAAATTAAGCTCAAATCTGAAGTTCATTGTTTTTATCACCCTCAAAATCTTGTAACAGAGATATAATGACATCATGAATAAAAAAATCAAGATTGTTAGTGCTAAAATATGTTTATCTATACAATAAAATCATAGGTGTCGAAAAAATAAACACTCTATATCTCAATTCTTTTCTATATATAAACTAAGATTTTACCTATATTTTCTACACTTTTTTCTCATCCTTTCTTTCTTTTCTTAATCTCGGTTTCAATAGACCTTCTCTCCTTAGCTAAATCCAAGTCTTCTCTATTATTCGTTTTCTTATAGATCATTTTATTTTTACTTTTTAAACTCATGACTTGACATGGTTTATTTGTCTCATCGGCTTCCCACCCTTTTTTAGCTTTAAGTGGTTATTGGTCTTGTTTAAGCCTTTAAAACTCTTTTTTTGTCAACTTTTGTCTCCAATACTAAATGAAAATAGTAGCTAGTAATAGTTTCATATATGCTAGTCCTGCTAACCACTTATTTATGTATTTTTGCATGGTAATCATGACCTTACATTGTTGTATTACCATTTCAACTTCACTTTTCTTTTTGAATTTTAATTAGTCTTCATAAACTTGTTAAAGAGACAATAATGCAAATGTGTATATCCTTTAATCCTTTTCAAAAGAATATCTATTTTTAAATCCATCATGCTTGGCCTTCCTATTAAATAGTCAGGGTCTCCTAACAAGTAATTTGCATGCATTGGAACCAAATCACACATAACCTTGTAATATGCTTTCCAATCAAAAACGAAATCAAGATGTGTTTAGTCATTTTCATCTCACCATAATCATTCAAGAATTACAATCTATAAGGTTTATTATGCTTAATTATACACAAGTTTAGTTTACTAACAAGGATAATACTAGCTACATTTTAGCACAACTTCCATGTTTTATAATTAAACTGCAACTTGCTTTGTACATGACATGTCTGGACGGGTTTTTTTTTAACTAAAAGAAACCTTGACCGAAACTAACATTCTTTTGGCTTGATTTTGCCCAACTCGATCTCTATTACTTATAGATGCAAAGTCATGGTTATCATCATAAACATTTGCGTTTCAACCACAAAATCAAGTCAGTTTTAGCATTCCATTTGGTCTTTTGAATAGTATTTCCTCTTCGATAAACATCCATTCTCAATCAATCTATCCTACTATTTTGTTGTTGCATCGAGGTCATCCCATCTTTCATATCCTTTGTCATCTTAGTTAACAACTCAAGTCGGGTGAAAACTTGCATTTGAAAGGATTTATCTGCTTTCGATATCGTAAACTCATTATTTTCATAAATCTTGAATATGCAAAAATTGATTAGTAGAAAGAAAAATATACCTCAACTTTTGTGTTTCACACGATTCAAGGATTTTTACATAATTGTTCTCACCAAGCTTTTTTTCTCTTGGATCATCTTTTTGCAATTTTTTCATAATTGAAAATCAATGGACAAAAGTCAAAGGCTATCATAACAAAATACAAATATATATATACTTGAGAATCAATAAGATACTGAAAACAAGCAAAACAAAACCACGATTATGATCATGAGTAACTAAGTGAATTCATGCAAAATATGAATGATATGATTAAAACCAAGACAAAATAAAAAAATAACAAAAACACTGACTCCTAAATAACCCAGAAGTTAGAGATAAATCAAATATATCGAAACAAACAGTAAAAATAGGTTTTTATAACTTGACGCAAAATAGACCCGTTATGCAATTATGATTATCAAAATTAAAACTCAAATTTTATATGTAGTACCCTTCTACCTAATAAACAACATATCTAAGTTTATAGGTCGATCTCTTATGCCTAAATAACTAATATCCATCTGCGATCAGTTTGCGGTAGAATTTAACCTAAAACTGAAACACCAATCAAATGATATCAAAAGAAGCTCAAACATAATATATAATGCTATTTTATCCTTAACGAAGTTTATCAATTTTCAAGATGGTTTGATTTGGTTTCTCTATTGTTTGTGTTTTTGCGACAAAACAGAAACAAGCTTGAATGTCTGTTTTTCTTCTGATTTTCTATGCTGTTGATATGTTTACGGACAATAACAAAACAAAATAATATTGTATTTTGTACTAGGATACCAAAACCATAGAAGATTGAAAAACACAACTAAAATTATGGAACATAACAATTTTGAAAAAAAAATATGACTTGATTTTGGAGCCTAGATTTGATACCAAATAATGTGAACCTTGTGATCACGTGATCCATAACAAGGTTAAAAATGAATCACAGAAAGTTAAAACAAGTCCGATAGAAATGTTACACAATGAAAACCTATCCCAAGATACCAACATTATTGGGGAATATAAAACTCTATCCTACAAATATCAATCAATGAATAAGAAGTATAAGGAAGATACCACAAAGTCAGTTAATTCGATAATTCATTTAAGTTCATTAGAGAAGCAAAGAATGCAAAAATCCCTCACACAAGCTGAGCAAATTCAACAGCAATAGTTTTGTCAAGTCTTAATATTTTGAGCTTACAAAGAGTTTATCCTTTAAAAAATAAAACTCCACACTAATGGGTTAAAAATGCACTCAATTCAAATAAAGTCTAAACTAATTAAAATAAGGTTTAAAAATATTAAAAACAAATAAAACAATAGTCAAAAATTATTTTAACCTTTGCCCCATATGATAATGATAAATACCCGAGATAAATATTTGTTGAAGAATCCTTGGTGAACAGAAGTCTGGTGCCTTGTAAAATAAGAATTATTTTTTGACAAATTAATTCTTCTTGTTTGATATGAAATCATTGTAAAATAAGTTATTGGTTGTTACCTAAGTTTTCAATGACATTAATGACTCAATGGAGTGAATGAAATTCATAAATCTTAAGAAAACAATGTCTTTTTTGTTTTTTGTACTTCGTACTTTGATGACAGATTCTTAGCTCAACTTAAACACGTTCTCTCTCGTCCAAGTGAATTTACAGACCTACTGTATATCGTTGGAAAGATACACATGTCTAGTTGTTAAAACAATTATAAACACATCCAAAATCCTCTTGTAGCTTCAAATATGACCAAGAAAGTGGATAAAGGTTCAGACTAGTAGATTTAAACCTTTTTAATCCAAGTCTCTTAACTTAGTCCATTAAACTCTTCTGTGTCCACTTTTTTTATGCTTTAGAATAGACCTAATAGATCTAATAGACACTTTTAATGGATCCTTTGATGTTGTAGTGAGGATCACATCACTAGTTGGAAGCCTTTATCAACCATGTGAAAGTAAATGATTCTTATGCCTTGTCATTTTGTATTTTGTTCTGACAGTGAGTGAGCAGGATCATGGTATGATGAGTATGGGAATCTTTACAAAGGTTTCATAATTGAGGAATTTCTGGAAAATAATAAGCAATAAGGCTATAGAAAATAAGGTCTTAGGCATTCTTGTGCTTTTCTTTCTCTTTGTTGATTCTGTGTGTTTGCTTGCTTTACAGGAGGATGCTTGACTTGGTTTTGTTATATCTTTATGTGTAACAGAGTGATACCCAATCGTATGCTTCTTGTTTGCAGGTGCTTGGCCTGTCCTAATAGATGACTTCGTTGAGCACATGTACAGGTTTGATATCTATATCCTCAACTGTGTTTCACTAAATCCCTTGATGTATTGGATGTTAGCCCTAGTAAGAAACTTTGATTTACAAGAAAAACTAATTTGCTGTCTACCAATCACTTTCTTTTCCTTTTCTGCGGCGTGGAAAGAAAATCTGATTTCTGTCAGTCACTGAATGGGTAGAAATCAAGATGGGGCGTGGTGACCACCTCCTATAAACTTCATTTCTTCTTCACCGCTACACCTATAGTATAAATTTCAAGCAGTTGAGAAACCTGAAGGCACAGATTTCAATATTTTAGTGCTAACAGTGACATAAAGAAAGAAGACAACATTTGACATTCATAGTTACTCATGCGCAAAAGTTAGTTTTCCTTTTATTTAAAGGAAAGTGAGTTATTTTTCTTCTTTTTTGAATCAGAAAGAATGGGGCTGTCTTTTATTCTGTCCCGGGACTAATTGTGTAGCCATGATAGTATTTTAATCTGGTCAAAGTGCTGATTACCCAACGGCATTCTAACATGGAAACTTAAGAAGTATTATTGTTTTTATATCATTTCTGAAATTTCATTTTCGAAAACTTGGATAGGTATCCCTGAAAAAGAAAACTTCGATAGCGGTTCATGTCTGGATATTTGAATTCCCCACTCTGCCCATGAAACATGATATATACCTGAAATTTGAAATTCAACTGAACAAATTATTTATAGTTTGTACCTGCTATAATTTGACTTTGACTAAAGATTTAGAAAGTGCGTAACATAACATGACTTTGAGTCACAGATAGGAAAGTAGTGGAGTCAAAATAATTAAACTTACATCAATTGCTTAACTTGTTTAAAATATATTCGGTAACTACTCAATCAATAGTTTCCACTCTTCTAGAGTCCTGCATGTGGATGTAAACTTGTGGGTTTTTGAAAGAATGATATTGAGTAGTTTAGTACTGATTCTAGAACAAGTAACAAAGATTCATGAATTTGGATGTTGAGACTGCTGTTCCAACTTTCCCTCCTTTGTCACTGTACTGCAAACTCACATGCATTTACAATATTTTCTTGCAGGGTATTGGGGTCAAATAGGGAGCCAATTTTTTTCTGTAACTGTGGTGATACAGAGTCTCAATCATGCACATTCGAAGACCCTCTTCCTGGTAATTGCTTGAAAGTTCCCTTTCAGTTCCTTTTTGTACCATGCCTTTTTGTTTTCACCTTTATGTTACCTGTAAGCTGCTTCCTGAAAACTTGTTTTTTGCTGCAGGATTGAAAGTTACTCCTGGTTTGAAGAGGAAGTTGTCTAGCTTTCAAATGGAGGAAATGGTGTCCTCGGATGCTGTCTTCCTTGATTCCGTCAGCCCATATTTTATATTGAACTCAAAGAAAAGTAGGCTGATTGATTACAGACCATTGAACTGGGAGGATAATTCACCTGGCATGGATATCACTAAGCAGAATAATTCGCTGGGGTCCATGAAATCTCCATGTGCAGTTGAAGGATGCTTGTCGAGGGGCTTTGCAGGGTTATTCTCTCAACTAGTTCCTATCTACAACTTGACCGGGAGAGGAGAGTCTCTTATACATAGAGCTTCCACCTGAGTAACAAATACAGGAAAGTTGACCATTCCCACCAGTCTTCAACTTATATCTATTTTGAACTGCGGGGCACTTGTAAGGGTTTTTGTTGGTGTGCTGGTCGATGTTACATCAGTATTCTGCTGTGATTGATATAAGTAATAAAAATATTCCTTAGATTGTTTGGTTTCAATGAATGTGACCGTGTTTTTGGTAATTGGAACATGCCTTGCGTGATATGATGCTAGCTGCGTTGTTCTTGCTGGAAGAAATGCCAAGTGTTGATGAGGAAAATGAATGGGGAGTTGTCAAATATATAGTTGGCGAGGAGGCGAGGAACTGTAAGAGGTTATTGCCTTGAACCGGACCGTCATTAGTTAAGTTGCAAATTGTCCCAAAAGGGTATTGGCTTGCTCCGGTTGTTCTAAACATCTCAAATGAAACCTGGACAATCATAAAGTTACATGACTATCCCGTTGAAGCATTCCATTTTACAGATAATTTAACCTAAAATTGCTAACAGTTCATTGGAGAATAGGCTGACTTACTGGAATGTAAAATTTGACCTTGACGTTTATGCCATAGGGCAACAGTATTAGACGGTGGATTTTAGACCATTAAAACGACTAGCTTGTAACAACTTTTGAAATATTACTTGTTACAACCGAGTCCAGATGATCTTATGGAAATAGTAGCAATTCAGCTTTGTGGGCAGCTTTGATGTGGACCTTTTAATTACACGGTTAAGTAATCTACATGTATATGATTTAACTCTCGAAAAGTTAAGTAAATTAGGTTTCGTAGGAAAATAACATAAATTTAACTTGTATTAAAGTACAAATATTATTGGATTCAGATCTCTTCCCAACAAATAGCAATTCGCGAATGAGAAGTATGGATTAACACCATAAAGTTAGATGAACTCTGACAATTTATTTTTAGTTCTTTAGAGACCCCGGAAAGTTATGGCATATAATTTAAATATCATTAAGCAAAAATATAATTTAAAACTTAAGTTAGAATACTAAAAAATATGGACTTGTATAAAGTTTGATAGGAGTGTAACAAATATAACTTGTATCTAGGCACCAATATTATTGCATTTGAACCCCTACCCAATTCGCAAACGAGAAGTATTGATTGACAATATGAAGTCAGTTGAACCTTGATAAGTCATTTTCAGTCCTTTAGAGAACCAATAAAAAGAGAATTCTCACCCTCACAGTGAAACAAATTTGCAGTCATAATATGAATATCATTAAGCAAAAATAGAATATGAAATTTTACGTCAAAGTCTAAATTTGACCATGCTGGATCATATCATTCCCTCCATCTTCAAGAAGATTCGCCCTCAATTCTTGAATAGTGTCGCGACGATGATTTTTTTTACGCGCTTCGCGCCTCGCCACCCCCCTACATTGGAGGGACAACGGCGCGTGAAAATGAAGGGTTTTTTTTTATAGTTGTAGAAATTACAACTATAAATATCAGGGTCGCCACCTAAAATTAAAGTTATTAGGAAACCTATTGGTCTGCGAGAGTCTAGGTAAGGGGACTTGTTGTGCAAAGGGAAGACGCATCACTCTCAATGTACCCTACCTAACGTAAGTTGCATTGTTATTTGATTGTTGTTCCTAAGTCATTTTTTATTGGTCTTTTTCTAAAGTTCGACGTAGATTTCTCTACATGAGAGAATCTCTACCTTGTTGCAGGTTGAAAGACTAAAATAAAAATTTGCACCGCATTTAAATTTATAAAAAAAACATTATTTTATCTGCGGGTGTACTTTACCATGTAATTTTACATCGTAGTTAAAACCTTTTTTGTTATCTACGGATATACTTTACAATGTAAATTTACACAGAAGTTAAAACCCCTTTTTTTATCCATGGATGTATTTTACAATGTAAATTTTTACCCTACTAGATATAACAAAAATAGTTATAACTATTTTTAATATTTTGGCCAGATTCCAACAGATAATCATAAACCAATTACGATATCCAATTTTTGTCTTAAAACATGAGAAAGATGCAATATATATATATATATATATATAAAAAAAACAAAAATATGATGAGAGAAACCTTGAAATTTGGCCGTATGCATGAAAACAACACTTTTATGTTCTTTTTAATTTTGTATTTTTATATTTTTTAAATAAAATAAGGCAAAAATGAATACATAAAAAAAAATAAGTGGGCTTATTGTCTAGCGTTGATGGGCTAGACTAACAACCCACTATGTCTGGGCCAGGCTGACAGTCCAGCCCCTGATGGGCCAGACTGGCAACCACTGTGTATGGACTGGCTCAGCCTCCAGTCCAGGTGGCCCCTAACCCAACTCCCTTATTCGTTTGGGTCGGGCACAAAAACCGACCCATTTCATGCAAGCCTAACCTGCATGAACAGTGGGATGTGAATCACGTCCCACTGCATCCAGGCGATAGGGCAAAGAAGATGATGAATAGTTAATTTTTCAAGTGTGATGAAAGGTGTACCTGTTAGTATCATTGGGTAGAGGAGGTTGAGGTGATGATTCTTGTGGTGGGGGCATCGACAACGGTGGCTTGTGGTGGCCGGAGCAAGCCTCCAAAGGCGTCGGGACTTACGTTGTAGCTACTGTTAGCATGTCTGTTGCCTCGCAGGAGAGTGTGGTGGGTAGCTGGTGTGGAGGGGGAGCAACCGGTGATGAGGGTGGTAATGGGTGATTGAATGACCTCTAACGATGGAGAGAGAGACAGCTCGGGAAATTTTTTTTAGAGAGGGGGGGCTGCAAACCAAGAGGGAGAGAGAATAGGGCACCAAGGGGAATGAGGTGTGATGGTGTGAGTTTTTTGTTTATTTCCTTGTTTTTCTTTGCCAAAACTTCTATAAATTTTCCCTGGATTTCCTCCCTTCCCCTGTGTCTGCGAATGGTGCCATTTTATAAAGGGACTGAGGCACCCTTATGCACATTACATGAGGTTGCTGCCTCTGCACTTTGCAAAGGCATGCCCTACACTGTTCAGGTGTCAGAACAGTGCAGGCACTGCAAATTTTTTATTTTAGAAAGGTGAAAGTACGATTTGGTCCTTAAATTTGTAATTATTCTAATTGTGTCCCCAATTAGATTTAAACTTTTAATTTTCTACGATTGTATCCCCGTCAGATATTCGAGGGCATCATTAGCTTTGCGCACTTTTTTTTTATTTTGATCATTGATTTCAAATTTGCGTGATTTAACCCTCAATTGACCATTAGACTCTTAATTCGTTCAATTTGGGTCCTGATTTCGCAAAATTGGCTTGGAAAAATTCAATTCGGTCTCTGAAAATTTCAATCTTCTCAATTGAACCCGAATTAAGCCCCAGAACTTGATTTTCCATTGATTAAGTCGTTAATAAATTTAATTTAACAAATTTAAAGTGTAATTAAGTCCTTGCACTTAATTAAATACTTCAATTGAATCTTAAATTAATTACCAAATAAAATTATATTTAAATCAGCCCATGATTAAATCAAATTGGCCTATAAAAAATATAATTATGCCCTTCGACTTTAATTTTACACAGATTTATCCAATGCTAAATTATTTTTGCTTTAAATCTATACTTTCCTCTATTTTTGGGTACAAAAGAGATATGATCGGATTCTCGAAAAACAACTAAAATTCCCACATTGATTTTTTACCAACGTCGACCCTAATTATTCTATTCTTGTTATTTTTGGGTATATTTTGGGGAGTAACCCAGAAATTAGATTATGACAAATAGGATCATTAACGACTTCATTAGATTCTTGTTTAAGCCTTTGGGATTCCCTTATTGCTAACACCTTTCTCCAACATCACTGTATGAGAGTAGTGACTTATAAAAGTTTTAAATAAGCACGTCGTAATAACCATTTGCATTTATAATTTTGAATGATAAGTAGAACGACTCTCCTTCATCTTTCATTTTTTTGGCGTTGTACTTCCTTTTCCAATTAATTTTATAGAATATTCTTTTATACTTGATACTTCACACAAGAATATATAGTCTACGTCACGAAAAAGACTTATTTAGACTTGAGATTGCAAATCTAATTTTTGTTAGGACCAGAACTGATAATGAACAAACAAATATGAAATTGATGAAAAGGATTCAAACAATAGACAAATATCTCAAACATGTTGATAATATACTAGCAAGAACAAAATCAATAGAAGAACACACAAGTTTTGAGAACTAATGTGAAACATGCCCATTAACAGCAATACAAAACCCGATTTTATAACCTAAAAAAATACAAAGTCCAAATGACATCAAATTTAATAAATGTTTTTACTGGAATCCCAATAAATAGATTATAAATTTTGAATGGATTCAAGATGATTTAATATATGGATGCATAACTGACTCAAAATAATTCTTTTGAAACCTGAATTTAGAACCTATACCAAACAATATCGAAGTGACGTGAAACTTGATATTTAGTGCGATTGCACACTAAATAACCAGAATATCAACAATGAATCTCAAACATATAACTGAATGCTCACCATAAGAAATCTAACACTGAACCTGAATCATATCATTCTCTCCCTCTTCAAGAAGATTCAACTTCAAATCTTGAATAAGAGCGGTAACGACTTCATTAGCCACTTGTTTAAACCTTTTGAAATTCCTTTATTACTACACCTTTCTTCAATAATAGTATATAGAAGTAGTGAATGATAAAAATTTCAAATAGGCATGTCATACAACCACTTAATGTATATATATATATTTTTTTAATGATAACCATAATGACTCTTCTTCATCTTTAATTCTTCTGGTGTTGTACCTAATTTTCCCATAAAACTTGAAGATCATAGAATATTTGTTGTGAACCTCGTGATCAGGTGGTTACGCAACCCATAATCAAGATTGAGATCTGATTCCGGAAAGCTGAAATAAGTCTGATAGGAGTGTGACACAATGGAAACCTACCCTAAAGGCACCAACATTATTGGAATGAGTATAAAAACACCACGAAGTCACCTAATCTTCGATAAGTCAATTTTAGTTCTTTCAAGAAGTAAAGAACGCAAGAATCACTCTCACCCATAAAACTAATAAAATCAGAAGTAATATTCATCAATGGCTGCCAAAATTTAACTTATATGAGTTTATGTAGTTCTTGAAAAATTAACCTTAATGGACCCCTTATGTGGACACAAATGAGGTTTACTCAAAACTGACCCAAAACCCTAAACTAGAAGGCCCATAACTTAATCCAAACAAGTCTTGGATCCTAGCTGAAAACAAAGTATTAATTAAGCTCAAACAAGCCTTGGGTTGTAGCTAACAAAATAAAATAAAGCCTATAATATTAAATCCATGTTCTTCCATGAGAAGAAAAGAAATAAAATATTATAGAGCTAATTCAAGGCTTATTTATAGCCTTCCCTCCAACCCCTTAATCTTAGAAACAAAAGGAAAAGGTACTATCCATGTTGTTTTCAAGTTGTAGTAGGATTCTTTTATTTCCTTTGGTGTCCTCACTTAATGGATCAAATAAGGTTGTATTGAACCCCTCTTGCACATGGATAAGATGTAATAGGGTCTCCTCTTGATACTCCAATGGACCTTGCAATTCTGACTTGATTGAAACCTTCAAAACCAATACATTCAATGTCTGTTTCAATGTTTTTGTCTTAGACCGGGTCATTGGACCATTTGGAATATGTAATGGGTCCTTACTAGTGTTTTTGGGCTAATCCACATCAATATCAATTTCTCATTGTAAAACCCCCAAAACATGACTTAGTTTTCACATCCTTGAGCTAGAATCCTCCTTCGTCCCTTCTCCCTTGTTGAATACGTGTCACAAATAGAATAGAAGTTCATGATAGGAAGAACATTGATTTAGAAATTGAATCTCAAATATGACTTTTATTTGAACCAAAATTGATTAAAAACATATAAAATAGTTAAAATATCCTAAATATAATGATAATATATTGGTAGGAATAAAATCAACAAAAACAAATCAAGTTTTAAAAGCTAACACAACCAAACCTATTACAGCAAGACAAAACCCAATTCTAGAACCTAAAGAAAAAGATATCCAAATATTCTCAAATTTAAAATTTATTGTGATTAGGACCCCAGTAAATAAAATACAAATATTGAGTTTATTTAATATATGGACTCAAAAGTGACACAAAACAACTCCTTTTAAAACTCGAATTTAGAACTTAGGTCAAGCAATGTCCAAGTGACTTGAAACTTGATATTGAGTATGATTTCACCCTAACTAGAATATCAATGTTGAGTTAGTTACAATAAGTTTTGATAAGCTGTCGTAAAACAGATGTGTCATATACATGTCTTAACTAAAATAATGATTTTTGAGTGCTTTCTTTTTATTTCCTTTTTCTTTTCTCTAAATAGAACACAATTAAAACAAAATAACTAGAATAAATGTAGAAAAGAAAACAAATACTGACCCAAAACAAAATGAAGGCAAATGAAGAGAAACTGACGCGAAACAAATAAGATAATAAAAGCAAAAAGGTATAACTTGATTTTGGAGCCTAATTCTAACAATAACCGATGTGAACTTCTTAATCATGTGGTCAAGTAATCCCAAATGAAGATGATGCTTCCCTAAAGAAAATTAAAAATCAGGTTTGAGAAGTATAACATAACGAAAACTTGTGACAAGACACTAATATTATTAGAATTGAATCTAATGACGCGACAAGGTCAGTTATTCCTTGATAAGTCATATTTGTTTTTTTCCCAGCATATAAAGCACAAATTTATCTCATAAATTCATAGTTGTAGGCTTTGCAGCATACAAAACACTTATATATTGCTTTAAATAATCCTAATGGATTCCTATATATGGGCTTATATGAGTCCACTTACAAAATTAAGTCAAATACATAATAATAAACCAAAAACTAAGAATACAATAATAAAAATCAGAAATTAATATCCAAGATATACTAGAGTTAGATTTGTCAACCTTAAAAAATCCTAAATATACTAGGGAATTTGATCTGATTTTAAGATCTTAATTAATACAAGCCAACTTTAGACTTCATATGACTCAAACCCATATTCATTAATATAAACCAAATCAAACACAAAATATACTCTAAAATTTTCTTTGTGGCCTAAAAAAATCACATGCATAACCTGATTTTGATATGACTGAATTACCCACTAAAAGAATTGGATTGAACCTATCATCTATAAGAACCTCAATTTGATCGAATGTATCCCTAGATAAAAACCTATAATAAAAAACCTTGGGCTCAACCATATACTGAACCATATCAATAATAAATCTCAAACACATAATTGAATGCTCACTATAAGGAATCCAATATTGAACTTGAACCGTATAATTGGGTTTTAAGTACATGATTACCTTTAGGTAATTTCTATCTAACTTGACTTTTGGCTTTCCAAGTTGTTTTCTATTATATATTTTTTCACAACAAAACCTTTAATAAGACCACATCAATATATCCTCATTCAATCTTTTAAATTAAAGAGATGTTTGACCAATAGTTGAATTGAGGTTATGCAAGACTTTGGTTTTTTTTATTTAAACTAATTTAAAAAAAAAATTCATGTGCTAATATTAAAAATAAGCTTTAAAAATTATAAACATATATTATTTTATTATATATTTTTTAAAATGACTATAAAAATCAATTTCTAACAGCATACCCAATACTGTGCTACCTTTCAATTTCCATTATTATATATTCCCCACCCTTTATTCCCTAATGGCAAACATTCCTATTATAAGGGCAAGTCCAACAGAAGAGACATCTCGAGAGGTAAAGACAAATTTTTAAAATTTTAGCTCTTGTTGTTCAATTTAACGCCTCCAACGGGAGAAGCATCCCGAGAGACATTTTGCTTTTTATTCAATCGGGAAGGCATTCCCACATATGGAAAGATGAAGTGTCAAATTGAAAAAGAGTAGTTGGGATTGGGATTCAAGAAATTATATCATTGCATTGCAACAAAAATCAACAATGAAAACCATAAAATCACAGTTCAAAAATACATAAATAATCACAATCACAATCACAACCAACAAAACCACCGTTAAAAAATACACAAATAATCAAAAATCTAATGCCAACCAAAAACAATAATATTTGCACTTGTTCCTTCTCTTGCCACCATTGATGGGTTTGGGAATGTAGTCGAGGTTGCTGGTAGTGGTAGTGGTGATGGTGGTGGAGAAAGAGAGAAAAGAGGAAGGACACAGCAGAGAGAGATTGAGGGAGGCAACGAAGAAGAGGATAAGGAGATGAGGAGGAAGAGAGTAGCGGTGTCACCTGCTCATCTCGCCCATACCCAATCAACTCAGCCTCCGGTGAAATTGACTGCGATCGCCCAAATTACTCCTCTTACTCCGAACCATCTGCTTACGCTGATGAAGCTCTTGAAACTGAATACAACAGCTATGCTCATCCCAAGCTCCCACCTGGATCCACTTATGGTGGACCTCAACTGGCTTATGGTTTCCAGTCTGGAATGAATAGGCCCGGGTCGGAGTATGGGTCTGATGGCTATGTGAAGCCGGCCAGTGAGGAATATGGAAGGATACCCGAATCTGAATATGGACCTGATGGGAATGGCAAGCCTCAAGGTGAAGAATATGGATCTGGGTATGGAAGGAGACCCGAAAGTGAATACGAGTCTGGTTGACCAAGCGAGTATGGATCTGGTTATGGGCACAGACAAGAATCGGAGTACGGTTCTATGTATGAGAGGCCAGAGTGAGGAATATGGATCTGGGTATGGCAGGAGACCGGACTCTGAATATGGGCCTGGTGGGAATGGCAAACCTCAAGTTGAAGAATATGGATCTGGGTATGGAAGGAGACCCGAAAGCGAGGCCTCTGAATATGGGTTTGGATATGAGGAGCCAACTAAGTATGGGTAGGGTTATGGTAGGAAATCCGAAACTGAATATGGGTCTGGGTATGAGAAGCCCAGCGAATATGGAAGGACTGCAGAATACGGATCTGGGTATGGGAGGAGGCCAGGATCCGAAAATGAAGAAGATGGGTCAGAGTATGGTTCTGGGTATGGGAGGAAGGAGAGTTGTAGGGAAAAGCGAGAAGGCTATAGGGGAAGGAGCCGATATGAGAAGCCAATTTATAGAGATGATTCACCTAAGAGGTCTAGTCATGGGAGACAAGAGGGAGGAGGAGAGTTTGGGAGGCCTTCTCATGGAAGTCGTCGTAGTGATGACAACGACGAGGATCGTCGTAGTAAGTATCGTGATGGTGGCGAAGAGGGCCATGGCCGCAAGAAATATGTAGGTTTCTCTCAAAATTTTCAACTTATTATGCTTTATGGTTTTTTATGCAAGGTGAGATCATTTTCTGTTCATGGTAATGTAAGATTTTGTGTTGCATTTGCATTTGTGATGTTCTGAGTTGCTACCTTGTCTTTAGGTTTTTTTAGTAGCTCCCTTATATGTGCTAGTGATCTAAAACAAGGATTGACGAAAATTAGGAGAAACAATGAGCAGTAAGATTATTGCACTTGACTTTGATCCCACAGGTAGAATGTGATTATTCTCATAAGTAGGACAGGTTTGCATTGGTTTCGTGGATTGTTTCTCATAAAATTTAGTTTAAGATGAAAAGAAATTTGAACTTCAAATGGGCGGCTTGGCTTGAAAAACATTTGATTACCAAATCATTAGTATGACAAATTTAAGTGGTTTCTTGTTTGGTTTCTTGAATTCTGTATTTCTTAGAAACTCACCTGGTAGATGCTCATAGTGTATGCACATCCTAAAAATGCTCCAAGGAGATTTGTGGTATTTGCTTTTCTGTTTTTGTGTGTTGCTGCTCAGACTTTATGTTCTAGTTTCAAGTACATACGTTAGAAGTTTTTTTTTGCTAGCAATACATCAGGAAAATTAAGAAGGTGCTTGTTCCTGCACATTCTATGACTGCATCAAGAAGATTTCTGTTTTTTTTTTTTGTGTTTGTTTGTCGCTGCAAACCACTTTTAGGTCCATTGATCTTTTAGCCAAGCTCAAAATATTTTGCTCAATCCTATGGTGCCAAGCTCAAAATAGAATATAAATTATTGAAAAAATAGAATAAATTATTGCCCTATGAGGCTGCTACCCGCTCCTCGTATTTTTGTTAATCTCTCTAAGGTTTTACTGGTGAGAATATAAATTAATAACCACATCTTCCTTAACAGGATGTGCAGTCATTTTACAAAGTTCACTTATTGTTTGCTTCAACTACTAGACCTTCCAGTTTGGAATTGATGATCGAAACAAGCTCACTTGTATGCTTGTCTTCTTGGGGAAAACAAATAACCGAAATTTCCATTTCTAGTTTATCTTAAGAAGAATATAATGTTTGAGTGCCCATCCTATGCAAATAATAACTGCTATAAACAAATTTGTTCATATAAACTTTCCCATGGCATATGTTATTATCTTAATGAAATAGATGAAATTGGCAGGGAGATGATAATTCTGATGATAATACGAAGAAGCACCGCCACCACCGAAATAACTATGATGATTAGTGATAGATCAACTGTTAATTGGGATTTATGGCACCATTAGCTGATACTAAATAAAGGTTTCTGTTGTGTTTCCATTATAATGTACTTCTTTCTGCTGAGTGTTATTTGTGGATGCCACTGTCTTCCCCGATCTGTTGTACCTCTAGAATAAAAACCCAAACTTAAGGGTTTGGTGTTTACTTCAGAGATTGATTAAAACTGCTATCAATGTTGAGATAAATAAATGGTTGTTAATCAGTTAGTTTGTTACATTTCAATTAGTTATTGTTTTGTTATAATCAGTTAGAGGTAGTTAAATTGAGAGTTCTGTTACTTCGTATACTAAAGTGTAACTAGTATAAAGGAGTCAATTGTAAATGAGAAAGTTGAGTGATTCACTTTAAATAAAACATAAAGTGCAGGTATTGACAAATGGTATTAGAGCCTATTCTAAGGACTGATTGAGAGAGAGTGAGAGATTAAACTTCGAGAAAAGTGAAAAGTAAAGTGAGAGAGAGGAGCAAGATGATTTGCATGATTTGCAATCTGCAGATTGGTGGAGAGTTCGATTTCTGTGAAGATCAAGAAGCAGATTCAACGATCGAACGTGCGAGAACACGAATTCAACCTCAGAATTTGTGATTCCAAAGAAATTCATGAAGTTTCTTGAGATACAAAGAAGTGAAGGAATCTTGAAGTGAAGAAAGTTTGCTTACAAGATTCATCGAAGACCATCAGAGAGAGTGGATCTTTAGTGTGAGAGAGAGAGAAACACCGAGAGTGAGAGATCAGGTGAGAGAGAAACACTAAGAGTGTGAGATCAGGTGAGAGAGAAAGAAACACCAAGAGTACACAGAGAGTGTTGTTCTTTCAAAATCAAAAAGATGACCACTTCAGAATCGTTTGTGCAAGTTGCCATTCCCAAATTTGATGGATATTATGACCATTGGTCAATGATGATGGAAAACTTCCTACGGAGCAAGGAGTTGTGGACCGTGGTGGAAGTAGGAATTCCAATTGAAGCACGAGGAGCAGCAGGGAGTGAGGCTCATAAGAAAAGTGAGCAAGAAGCCAAGCTCAAAGATCTTAAAATCAAGAATTACTTATTTCTGGCAATCGACCGAGGGATTATGGAGACGATTCTTGATAAAAAATACTTCGAAGGCCATCTGGAATTCTATGAAGCAGAAGTACCAAGGGTCAACCAATGTGAGAAGAGCACAATTACAAGCTCTGAGAAGGGAGTTTGAACTACTGGTGATGAAGGAAGGAGAGAAAGTGGATAAATACTTCTCTCGGGTTCTGACTGTGGTGAATAAGATGAAGGTTCACGGTGAGCAGATGAATGAGCATGTGGTAGTTGGTAAGATTATTAGAACCATGACCATGAAATTCAATTATATAGTGTGCTCTATAGAAGAATCCAATGACCTAGACACTATGAGTCTGGATGAGTTACAAGGCAGCCTTTTGGTTCATGAACAAAGGATGTCTGACTATAGAGAAGAAGAACAAGCACTAAAGATTGTTCATGATGAACGAATAACTAAGGGAAGAGGCAGGGATGCCACTGGTGTGTATAGAGGGTTCAGAGGAAGAAGACGAGGAAGTGGAAGACAACAATTCAACAAAGAATTAGTTGAATGCTACAAGTGCCACAGGCTGGGGCACTTTCAGTACGAGTGCCCAGACTGGGAGAGAGGTGCTCACTATGCAGAGCTTGAGGAAGAGGAAGAGATGCTCCTAATGGCTCATGTCGATTTAAAGCATGCAACCCAAGATGAGGTATGGTTTCTGGACTCTGGGTGCAGTAACCACATGACAGGAAACAAATTGTGGTTTATAAGTTTTGATGATGAATTTAGACAATCATTAAAGTTAGGAAATAACTCTAGAATGGGAGTGATGGGTAGAGGAGATATTAGAATGGATGTAGAAGGGGTTACACAGATAATTACCCAAGTTTACTATATTCCTGAATTGAAAAATAATTTGTTGAGTATTGGGCAATTGCAAGAGAAGGGATTAGTCATACTCATAAGAGACAATCTATGTAAATTGTTTCACCCAACAAGAGGAATAATCATGAAAAGCATAATGTCTGTCAATAGGATGTTTGTAATAATAGCCTCTATTACACTTAGAGAGAGTGAGCATGCCTGTTTTAAGACTGTTGTTGAGGAAGAAGCTCAATTGTGGCGCTGTCGATATGGCCACTTGAGTTGTAAAGGGTTGAAAACTCTGTATTGCAATAAAATGGTGTCTGGGCTACCTCTAATTAAAGCTCCAGCTCAAATTTGTGAGGGTTGTGTGCTGGGCAAGCAGCACAGGGATCAATTCCCTAGCCAAAGTCAGTGGAGAACCCTAAAAAACTCCAATTAGTTCATACTGATATCTGCGGCCCAATAACTTCTGCTTCCCACAGCAAAATGAGGTATTTGATCACTTTTATAGATGATCAATACAGGAAGATATGGATGTATTTTGTCAGTGAAAAATCAGAGCCCTTCCACACTTTTAAGAGCTTTAAAGTGTTGATAGAGAAAGAAGCTAATGAAAACATATGTTGCCTGAGGTCTGACAGAGGGGGGGAGTTTAATTCTGAGGAATTTGATCAATTTTGCATATCGAATGGTATAAGTAGACAGCTAACTACTGCTTATACCCCTTAGCAAAATGGAGTTGTTGAGCGAAAGAATAGGGACATCATGAATATGGCCAGAAGCCTACTGATTGAGAGACAAGTGCCTAGAGAATTCTGGCCTGAGGCAGTTAATTGGGCAGTATACTTGTTGAATAGAAGTCCATCTATGGCTGTGAAGGACAAGACATCTCAAGAAGTGTGGAAAAATCTGACACCCTCAGCAGAACACTGAAGTGGGAATCAAAGGCATATCGAATGTATAATCCAGCCACTAAGAAGATAATCATCAGTAGAGATGTCGTTTTTGACGAGAACAAGGGCTGGAAATGGGACAAAGATGGATCAGAAATCAGTAATGATGTACTGGAATGGGAAGGAGAGATAGATAAAGGTTAAGATTCCAAGGAGTCACAGTAGAAAGAGAGGCTGACACAGCAGAAATAGAGTCTATCACAGTAGATATAGAACATGAAGGAACTGAAGAAGCAGTGGGAGAAGCTGCAGAAGAAAATACTACTGACACTTGTTGGAATCAAAGTGATGAAATGAATGAGAGGAATGGGATGAGATCAAACAGGCTACAAGAAAGCTAAAACAGGCTGCAAGGAAGAATAAGAAAAAAAACCTGAATGGATGAAAGATCATGTAACAGGAGAGGGTCTATTTGAGGATTAAGATGAGTATGATATGGTCATGTATACAGAAGCAGGAGATCCAAATACATATGAAGAAGCAGCAGTGATTCCAGTATGGGAAAAGTCAATGGAAAGTGAGATATAGGCAATAGAAAAGAACTCCACATGGGTCCTAACTGAATTACCAAAGGGAGCCAGAGCAATTGGGGTAAAGTGGATCTACAAGACTAAGTTGAATGAAAGAGGTGAAGTAGATAAACACAAAGCTAGACTGGTGGTACTAGGATATGCTCAGAAGTATGGTATCAATTACAAAGAGGTATTTGCACCAGTTGCAAGATGGTATACAATTCGGTTGATCTTGGCATTGGCAGGACACAAGGGCTGGAACATCTATCAATTAGATGTTAAAAGTGTTTTCTTACATGGAGAACTAGAAGAGAATGTGTATGTTGAACAACCAAATGGATTTATAAAAAAGGAGGAAGAAGGGAAAGTGTTTAAACTCAGGAAGTCGTTGTATGTGTTAAAACAAGCCCCCCGGGCTTGGTATAGCAAAATAGAAGCATACTTTGCCAAGGAAGGATTTGAGAGATGCCCCAGTGAACCTACATTGTTCACTAAATCTGGAAAAGGGAAGGTGTCAATAGTTAGCATATATGTAGATGATCTAATCTACACGGGTAATGATGAAGCTTTGATGACCGAGTTCAAGGTTTCTATGAAAAAGGAGTTTGATATGATAGACTTGGGGAAAATGAAGTTTTTCTTGGGGGTACAAGTGACTCAAAGCAGCAAAGGCATTTATATGAGTCAAAGAAAGTATGCTCAAGAGATTTTATGCACAATTCCACTAAAACTCCTCGGCTGCAAATTAACAAAAGATGAAGGGGGAACCAAGGTGGACTCAACACAATACACGCAGATGGTTGGAAGTTTGATGTATCTGATAGTGTCTAGACCGGATCTAATGTGTGTAATGAGTTTGGTGAGTAGATATATGGAGAGACCCACTAAACTACATATGATGGTAGTTAAGAGAATCTTGAGATATCTTAAAGGGACCATTGAATTGGAATCTGTTTTAAGAAAGGAGGAAAGTTTGATGAGATGATTGCTTATTTAGACAACGACTATGCTGGTGATCTGGATGATGAAAGAAGCACGTCGGGATATGTGTTTATAATGAGCTCTGGGCAGTTGCATGGAGCTCAAAGAAACAGGCAATAGTCACTTTGTCAACCATAAAAGCGGAGTCCATCTCAGCAGCAGTGTGTGCTTGTCAAGCGATCTGGAAGCTAAGGGTTCTTTGTCATCTTAATTGGTAAAAGATAAGTGTGTGATTCTATGTGATAATTGTTCCACGATCAAGTTGTCCAAGAATCCAGTTATGCATGGACGAAGCAAGCACATAGCAACTACATATCATTTTCTTCGTGACTTGTCGAATGATGGGGTAATAGAGCTGAAATATTGCAGCTTTAAGGAACAGACTACTCTAAAGAATGCAAGAATCACTCTCACACATAAACTAAAAAGTTCAGAATTAAGTTTAATCAATGGCTGTCGAAATTAAGGTTACATTAGTTTAAATAGTTCTTAAAAAGTAACTCTAATGGACCTCTTATGTGGACTTAAAAGAGGTCCACTGAAAACTGACCCAAAATCCTAAATTAAAAAGCCCATTACTTAATCCAAGCAAGCCTTGGATCCTAGCTGAAAACAAAGTCTTAATTAAGCCTAACCAAGCTTTGGGCTGTAGCTAACTAACTGAAATAAAGCCCATAAGATTTATTTATTCTCTTTCATCCAGCCCATCAATCCCATGTTTCCATGTTGTAGTAGGATTCTTTTGGATCCTTTTGTTGTCCTAACTTCATGGCCTAAATAAGGTTGTATTGGACCCCTCCTGCACATAGATAAGATGTACTAAGGTCTCCTCTTGATACTCCAATGGTCCTTGCAATTCTGACTGGGTTGAAACCTTCAAGACCAATGCAGTCATTGTCTCTTTCCTTTGTCCTAGACCGCGTCATTAGACCATTTGGAACATGTAATGGGTCCTTGCTGATGTTTTTGGGCTGGTCCACATCATCCCCTCTCTCCTCGAAAGGATTCGACCTCGAATCAATATCTGTATCAAACAATGTAAGATTAGCAACATTAAAGGTAACACAACACTATACTCACCTGGAAGATCAATTTTATATGCGTTGTCATTTATTCTCTCCAAAACCTGAAATGGACCATCACCACGAGGTTGTAATTTTGATTTCCTTTGGTTAGGAAATCGTTCCTTCCGCATGTGCACCCAAACCCAATCACCGGGTTGGAAAACAACCAGTTTACATCCCTTATTTGCTTTAGAAGTGTAAAGTCTGTTCTTTTTCTCTATTTGCAGTCGAACTCAATCATGGAGTTGTCTCACCATCTTTGCCTTCTGTTCACCATCTAAACTTACCCTTTCTTCACAAGGTAAAGGAATTAAGTCCATAGGAGTTAGTGGATTAAAACCATAAGCAATCTCAAAAGGAGAAAAACTAGTGGTCGAATGCACAGTTCTATTATAAGCAAACTCAACAAAAGACAAACATTCTTCCCAACTTTTTAAATTCTTTTGTATTACAACACGCAAAAGTTGAGATAATGTTCTATTGACTACCTCAGTTTGCCCATCTGTTTGAGGATGACATGTTGTCGAAAATAAAAGTTTGGTTCCCAACTTTCCCCATCAGGGCTTCCAAAAGTAACTAAGGAATTTAACATCATGATCTGACACAATACTCTTAGGAATGCCATGCAAACGTACAATCTCCCTAAAGAACAAGTCTGCAATATGAGATGCATCATCTGTTTTATGGCATGCAATGAAATGCGCTATTTTAGAAAACCTATCTACCACAACAAAAATAGAGTCTCTACCTTTCTTTGACCTAGGTAAACCTAAAACAAAGTCCATAGAGATATCTACCCAAGGTTCAGTAGAGCACAAGTAATGGTGTATAGAGACCATGTGGTTGTACTCTAGATTTTGCCTTTCGACAAGCGATGCATTGTTCACAAATTCGTTGCACATCTCTTTTCATTTTTGGCCAATAGAAATGCTCATGCAATACATCCAAGGTTTTCACAACCCCAAAGTGACCCATTAAACCACCCCCATGTGCTTTACGAACAAGTAATTCATGCAAAGAACTAGCAGGAATACACATTCTATGTTTTTTGAACAAATAACCATCCATCAAATAAAACTTACCGAAAGCTGAATTTCCACATGCATTATAAATCTCAGCAAAGTCAGAATCATTACCATACAATTCCTTCAGATATTCAAAGCCTAGCAATCTAGTATTTTTTTTTTGGAACTAACAATCTAGTATTCATGGTAAGGAAAAGTGCAATCTAGTATTTTTTTTTTTTGGAACTAGCAATCTAGTATTTTTTTTTGGAACTAACAATCTAGTATTCAAATATTCAAAGCCTAACAATCTAGTATTCAGATATTCAAAGCCTAACAATCTAGTATTTCTTCACCTGCGTGAAAGTGCATCGGCTACAATGTTCTCTTTCCCTTGCTTATACTTGATCACGTAAGGAAAAGTTTCAATGAATTCAACCCATTTTGTATGTCTCCTATTCAACTTACCTTGTCCTTTCAGATGTTTCAAGGACTCATGATCTGAAAGGATTACGAACTCTTTTGGCCACAAGTAATGCTGCCATGTTTCGAGTGCTCTTACCAAGGCATATAGTTCTTTGTCGTAAGTGGAATAGTTCAAGGTCGCTCCACTTAACTTCTCACTAAAATATGCAATAGGTCTCCGATCCTGTATCAAAACAGCACCTATTCCCATTCCAGACGCATCACACTCTATTTCAAATGCTTTTCTAAAGTCAGGTAAAGACAAAACAGGTGTAGAACATAATTTGTCTTTCAAAAGAACAAAAGCCAATTCTTGTTCCTCCCCCCATTTAAACCCAACTGACTTTTTAACAACTTCATTCAAGGGTGCAGCTATTGTACTGAAATCTTTCACAAAACGCCTGTAAAAACTAGCTAACCCATGAAAACTCCTTACCTCACTTACCGATTTGGGTGTAGACCACTCCCGGATGGCCTTAACTTTCTCATCGTCCATCTCGATACCCTGTGCAGTTACGATATAGCTAAGAAACACATTTTTTTCCATGCAGAAGGCACACTTTTTAAGATTAGCATATAATTTCTCACCACGCAACACACTAAGTACATTACGCAAATGATCAAAATGTTCGGTTAAGCTCTTGCTATAGATCAAAATGTCATCAAAATACACAACCACAAACTTACCTATGAATGCACTCAACACATGATTCATTAAACACATAAACGTACTTGGTGTATTTGTAAGTCCAAACGACATTACTAACCATTCATATAAACCATACTTAGTCTTAAATGCAGTTTTCCACTCATCACCTTCTTTCATCCTAATTTGATGGTACCCACTTTTCAAGTCAATTTTAGAGAAAATGCAAGATCCATGTAACTCATCTAACATGTCATCAAGCCTAGGAATAGGGTGTCTATACTTTACCGTTATGTTGTTGATGGCTCGGCAATCAACACACATCCTCCATATTCCATCCTTCTTATGCACAAGTAGCACGGGTACGGCACAGGGGCTCATACTCTCACGAATGTAGCCCTTTTCCATTAGCTTATCAACTTGCCTTTGAAGCTCTTTCGTCTCCTTGGGATTGCTTCTATATGCTGGCCGGTTAGGAATTGAAGCTCCGGGTACGAAATCAATCTGATGCTCTATCCCTGGCAATGGTGGTAATCCGCTTGGAGTATTGTTGGGGAACACATCATCAAACTCCTGAAACAAAGAAATAGCAGCACTAGGCACAATATGATCAAGATCATTAGTATTAAAGTAAGCCTCCTTGTACACAAGTAAAATCATTGGCTTGTTAGCGAAATATGCAGATCTGACCTCACCCTCTCTAGCATAAAAATTAGGCTGTTTCTCTAGTTTTTCCACACAATTCTCATCACTCTTCCTGACTTTCTTCTCTCCTCTTGTCTTACCTCCACTCTCGGCCGGATTTGGGTGTTTTTGAGGAGTGGTCGAATGGTCTGATTTGTTGGGAGTGTTGGCTAAATATTTGTTTGTGTTTGGATGGGTGGCTGAATGGGTTGTAGAGGTTTGGGTTCTGACCGAATCTGATGGTTTTCTCTCCCCATGTTCCTCACCTTGATTTTCTCTCCCCATCGCCTCATGCTCTCTTTTTAGCTTTATTTGATCATCATACACCTGTTTGGGTGTAAGAGGTACAAGAGTGATGGTTTTACCATCTTTTACAATGGTATACCTATTCTTAACCCCATCATGAACTGCCTTCCTATCATATTGCCATGGCCTCCCCAGCAAGATGTGACTTGCTTGCATTGGTACCACATCGCACAGAACTTCATCAACATATTTCCCAATCGAAAATGGGACCACAACCTGCTTAGTCACTTTCACTTCACCACTATCATTTAGCCATTGCAATCTATATGGTTTCGCATGCTTAACAGTACTCAAATTCAGTTTACTAACAAGGGTGGTACACATTAACACAGCTTCCACTATCAATAATTAAATCACACACCTTACTTTGTACGTAACAGCACGTATGGAAGATATTCTCTCTTTGTTGATGAGATTCATCTTCCTTGACTTGAGCCTGAAGTGTGCGCCTTATAACCAAGGACCCCGCAACCGGTAATGCTAACTCATCCTCATCAATATCCTCCAATGGTGGCATGCCTTCGCAATCAGATCGGTCACTTTTAGATTCCATATCACCATCATCTCTAATCATCATGATTCTTTTGTTTGGACACTCTGAAGCATAATGTCCATGCCCTTGACATCTAAAATATTTAACATCACGAGTACGTTTAGGCTGAGTTTCAGATTTACCTTTGGCACCGGTAGGGACATCAACTTTAGCCGTTGTTCATTCAGTTTTAGAAGGAATGAAGGATCTTGGCTGGACAATACCCTCTCTCTTCAGATTCGTCTTCCAAGATGATGAAGAACCCGAATTAAATCGTGGCCGAACATGTCCCTTCTTGAGTTGTCTCTCCACCTTCGTAGTCATGTGTACCATGTCCTCTAGCTCCACATAGTGCTGTAGCTCAACCACATTGGCAATGTCACGATTCAACCCATTAAGAAATCTAGCCATGGTGCCTTCTCTATCCTCAACAACATTAGCAAGTATCATTGTCATCTCCATCTCTTTGTGATATTCATCTACTGTCTTATAGCCTTGATTCAGACCTTGGAGCTTCAGGTATAGGTCTCTATAATAGTGGTTTGGCATAAATCATCTCCTCATTAACGCTTTCATCTCCCCCCAACTCTGAACGGGTCGCTCCCCATTCCTCCCCCGACTGATTACAATCTGATCCCACCAAATCATTGCATACGCTGTAAGCTCAATCATCACCAATTTCACTTTTTTTTTGTTCAGAATAGCTATGACAATCAAAAATCCAATCTACTTTTTTTTCCCACTCCAAATAAGCATCGGGATCATTTTTACCTTCGAAGTTAGGAATTTTCAGTTTTATGTTGTCCCCATCCAATCTTCATAATTCCCCATGCCACGGAAATTCACATTCCTCCTAGCTTTGCTCGGTCCAGACCTGATTCCTTGGCCAACAGATGCAAAATCATAGTCATCTACGCCCATATCTGCGTTTTCATCAACATACTCTTCAAAATCAGATGTGTTATTCCGTACGGCCATACGGACCTTATTTCCTCGGTGATTAGCCCCACTATTCTGTTGTTTTATTGAATTCACCTCATCTTTCAGATCTTTGTATGCCCTTGACATCAACTCAAGTTGCTGACCCATGGCTCTTAATTGGAACGCCACGTCAACATTTTGTGTCACTAATTCGTTGTTTTCAGATATCCTTTGAATCTGCAAAATTTGGTTAGTAGCAAAAATATATATATATATATCCTCACAACTCTCGTGTATCACAAAAAAAATCAAGACTTTTCACTCTAATAAACTCACTACGCCTTTTACCTCACAACTTGCTTTCTTTTGGTTCTTTCAGAACTAAAATCAACAAATCAAAGTCAGTAGCCTTCGCAGCGCACTCTAATTATGATTTTCAGACTCAAGAAGCAATAAAAATACTGAAAACAAAGCAAAGCAAAACAAAACTACGATTACGATTTTGCGAGTAACAATGCAAATTCGTACGAATTGTGGACGATACAAAGACACAAAATAAAACAAAAGCAAATACTAGCGAAAACAGTTACTTGACTTCTAGATAACTGAAAATAGAATGAAAACAGAGAATTGGACAAAACTAAATAGTAAGGATCACGTTTTGAGACTTGAGCAGAATCTAACGTCTTACACAATTTTTTCGTAACAAAATTGAAACCCAGACCAAACGACTTCGAAATGACTTCAAAATCAATATTTAGTATTTTAGTACTAAACAAAAAACAACACCCAATTTCTAGGTCGTTCTCGTACTTCTAGGTACACAAACCCTTAGATGATCAATTTGCGGCAGAAATGAACCTCCAATTGAAACCTCTAGTAAAAAATATCGAAATAAGCCCCAATTTAATATATCATGCGACATCAACCCCCAGACACAGAATGTAAAGTTTCAATTGATTCTAAAGTGTTTTTATATGGGTTCACTAAGGTAGTGTTTCTGCGGCCGAAATGAATATCGAAATAACCCCTCAAGAAATCAATATCAGAATAAGCCTAAATTTGACATATGATACTATCTTAACTCCAATAGACAGGTTATGAAATTTCAACTGATTTCGATGTGGTTTGCCTATGTTTCCCCAATGTAGTGTTTTTTGCGACAAGATTTCAATCATTCTTGAAATTTTAACTAATGCCTCTATCTCTCTTTCTTTTCTTTTCTTTTCTGTTTTTTTTCTCTAATATACTGAAATGAAGAGACAGAAACGATAAAATATAACCTCTTTTTTTTTATGAGATGACGCTGAAACGAAGAACAAGGAGCTAAACACAAACACTGGAAAACTTCAAGGAACACAAAAAAAAAAGCACGAAAATAACAGAATGATATGACCTTGTTTCGGAGCCTAGCTCTGATACCACCTGATGCAAACCTCGTGATCATGTGATCACGCAACCCACAACCAAGAATGAGATAAGATCCCGGAAAGTCGAAATAAGGTCTCATAGGAGTGTGACACAATGGAAACCTACCCCAAGGCACCAGCACTATTGGAATGAGTAGAATGATGCAACGAAGCCAATTAATCTTCGATAAGTCAGATTCAGTTCGTTCAAGAACTAAAGAATGCAAGAATCACTCTAACACATAAACTGAAAAGTTTAGATTAAGTTTAATCAATGGCTGCCGAAATTAGGGTTACATGAGTTTAAATAGTTCTTAAAAAGTAACCCTAATGGACCTCTTATGTGGACTTAAAAGAGGTCCACTGAAAACTGACCCAAAATCCTAAATTAAAAAGCCCATTACTTAATCCAAGCAAGCCTTGGATCCTAGCTGAAAACAAAGTCTTAATTAAGCCCAAATAAGCCTTGGGCTGTAGCTAACTAACTTAAATAAAGCCCATAAGGTTTATTTATTCTCTTCCATCCAGCCCATCAATCCCATGTGTCCATGTTGTAGTAGGATTCTTTTGGATCCTTTTGTTGTCCTAACTTCATGGCCCAAATAAGGTTGTATTGGACCCCTCCTACACATAGATAAGATGTACTAAGGTCTCCTCTTGATACTCCAATGGTCCTTGCAATTCTGACCGGGTTGAAACCTTCAAGACCAATGCATTCATTGCCTCTTTCAATGCCTTTGTCCTAGACCGCGTCATTGGACCATTTGAAACATGTAATGGGTCCTTGCTGGTGTTTTTGGGCTGGTCCGCATCACCCATGAATAAGACAAAAATACACAGGACCACTAGGGGCATAAAGGTTATTGCACATATTTTTTTAAATGACTAAATACACATTTACTCCCATATAAGACAAAATGGAATAGTAAATCACAAGGTCATTTGGGTAATTGCACAATTTTTTTAAAAATAGCTAGTACGTTAATACCTCCTTATAAGACAAAATAAAAGAATTTGTTGTAGGGGTGTAATGGTAATTTACCATTTTTTTATTCTTTTTTTTGTTGAATTACTGTTGGCGTATCGTCGAACACGCAGTCCATTTCTGTACTCACACGTGTTCTGGACAGCTCCTGCGGCGTATGACAACGTCCAAAAATGCCCAACCCACATCTAGAATGACTTTCACCCATGTTAGCCTCCTCCTACCACGGCACGTGTGCTTACAAGGTGGCCAGTGACATGTCAATGGTCAGTTGAATTGTTTGCCCTCTTTTCTCTCTCCGGCCTACACAAGCACACGTTAGCACCGCTGTTGATTGTGCATTTTCAGTTTAATCCTTGATCTTTTGATTGTTTTGTATGGTCCTTATTGCTATTAAATATGTTTTGATTTGTTTCAATTTGGTCCTTCTATTGAAATTGATTATATATTGTAGTTTCATTTCAGTCCTCAGTCTTTTAATTTCCGGATTGGTTTAAAATCCTTAATATTATCAGTATCAAAGTTTTGATTTGTACAAATTTTTATCCTTCCATGCAAATTGATTATAAATCCTTATTATATTCGATATCAAAGTTTTCATTTGTTTCAATCTTATCCTTCCATGCAAATTGATTATATAATTCAGTTTCATTATGGTCCCATTCTTTTAATCTCCAATTTTGTTTTAAATTATTTAATTTTATTGGTATCAATGTTTAGATTTATTTCAATTTTGTACTTCAAGTTAAATTTATTATATATGTATTTTTAATTTTAGCCCTTATACTTTTAATATTTGATTTTTTATTTTTATTTTTTTATATATTTACATACTCTTAGTTTTTATTTCCAATTTTGTTTTCCACTGTTATTAAGGTTTTCTTTATTTAATGTTCAAATTTTAATTTATGTTGATGATTATTTGAAAATTAATATTTATTATTATTTCTCTTTTTTTATTCTTCAATACAAATAATTTATTTAAATCTAATAATATTTATTTTTATTTCGTCATCTATTTTGATTTTTAATTTCTTTTTTATTAATATTGTTAGGTCTTGAATTTTCTAATTATTATAGATAAGACATTCCAAATAATGATAATTATTATTTGTAAGTTTTTATTAAATATGTCAGAATAATTTATTTAATATTAGCTTCTTACGATATATAAATATAAATATATATATATATATATATATATATATGACCTCATTTTTTTGAAAAAAAACAATTTAATATCATTGTTTTGAAATACTTTTAATATAATAATATGAGGATTAAATCTTTTAAAATAAAAAAAAAATCTGGATTTTTTTTCTAACAATAATTATTGTCTTACTAATTTTTATTATTTCCACTACTATTAAGGTTATTTGCTTTGTAATGTTTACATTTTAATTTGTGCTTGTGATCATTTGAAAATTGACATTTATTATTTTTTCTCTTTGTTTTTTAAATTTTCTTTATTCTTCAAGTCAAATAATTTTTTTAAATCTAATTATATTTATTTTTGTTTTTTCATTTATTTAGTTTTAAACTGTTTTTTTTTTTGTTAATACTGTTAGGTGTTGAAATTTCTAATTATTATAGATAAGACATTCAAAATAGTGATAATGATTATTTGCAAGTTTTTTTCTGTATGAATGTGAGGCTAATTATATTTTTTTGTTTATTTAATATTATTGCCTTAATATATATATATATATATATATTGACCCTTTTTTAAAATAATAATAAATTACTATCAGTGCTCTAAAATATTTTTAACATAATAATACGAGGAAGAAATCTTAAAAAATAATTTTTTTTCAAACAATAATCACTGTATCGTCGATATTATGACCAATAATAATTACAATATTAATTATATATAATAATATTTATAATGACAGCTATTATAATTGTGATAAAAAAATCATTGGCCAATGTTATTTTTTTGAAAAATAACTTCTGCATTTTTTTTTTGTATGATCTTTCATATCTCATATAACAAAAATAAATATATAAAACCACACATAGACAAGACATGTAGAAAAATTATGTCAAATTATCTACAATAATGAAATAAAAAATTGTCCTGTGTTTTGCCGTAGCTGGCACCAAATTTTTTAACATGTAACAAAATTTGTTAATGGTCCTAAATTTTTATATATATTATATTTGATACTTTTTCCTTAAAAAATAGGAAAGACTAATTATATATTGTGATATTTTTTTTGATATTAAAGTTTTAAAATGTATATAAAAAATTGAACTAACTTTTCTTTATAAATCTCACATTAATTTAATCTCAGTGCTCTAAAATATTTTTAATATCATAATATGAAGAAAAAATCTAAAAATAATCTTTGATAAATTTTAGCAATTATATTTTTGCTATCTGTGAAATAAATTATTCATCAAATAGTTAAAACATGTCCAACAAATAATTAGTATGTTGCAGACAACAAATAATATATGTTTAGTCAATTTGATCAATTGCGGTTTTTTATTTACCAATTAAATTATTACCAAAGTAGTTAAAACAAAACCACCAATCAAATTATTTGCTGCATAAAACAAACCATTCATTTGTGCTAAAATTCAACGATTGTAATTTTACTATTTTCTAATGAAAGAATTCAAGAAACAAATAAAACATACACAACAATAATTAATCTGTTACACGGAGCACATGACTCATTTAAAAAAAAAATTCAATTCCAATTGTACAATATATCGATGAAATAATTATAAAAACAATTTTAGCAGTAGCAACATTCAATTATTTTTACGCGGAAAAAACCTCCATTTCTAACAGATACTATCAATTACAATTTTACCAATTACATATTAAATTAATCAATTATAACACGCATAAAATCAATTAGTTTTCTACATAGAAAAAAAGTCTAGCGTAGCGCGGGCAAATTAACTCGTGTTCATCTATAACTAAGAGCTACAGCCTACGGGTATTGGAATTAACAAATTAATGCTAAAAAGTTGGTCATACATTAATACATCAAATTTTTTATGTCACAATAAAGAAAATGTTTGCTTCAAGAACGACACAATAATATATTAATTTCAATGCTACTAAAATTTGCAGCAAGCCAAACATCATATTATCCTAAGTTGATCAACTCTGATGGACCCATATTGGATTGCAAACCATTGAGCTTTCAACTAACAAGTTAATGCCTAAAACACTTAATTTAGGCTAAAACAAACCCAATTGAACTTAAAAACCTAAACTAAAATATTTTGGTTCAAATAATACTTAAAACAACATAAAAACTATGAAAATATTGAGAATATTACAAGGAAACAATTAGCCCCGAAACGATCCTTAGCTTGATTAATTTTCTTGTGTAGTCAAATAATAAAACCTAAATTAAATATAATTATTTCATATTAAATAAACAAATAGGATAATAAAAACAAAATTTCCATGCTAAAACTCCTTCATGTAGCCTATTTTCACACATTATTGGCAAGTTTAAGTCCTGACTTCAAACACGTTGTTCTCACTTGTTTGGATGATTTAATGGGCCTATAATATTTGGTGGAAAATCATGACATGTACAGTTTCTAGACCAACTTTAATTGCAACAATATCCCATGTATAACTTCAAATATGTGCCGAGCAATACATGAAGGTCTAGTTTGACAAATTTAAAAGATTCATCTAGTAACTTCTATCATTTGAAATAATATGTTCTAGAACTTTGTTTGACCTAAATATTAACTGCAATATAGTTCCATATATCTAGTATCTCCCTATAATAGACCTTTAGTGCAATTTGATTTATGGTTTGAGAGATATGCTTTATATTGCAAAACTGATTAGTAGAGATTTTAAGGCCAAATTTGGACGTGACTTGATTCGTATCATGCCTTTTTGATGATCCTAGTGAGTGGTGTAGGCATTGTGAAAAACTTCTTAGCAAACCCCCTATAGCAACTAGCCAAACCATGAAAACTTCTTACCCTAGTTGTTACTACCCAATTTGACCCCTGTTAAAGTATTTAAAAAAAAAAAAAAAAAATGGAAAAACAAACAACAAATAACCAGAAGAACATGTTTTTGATTAATTTACTTCTTTTTTTTTGGTATTTTCAGTGTCATCTCAAACGTTTAGTAGAGGGGGGCTTCTTTTTCTTCTTCTCTTGCAGCTACAGCTGCAACCGTCGACCTCAACAACCTGCTTCTTCCAGCACTGCACATCCCCGCCGTCCTAAGCCTAACTGTTCCTCTTAGCCACAATCTTCTTCTCCTACAGCGGCTGCTGCAGCCACCACTACACCACTAGCCCTGGTCGTTCGGGGACTCAACAACCCATAGCAGTTGTGCTTTTCAATTATTTCATGTGTATTTGAAATTGTGCATTTGGAATTTTGGTTGTTTTATAAATGTTGTGCGATTTGTAAATAAGAATAAGAATAATAAAAGAGAATGTGTGTGTTGCAGTTTTTATTTTTTATTTTTTGTTCTGTTAAGAAAAGAAGATGAAAGTTTAATACAAAAAAATATGTTTTATTTGCATACAGTTAAAACTTCCTAAAGTAAATTACAAAAAGAAACATCATCTAAAATTTTCATATAAATACGTGTTTGCATGAATTTTAAGATTTAATAACTAATTTATTAAATTCACGTAAATTTGACATGTATTTAAATAAATTGAGAATTTAATTCACAATAATTAATGGTGTAAATTGAGATAATAAATGTTGGGCCTACAAATAGCCTAATATTTAAATATCTAGAAACATTAAAAAATTCTTAGAGGTGTTCTTAGCGGTGGCCGATTTTTAATTTGGATGCTTTTTTTTATGATACATGAATGACAGAAAACTCATTCGCTTTCCAAGATAGATGATCTCTTTTAAGGCATCTACATGGATTTTTTCTGATATTTTATTTGGGTACTAGAGCCCACAATAAAATCTTAAGAGCTAGATTTATTCACATGAATAAATATTACTCATAAAATGTTTTAATCACATCAAACTATATAATGCAGTTTACCTCAAGTAAGGTGTACTAAGAGTGCTAATACCTTTCCTTTACGTAACCATTCCCCCTACCTTCAAATCTCTGATTCAAACCAGTACAACCAAGTTTTCCTAGCGATCCTCTACAACTAGGTGGTGACTCCTCAACACCGACGAGACCCTTCAGGATACCGCATGGTGACGTGAGACACTAGTCATACATTTAAGTGTAGGCCAATCTTGGATGGTCGTAACTTTGTCTTCAACCATATCAATACCGTGTGTAGTTAAAACATAGCCAATTAACAAGATTTTCTATGCAAAAGTAAAATAAGATTATCTCAATACTTCCAAGCACAAGGATAATTAAACACAACCATGGATAGATAAACAACAGACAAAGAGATAAATACATGTCCATCAAATAAGATATCCAGACCACGCATAAAGTAATTGCAGAAGTAATCTCCGGAAAGGGTTGTCCTTAGGCGAAGGTCTTGAGCAAAATGGATGACCATTTGGTCAACTTGTATAGCTACCAAAATTAGCATTTGCACCACGAGTAGCGTGTTTAAGCAAAATCAAACAATTCTTTAATGGATTTGATCGATTTCAATTTTGCCATCCTCCGATTCAATAATTGTCAAACAATTAAAACACACTCAACAATCAATCACTTGCAGTTTTGCACTCGTGAATTAATTAAATCGACTAACAATTGAATCAAGCCCAACCATTGATCTATTGGCTGAAAAATACAATTAACTTATCTTAAATAGATTTTATCAGTTGTAATTTTGCGGGGTGTCAATTCAATTATTATCCCAACAGGTCAAACGATGGCAACAATCAACTAGTTTGATAAAGACAACAAATAACTCATTTAAAATTGTTTTATCGATGATCATTTGACTAATTAAATATTTAATTAATCAATGAAAACACGCAAAACAATCAATTAGTTTACTGCATCAAAAAAGCTCGGTGCAACGCGCAAGCAAGGCAACTCATGTAAACTATAATAAAACTAAAATACAAATTGGAATAAGTATTAAAAAACTTTCATTGGTTAAATTTTTTTTACAAAATATTTCAAGGATTATCTAAAAGAGAATGAGACTTTTTGCACCTTTTACAACACTACATCCAAATCACATCCAAAACAAATATATTCTCAAGGCTAAAATAATGGATGTTCAATCTGAACCTTAAAAAATACAAAATCACTATAAATTTGGTAGGACATGTCCATTCTTTAATGAGATAAGTATCTTTAATATAAATAGTGAATAACATGTTGTTCATAATTAATGAGTTTGTCAATTACTTGGAAGTAATAAATGATATTTATTTCAAGAAAAGCTTTGAATCTATGGACTTCATGTGCAAACAAAGTCTGGAACTTGGTCGATCCATCTAAAGTGATAAAACCCAATAGATCTAAGTGGATCCTTAAGATTAAACTAACATGAAAGACAATTTACAAATATACATGCAAGCTTTAAGGAGTAGAAATACCCAATTTTGATGGTATAACCAACATAATCAATTTCTTAAAAAACAAATATGGAGAAACCTTGTGTTTATAAAAGGTTAATAAAATTGGGATCAATTTTCTAATATTATATATAAATGACATATTATTGTTAAGAAATGACATAACTTTACTTTAATCAGTAAGGTTTTGATCGTCCAAGAATTTATCTATAAAGAAGATGGAAGAAGCAAACTATATATTAGATATAATATCTATAAAGATAGATCTATAAGGTTACTTAAATTATCTCAATCCATGCATATAGACTAGATGCAAAAATAACTTAGTACAAAAGAGAATAAAAATTAAATTATGCATGGATTGAGATTTGAATAGGCTTTATTCAACAAAGGAGCCCCATAAGGCTTATTTATTCTCTTCCATCCAGCCCATGTTTCCAAGTTGTAGTAGGATTCTTTTGGCTCCTTTGTTGTCCTCACTTCATGGCCCAAATAAAATCGGGCTGGACCCCTCATACACATAGATACTTTAATGGTCCTTGCAATTATGACTTGGGTGAAACCTTTAAAACCACGAATCAAACCCCTAAACATGTAATGGGTCTTTGCTAGAGTTTCTGGGCCGATTCGTATCAAATTTCATACAATGTTGTTGGAGAAAAGTGTTATCAATAAGGGGATTACAAAGGCTTAAACAAAAGGTTAATGATGTCGCTACTGGTTTCTGATCCGGTTCGCCTATTGAAAGAGATTCTGGGTCTGATACTTATAGTACTGAGGCTCCATACTACGTACAAATTGATAACGAAAATCGAGATTGCCTAGTGGCGTCAGCATCTAAAATTAAGTAGGGAGAAATAGTCGTGTTGCCTTGGAATCTTAATTATTGTACCTTCAAAATAATAAATGGTTGATGGTTATTTCAGATAAGTGTTACCAACAGAAATAATTTGGGATGTCAAAAATTAGTGCTGGTTTCAGCACTGGCGTCTCGCTCCATCAACCACTAAACTAAATTCCGTGTATGTGCGTAAAGGGACACTTGGATAATCCTAATAGCATTTCGATGCAAATCTCTGCATCATAATCGTCATATACATAATTGAAACTTGTTTTGTTTTCATAGTTTTCTTAATTATAGATGAAGAGAAAACCAAAGTAGATATACAAATGAAATACAATAGCTATCAACTGGTCGAATTCTTAACTATTGCACTAAAAATCTGATTCGACTTAGACTAATGAAATACATGGTCTTCAAGCATCGTGCAAGGAATGTCACTGAGAAGATGCAGACGAACACATTGGATGATGTCCTTCGTGAGCTGCTGGCGGGAGCTGTAGGCATCTTTGAAGTAGACAGTAGACTGGTGGAGAGGAGGGTTTTGGCAATAAGACTTTCGGCCATCTCCAAAATACAATTGAGAGCTACATGGAAATACATTATTGCTAACTAGCAATCATATTTTATAGAAACGACCAAGGTTGTCAATACCGTTTTAGTTGCCGTTCTGGTTTTTCTATTGGTACAGAACGATACGGTTTCGGAGCATTTCGACGTGCCGTTTTGGGATTGTACTGTTCATATATAATTAATTATATGTATATATGAAAAAAATTAAAATATTAATTTAACATGTATAATTAAAATTCAACATAAATTAACTTTAAATTATACAATATAAACACAAAGTCAAACTAATCTCAAAATTAGAAACACAATCACAAGTTAATCAAAATAAAGAAGGTTTTAAGACCAGAACGGCACACCCGGAATGGTACTGTGACGTTTCGACCAAAATTTGACCAGTATTTCCAGAATGGATCAAAATTAAAATCGAGATAAAAACCCGTTTTGTCTCGGTTTTTTTAATGGCACGTAACGTTCCGGCCATTCCGCCCATAACATAACGGTATTGACAACCCTGGAAATGACTACATATCCTTAGGCTGTAAAATGCAACAAAGAGCTCCAAAACAGAGAGCTACCATATTACACCCCTTTTTCTGGCAAAATTATGTGTGCTGTGTTTACACTAAATTCCTCCACTATTCATTAACAAGCAAAATCACAATAATTTTCCCAGCAAAAATCACATCACAAAACCAATTGTATCGAACATAATGCAACAACATTTACGTACACCATCCTATACTATCAATTGCAGCAAAAGATAAAATAGCACATAAATACAGAAAACATGGGTATGCTGAGCCAATTTGGTTGGTAAAGTTGACATGCTTATAAAGACCAGATGATAGACTCAGTCGCCCAAGAGAGGAGGCAGATTATCCTTTGTTGGGTAACCTAGCCATTATAAGAATTAAACGGCAATTGCAACTGGAAGCCACATTAATGAATGGATGAATGACGTAATACAAAGATAATCTCACTGTCCCGAGCATAACTTGAACAATCCTAAAGAAATACAGTACATCTCAGTTCTATGAGAAAGCAATCTATGAAGTTAAAACCCATTTGGAATTATGAAGCAATTGTACAAATTCATCTTACCTAAGAAGAAAGTAGGGATCAAAACCATCCCAAATCGAGTCATCTATGAATTTACAAGCCAACATGCCGGCAGTGGCTCCGACCTTTCTCTCATGCAAATTTACTACTAACAAATATAGGTTTGAAATCAAAGGATTCCTCAAGAATGGGTCGATAGTTTTGCCAATTTCATCAACTTCAGTTAGAAGAAGCATGCTATCCTCGATATTCCCATTGATCATGCAGTTTGAGAGAGCATAAAAGCCAAGCAAATTTGCATATATTGGTAGAAATGCATCTTTGTGGTTACCAGCACCAACTATCCAATCAACTCCTCCCAAATTCTCAATATGGTCCTTGGCAAAATATGTCAACTGATTACAAAATCTCTTTCTCCAGTTGAATAAATAATTTGTGAACTTCTGTTTGATTGGCCCATCAGCCAACCACGACTTTGAAATTGGAAGCTGTTCCAAATGAGAGCAGCATATTTGACAGATCAATAGCTTCTCTTCATGATGATTGTCAATTTCCTTGTCAAAAACCTGTCGGACAATATCTCCTTTAGAGGTTACATAATTTGCTACATTTATTACCCACTGTAAAAGATGATCAAAGTAATCAATCCAGTGACCAAAGATAGAAGACAGATACCCAAAACTCAATTCAATCACTTTCTCCACTTGCATTGGGACCCCAGCAGCATGAAAGCTTCTTCCAGAAGCTTTTGAAGAAAAGCATTTCTGGACATTCAAGGCAAGCCATTGTCGTATCCCGTCATCTTCATCCTCCAGCAGCATGATGCAAGTAAACCATATCTTGAGTAACTGATGACCATACATATTAACAGCTTCTTTTGGCTCAAAACAGGAACCAGAAAGTCCAGCAGGGATTTCATTACTTAACACACAAGAACCAATAAGTTCTGCTTGTTCAAGCAAGCCAGAAGCAATAATAGATTCCGCTGCTGCATTGCGCTTGCTCACTGGCTCAGATGAAGAACTGTGTTCCTTGATAAGGTTAACAAAATGGGTTATAGATTCGTACAAGTGTGCTGATCTTTCCAGTTGACATGATTCACATGATTTTGAAGTCTTCTCCTCCATGTAAGACAGAACACTGCTGGTTAATAAACTTGAAAACTTTTTCACACATAAGGCCATGCAGCAGATGAGTGCCTCCCGTGACTTTTTATGTCTTGTTATATTGTACAAGGATAACAACTTACCCCAGAACTGAGACATGGAATCATCATCTAAGTTGCCAACATATGTAATATCAGCAGAATTTTGGTTTCCAAGTTTCTGAAACTGCTGCAAGTTCCAAGTGAAAAGAATCCTCAGAATGTAATATTTACATCTATTATACTTCTCAGAGTCCAAAAGCTTAACCATTGTCTCCTGGAGATTTCGCTTACTCCACCGTTGAATAATTCCAATTGCACTGCTAGACTGGTGGACATCACTGAAAGATTCTGCTGATTTCAGGAACTTCAACAGCCACTTCAGTGTTGCAAGTCGAACTTCATAGGATGAATCTGACAAGGAACTAACCAGCCTTTCCTCAACTGCGACAAAAGTTTCCTTTGTTCCAGGGAGGTTCAATAGCTTTAAGTCAAGTAATAAATGTGCCTGTGTCTTCTGAAGAACCTCCTCCATGCCATCTTTGGATGTCTGCAGCACACAGCTGAAATAGGATATGATTGCTTGTCCACGAAGTTCTGCTACTGTCGGATCATAATATGACACTCCAAAAGAATCTGCTACATCTAAGCATTCTGTACATACCTTCCACAACAGACTGCGGATGGGAAAGAAATTTTCACTGACATGGCCTGTTTGTGCAATACTGAGCATGTGATCTAACACCCTTATAAAAGAGCAATTAAGGATAGGGCAAGGACACATTTTGGGGCTTGCAATCCATGAACGCTTCACTAAAACTTGGAACAGATCACCAAGAATTTTCTCTTTCTTTGTGAAATCAGCAAGGTTTCTGCAATTTGCATCTAGAAGAGAGCACAGTTGCAATAGCATTCCATGAATCGAATTATAATTAGTACATGCTGTTCCATTGCTTGGGTTCAATAAGGAAGAGGGAAAAGAAGATGCTGGAATTTGACTCTCCATGCAAGGCAATTCAAAACCAATATTCAGGAGGACAGTTGGCAGTTTCTCATTGGAGACCAGTCCTGTTAAAGCTCTAGATGCAAGAACACGAACTCGTAGATTACTTTGAGTTGAGCACCTCCTGATGAATGGCATAAATATGAATGGATCCAAGCCATCTCCACGCTCACTAGCAATTGTTGAAGGCTTGAGCCTGGATAAAAGAATTAAAACAGGGCACAAGCTTGGGTGGACAACCTTTGATAAGTTCGATTCTGAGCATCCAGATGTTGCATCCCCAAGTGCATCAGTTGCAACATTTAGTTCATTGTAAAGAAATGGATGCAATGAGGGGTACCTTCAGGCAAGAAAATTAAATCAGTTGCTACTTGAAGAACAAATAATCTTTAATAAGTTAATCAGCATAAAAGATGGTTAATCATCAAGAGTTCATGATAATAGAAGAGAACCCATTAGACTATCAACAGGGAATTGATTCTAACCACCCAAATTCCAAATAACATCAAGGATTAAGTAATTCATGGAGCTCTTGTTTGTTTTTGCAAAATCATAAAAAAAAAAAAAATGGTTAATCATCAATAATTCATGATAATAGGAGAGCCCATTAAACTATCAGCTGGTAAGAATCCAGGTGGAATGTAAAGTTCTTTTTAAGAAAAATTGCAAAATCATTTCAGGGAATTGACAAATCTCCCAAGTTCGAAATAACATCAACGATCAAGTAATTCATGGAGCCCTTGTTCGTTGTGAAAATACAAGGATAAACTTAACAGATAATTTTCTATTGTTTTTATGATAACTATAATTTAATTACACAAGGGAGCCCCTTCCATTTTCTTTCAGTCATACCAACAGAAAATAGGATTTCATTTTGTGAATAAGAAGAGCAGCTATTTTTAAGTGTTAGTTTTTTCTTATTTTCAAGCGCTTATCAAGGAATCCTCACTAAATAGATGAAAAGTTGTAGCATGTTATTCCCAATGCATAAAATAATTTTATCCCAAGAATACTTCTCTTCGATTGTATTCTGCAGGGATAAACAATGAGAAAGGTTAAAAATGATTAGAAAAATATTATTTTATAATCAATATAGGAAACATGAGGCATTAATTCTAGTATTCCAGATTGCTCCTAACCATTTTCCCGTACAATAAAATGAACATTTTAAATTTTCACCTAAAGCAAAAACAAACGATGATTTATTGCTTTTACCAGAAATCACAAGTGAAATTTTACAAGCCCAACATTAAGCTTCATTCATATGGAAAGGGATATAGCTTTTGGAACTTGAGAGTGAAAGCTGAAATTCAAGAAATATGTTTTAAGCCTCAATGGTTCATTTGCAAATTTCTAGTAGTTCGCAGTAAGTTAAAATCAGAGAAGAAACAGAAAAGATAAATAGCTAACATAAAGTCAAAGAGATAGACCTGTGAAAAAATTCAAGCCCAGTTAGTGCACGTCTAACAGATTCTCGTTTTTGAAGATTTAGGAATCCTATCATGCGTCGTACCAAGGCAGTGTATGCCAGACAGGCACTATTTCGGACCTCCCAGTATGGTGAAGAGAAAGAGCGAATTGAGACAATCAAAGCCTCAGCAGCAAAACCAGATGTATCAGTTCCAAGGTTTGTATCATTAAAAGCAGCTCTAAGAACATTAAATGCATGTACTGTTGGAATTACACCTTCATCTCGGATCTTTGAGGTTTTTTCCATCACATTCACCCCATACAGCTTTGCTGAATCAGGTTCTTGGTCTGGATTTGTAGATGACAACTCACAGGAGTTGCCATTCATGCTCTTGGCATCAACCAAATAGATCAAGGAGCTATTAGCTACATCTATTAGCCACCGTAAAGCCCGTGGAAGGAGCTTCTTTGGTGCACCATCAGGCTCTGACAGAAAGAGAGCAATAAATGCTGCAGGAATACCAGCACTTCTTCTTAACAAATCATCCACAACCTGCCCCTTGGCAATGGTTCTTTCCATCAGTTGTTCCATCCAAATTTCTGGCAACTTACAAAGTCTACAAAAGGAGAAATCATAAGTGAAAACAGACTCATGATTTGTGATTTTCTATCCACATGTAATTTACAAAACATTTTAAATTAATAATTCAGATAAGGAAAACAAATGAGCTTATAAACCAGATAATTTTTAAAACAGGCCCAATTGGAGAAGATAAGATCAGAAAAATATTTATTTGATGAGCATAATGAAGAGAGAAATAAAAGGAAGGAGGATTAGGTAGCAATTGGAACTGTCTTAGACACTTCTCATATTTCTTTTCTCAAAAGTATTGATATTAGATACAATACATAACCCCAGGAATATTACTATGACAGAATCTTATGCCATGATAAATTATCATACATGCATAAGTTTGATCCATTGAAAGCAAATAAGGTTTTGAAAGGAAAAAACTAGAAGGAAGTATACCTCAGATCATTTGAGCAAAGCAAGCGGTTGCAAAGAGCAGTGAATCCAACCCTTGTCTTATCAATTGCTCCATTGTGCTTCATCTTCAGAAGGACTTCCAAGAAGTGGTTTCCAATTTGTTCAAGTTGTTGCAAATCAAGCATTGCATTTGGTATTATCAGCATCGAGGCATCAGGACAAGGGTCTTCAGCCTTCGAATCTGAGTAACTATAACCTGGCAAGGGAATTTTTCTTATGATGGTTCCTAGAAGAAGACTCACCTGGGAAAAAGAGAGTGAGGGAAAGAAGAAAAGAAAGAAACGAAGAAAGAAAAGAAAAGCCTCATATTAAATTTATGGTTATCATATAAAACAACCTCCTAGTTTACTAAAATTCTATTCAAAAGGACTATAGACAGAAAATAAACAAATTACCTCTTTCATAGCCAGCCAACAACCAACCATGACAATCTGTTCTGATGGTCTACTGTCCTGCACCTGCACATGTTTTGAACTATTGCCTTCATCTTCTGAAGGTCTTACCACCTCCATTTCATCCATCAAGTAAACATCATCGTCAGCCATCTCATCCATGTCAGCCAGATACCAAGCATCTGCAGAAACCACCCAAAGCGCCAATGATGTTATTCGCACAAGAAGCTCCAGGAGCTTCTCCAATGCACGCCTCATTTCTGAAATGCTAGACAAGACTGCATCTGAATTCCAATCCAATTCCTCAAAAGTATACCGTAGGGTCAGCAAAACTCCATGAACAAAGCTGTTTTTGCAAGCTTCATAAAGATTACCCTCTCCCTCTTCTACAGAAGTATTCAACCACTCAATTAGTGATTTTATATACTCTACTACAGGGGGCTTTGATTCAATAATTTGACTATCAACATTGACCAGCTCTGATTGTGATTGAAAACAAACAGCATCAGCAGAAGCTCTAAGTATCCATCCTTGCTCCAACACATATTTCCGGAACAAAAGCCTTAGAGTCAGAGCACCAGCGTCACTTTCTCTGACACGTGTACTGCAAACTAACTTCTTAGCCCAATTGATCACTTTCTGGACCATGTCCTTGCTTGATATCCCAGGAAGGGGGGTGGGAAAATATAGCAATATGCGGAAAGAACTCTCTCTCAGCCTGTCCCAGCTATCAATGATAGATCCGACTAATAGCAATGTTGAATCAGGTAAGGTTATTCCTTTGCTATAAGGATAGAGGGAGCTTTCAGGGGAAAGAGACCCATCCTTATCTTGAGAAGTCAGTGTAATAGACCAAACATTAAGCATTATGAGTAAAAGATCCATGGCCATTATTTTTCTCTTATATGGAGCAGAGGGATAGCATGAAAAAAATAGAAAACAAGACAACCATCTCATAAAACTAAAAAGATTCTCTGCTCTTTTAATTACATATTCTTCAGTCCCATTGTCTGAGTATGCTCCACTATTATTGCAATCCATAAAGGGTTGCCAGCTCCCTTGCTTAAGTTGTCTCTCCAACGCTGTTCGAACCCGAGCAAAGAACTTTCTAAACAAGCTCGTCCACTTCATTTGGAAACCAGTTGAGCAACTCCTCATGTTCAATGGCACAGTTTCTTTCAAGAGCGTGAGTTCTAAATAGGAAGGAATACTGGATGTCTTGGGATTTAAGAACAGAGACTCTGCAGCATCTACACGGAGTAACTCGTCAGCATGTCTCAGTGCCAATACTAGCCATTCAACATGGACCTTAACCTTTATCCCCTTTATGGAGAAAAGAGCATAGAGATTCACACTATCTGTCCTCAGCATTACATTTGTCTGAAGTGGTTCTGATGCATCCCACAAATCAATGTCCCCTTCAATTAGTGCAAGTGAACGGCATACCTTTACCAAAGACACTAAAATGGCTACTTGTTGCTCCACTCCCAGTTCTACATTTGTACAGGAGAGCTCATGATATGACAGTACATTTTCTTCCCCAATAAGCCCAACTGAGATATAAGCAAGCATATGAAATATGCTATCTACATCAACTTCCAGTAGAACGGGCAAAGCATAAGAGTTCAGATTTGAACGAAGCTTTGAAATACCAGATGCTAGTCCATGCAGAAAGGGAGGCAAACAATGCTGTCTATAAACTGTATAACCTTCCTCAATCCCATTACAGTTCCAACACTCATCACGCAAGCACTCAAGGAAACATTTCAAGAATGCTGTAGTAGCACAGCACACATCATCGTCAACGTAAGCTTGTACAGTATCAAACAGCAGATCAGGACTCATATCCATTATAGTTTTTGCCCCTAGCCTCTTGGTCATCAAAGCTAAAGGAACATACCTACCCTTAATACCTGAGCCTAGACGGAGAAGATCTGAAGTAATTTTTTGCAAGAAAGATTTTATTCTCTCACTTCCCTCTCCACAATGAAGAGATGACTGAATATCCAAGAACAAATCAAAAATCAGATGAACTTGTTTCACTGTTTGGCTTAAAGGATCTCCCAAGCTATTCCATATGATCTTCAGTATTCGTGTCCCCATTTCTTCTGGTATGGGTTCATAATTATTTGAGATGTCAGTAAGTTTACTTAGCATTGAAGTCTTAATCTGTTGCAAACAAATTTGCAACACTGTCAATACATGAAAATTAAAATGACTGTCGATAGGGTTCTCACAATAATTACACAACTCAAGCAAAATTCCATCATACAAAATAGTCTTAACAGAGCCACAACAATTTCCATTTTCCTCATTACCATTCCAACCACCACTCGATACAACAAATTGAGAATTGAGTACAGCCCTCGAAACAGCAGTAAGAATCCCCCTAATCAAGCACAACCTACTCAAAACAGAAAAACCATTTATCTCAAAACACAAATCCCCTTTAAATGGAACCTTCAAAACCACATCTCTACACTCACTTTCAAAACAATTAGTACCGCTCGAACTACTAGTAATTCCATTAAATATAACTTTAAAAATAATCAAACCAAGCTCTTCACCAGTAAGACAAACTTGCAATGCAGCACACAGTGCTACTCCAGCCGCCACAAAGCAATCCCTAGTAAAAGCTATCGACTTCAACACACTAATCAAAACCCCCAAAACCCTCTCCATAAACCCCACCTCTTCAAAACACTTAAACGTCCCCGGAAACCGCTGGATCAAATAATACAAGCAAGACAAACTCTCTTGGCATTGCTCCATTACAACCGGAGATGGCCTACCACCCAAATCCTCAATCTCCGAAACAACACTATTTAATCCCAAAACGACATCCCAGCCAATCAGAACCGCACAATCACCAACAACACTAATCAAAAACCCTAATTTTGGCATCCCCATAATTGATAAAGCCACACGTGATAAACAAAACCTTTTTCTATCACTCCATTTCTTGTACTCCTTACATAAATCCGTAAAAGACTCAACGATCAAAACCTGACAATCCTTATTACTTACTTTTGATAAACCAGAAATCAAAGTTCGATGTAAAGGCACCGAGTTTTCCAGAAACAAAACTTCCACGTATAAACGGCATGCCGTTTGAAGAGCCGGAGTGTCGTTTTCGGTGTGTTTTAGAGATAGGAGGTTGGTGAAGGATGAAACGAGGTTTTTGGCGTGGTTTACTTGAGAGTAAATTGAATTGAGAGAAATTAGGGTTTTGAGATGGATGAAGAAAAGGGAGACGTTAGGGTCTGAGGGAAGGAGAGATTGAGAAAGCAAGGTGTCTGTGAAGGAAGATGGGAATACCACAGCACTGTATGTGTAGCGGTGGCGGTGCTGTAATGCGCGCCATTTCGCTGACATTTTTTGAGAAGCTGAACTGGATTTTGATGGCGGCTATAGTTGCTTTAGTGTGAGAGGGGGGGGGAGGGGGGGGTTGAAACTTGAAATACCAGAGGGTTTTAGCCTTCTAGGGCATTGCTGGTCGTGTAATTTTTTTATTTGAATAGAATTTTAAATTTCTTTCTCAATAGTTTATTAAGAAAAAAACTCGTCCGCTAGAATAAACAGACGTGAAATGTGATTTGGTAACGTGATATAAAGTATTTTTATAAAAATATTTTATAATTAAAACAATTTTTAATTTTAGTATATTAAATCATAAAAAATAATTTAATATTTATTCAAGTGAAAAACAAGTAAAACACTAAACAAACACACTCTTAAGTATTTACTTTGGACCATAATGGATTGTCATGATATTTTCTTTTTTTTTCTTAATACATTTTCTATTTCAATCATTTTTTTTTATTCTTCTATGTTTTAGTTAAGATCAGATCTCATAATTTGTTATTATTAGTTTGTTATGAGATTTTCATGGTGTCAAAAAAGACTATGATATTAAGTTAATATTTAATTTGACAAAATAAAATTTTATTTTATTACTTAAAATAAATTGAGACTTTAAGGACAAAATTTGATATTAAAAAAAAAAAAAAAAACAGGATTTTAAAATCTCATTCCTTAAATTTTTTTTGCTTTTCATTTCTTTATACCTTTAGTTTTAAAACTTTATGTTTTAGTTTAAAATTCTAATTTATTCATATTTCTATCCCCTTATTTTGAAAAAAAAAGTCATTAGAAAACAAGGGAGTAAAGTGAAAATTATTGGTTGTTCACATTTCAACAACAACAAAAAAAATCATTTTGTATCTATAAACATTAAGATTTCACAAGTATGACTCATGACCCAAAGATTTCTATGACTAAACAAATTAAATTTATTGGGTTCAAGTCCAAATTAAATTAAATTAAAAACTCAAACTCAAATACATTTATTGTTATTACTTTAATATCCTTAAAGTTATAGGATTTTTAAGTAATTTTTATATCAATTCTAAAATGTATTTTAGTAAAAGAATAATTGAGTTAAATTACATTTGACTTGTCTATAAATAAACAACAAAGTCATAAATAAAGGGAAAAATGAACAAACATATAACTCCACCATAACAACAAGAAGCATAGAAGGACAGCAAGTAGAGACTAAAAAGCAAACATAAATATTTTGGAGTTCTCTATAAACATCAAGTCCATCAATGAAAAAAAATATCAAAGTTTTTTTCTTCATCAAATCAAGTAAGTGAAGATATCACACTATTCTAACTTTCAGACTCGTGTAAATAATCTTTATAAAGTCAAGTCCTTCATTAAATCAAATCAGTAGGAAAAACCAGCAAAGAACCAATACAATGGTTTAAATAAAATTGCAAAACAAAAAGAGACCAAATATTGCACCATATCTACAAAAACTACCAACATTTCAACAAAAACATCAGCGTTGAAGAACCATCTCGAATGATTTATTTCCATACAGCAAAACCATAGCAAGATAGCATACACATGTATATTTACAATAAAAAAAATCAATAGTTCCAAATAAAAAAAACATATTCAACCCAAACGACAAACTATTAACAGAGAAAAGGCAAAACTAAGATAATAAAACAGCATGACAAACAACAAAGAATCAACACAATGTTTTAAACACAAAATGCAAACCAAAAAAAAACCAAATATTGTGCCATATTTTAATAAAATTATCGAAAAAATATATATTTGCAGCCAAAAATATCAACGATTCTGACAACAACAAAAACTCAAGCATATCATGTCCAAACATCTGGTCATTGATAGAAAAAAAATGCAAGACCAAGACAATAAAAAAGCATGAAAAACAACAATAGTGTCAAATCAATACACTAACATAACAACAAAAACAATAGGAAAACCCATAAAAAATCAACACAATGTTTTAAACAAAACTGCAAAACATCAAATATTACACCACATCTAAAAGAACTACCAATATTTCAACCAAAACAGCAGCCTTGGAGAACCATCTCGAGTGATTTATCTCTAAACAAAAAAATCATAGCAAGACCACACAAACACACACACACACACACACACACACACACACACACACACATACATATATATATATATATATATATATATATATATATATATATATATATATATATATATTTTGCAGCCAAAAAAATCAACGGTTCTAACAGGGAAAAAAAAGCATATCCAGCCCAAACAGAAGCTATTGAGAGAGAGAATGCAAGAGCAAGACAATAAAACAATATGAAAAACAACAAAGAAAGTGTCAGCTCAATATACCAACATAACAACAAAAACAACAAACAATCAGCACAATTTTCTAAACAAAAATGCAAAATAAAAAATATTGGGCACAAAATCAGCACAACTAAGTCAAACAAAACAGATAAAAAAATGAAAAATTTGCATGAAAAACATTTCAACCTGCAAAACAATCGATAACAATGCAACCAAAAACAATAAAACATGCATGCAATAGAGAATGTTCATTTCATAGTGTCATAACTATATCAAATACTATAATTTTGGCACATCGAACTTAATTATGTTTTCTCAAATTATGTGATAGATCATGCCTTATAAACTTCAGCTTGTAAATTTAAAATTTATGTGTCATATCAATGATTAATTATGTATGATAACAAAAATAACAACACAAACAAAAACTATAAAACAACAAGTAACCATGAAAACAAATCATAACATAACCTCAACAACAACAACAACAACAACAACAACAACAAAAAAATAATAAAACAACAAGCAACCATAAAAAACAGACATAACATAACCTTAAAAACAACAACAACAACCTTAACAATAGCAGCAACAATGCAAATAACCAACTGAAACCTTGGCAGCCACAATGCACAATAAACAGACCTTAACCCTGAAAAACCAACACCAAAAAAATGAGAGCAGATTATAAAACAAAGCAACTAAAATGACAATAATAAAGAATAGAATTGAAACATAAAAAAAGGAAACAAAGAACAAAGGGCATCAAACAAACCGCCAAGAAAACAAAACAATGTAGCACTCTAAAACCAAAAAAATGAGAACAAACTATAAAAAAAATATGACTCACAAAGAATGCCAACTCAAACCACCCCACCAACTACCAACATAAAAGAAGTCACAACAATAACATGCCCCCTGTAAAAAATAAAGGCAAGAGTATGTGAAGTGACATAACAAATCCTGCTAACTAAAAAAATCAAACCAGGACATCACATTAATAAAAAAACCAACCAGAAGAATTGTTGAAATCAGGCTCAAAGTTAGGGATCTCCTAGGATATTCTCCGTAAATATTAGTATAGGAAATATGTCATAATATGCTATACTAATTAGGAATGATGTTTTTTCCTAGTGTGTTATTTCCTATTTAGTCTCCAAAGCTGTAAATATATATATATGCAAAGATGTATCATACATGAATAAGAAGAGAAAATCAGTCTCTCTCTTTCTCAAAATCTCATATGGTATTAGAGCTATGTTCTGAAACCTAAATCCATACATACAACATGGATGCCGAAAGGCAAAGCTCAAACTCTGAAGTCACCTCAAAGGTTGAAAAATTACCAAACACAATCAGTCCTGGAACTGAAAACTCATCCCTCCTCATCACATGTCACAAACTCAATGGCTGAAATTACCTTCAGTGGTCTTCATCAGTCATGATGTTCATTTGTGGAAAGGGCAGAGATGATTATCTTACCGGAGAAGCCACCATGCCAGAAAAGAAAGATCCCCAGTTTCGAACTTGGAAGACAGAAAATCACATGATAATGTCATAGCTCATCAACTCAATGACTAATAAAATAGGAGAAAACTTTCTCCTTTATAGAACAACAAAGGAAATATGGGATGCGGCAAGGGAGACCTACTCAAGTTCTGATAACATATCAGAATTATTTGAGATTGAAGTAGCACTACATGATCTAAGACAAGGAGAGCTTATTGTCACCCAATATTTCAATATATTAATTAGACATTGGCAGCAACTAGACATGTTTGAAATCTACACATGAAAATGCCCTAGAGATACTGCCTGGAGATACTGCCCTGTTCAGAAGAATTGTAGAACAAGAAAGGACATTCAAATTTCTTCTAGGGCTTAATAAAACCCTAGATGAGGTTAGAGGAAGAATAATGGGTACCAAACCTCCTCCAAGCCTTGGAGAAACTTTTTAAGAAGTGAGATGTGAAGAAAATAAAAAGAAGGTTATGATGGGATCTCATAACTCAGGACCATCAATGGAGGGATCTACTATTGTCTCTCAAACCTCCAGTTGAGACAGTAGGAAAAAGGGAAGACCATGGTGTGAACACTGTCACAAGCTAGGACATACCAAAGAAACTTGTTGGAAAATTCATGGTAAACCTAGTAATTGGAAGCCATCACGACTATTTAATGACAAAGAGAGTAGAGCCTATATTGCTACAACTTCAGATGACAATCGATAGAAAATCAACAACACACTAGCAGATCTCTTCACCAAAGAACAACGTGAGATCCTATAGAAATTGTTCAACCAGAACTCAACCACTACTGGATCTAACATGGCAACACAGAAAGGGACTGAATCCATAGGTAAACAAGATAACTCGGAACCTTGGGTTATAGACTCTAGAGCATCAAACCACATGATAGGAGATAAAACTGTACTGCATGAATATAGCAAGAGCAAGAAGGATTGTGCAGTAAAAGATGTTGATGGAACTTTATCAAAAATTGAAGGGACAGGCCTAAGCAGAATCTCCAAAGACATGACCCTCAAATTTGTTCTTTATGTCCCTAATTTGGACTCCAGCTTACTCTCTATCAGCAAACTAACTCATGATCTAAAGTGTGTTGCTAAATTTTTTCCTAACTTCTGTGTGTTTCAAGATTTGGCTTCGGGGAAGAGGATTGGTAGTGCTAGGATGTATTCAGGACTCTATCTCCTCAAGAACAACCTTTCATTCAAGTGCAAAGCTCAGAATGCAGTGCTTATCAATTCCAAGGGTCAGACAGTTTTCAATACCCATAAAGACAGTGATGTTATGCTATGGCACTATCGTCTTGGTCATCCCTAATTTTGTATACCTTGAAAAACTACTTCCATCTTTATTTATCAATAAAAATTCCAAGACTTTCAGTTGTGAAATCTGTCAATTCTCCAAACATACTCGTAACAGCTATCCCAGCATAACATATAATTCTTCTAAGCCTTTTGCACTGATTCATAGTGATGTTTGGGGGCCCTCAAAAGTGCAAAACATCTCAGGAACTAGGCGGTTTGTCTCATTTGTTGATGACCATACTAGGATAACTTTGTTATTCCTAATGAAAGAAAAATCTAAGGTTGGTACTCTGTTTAGAAATTTCAATTCCATGATCTAGACTCAATTCCAAACTAAGATTCAAGTTCTAAAAACTGATAATGCCAAAGAGTACTTCAACACTGTCCTAGGCAGTTACCTACTAAATCAAGACATTATTCACATCAGCTCTTGTGTTGACACTCCACAACAGAATGGAGTGGTAGAAAGGAAAAATAGGCACCTCCTAGAAGTAACTAGATCTCTCATGTTCTCCACTAATGTCCCAAAACATTTTTGGGGAGAAGTTGTCCTCATTGCTGCTTATCTCATCAATAGAATGCCTTCAAGAGTCCTTGAATTCCAAACACCATATCAAACACTCCTCACAAGCTTCCCACACACCAAACTCCTTTCTGACCTAGAGCCAAAAATCTTTGGTTGTTCAGTATTTGTCCATGTCCATCAAACACATCGCAACAAATTAGACCCTAGACCCATCAAATGTATCTTTATAGGATACTCCTCAAACCACAGGGGCTACAAGTGTTATTCTCCAACAACTAAAAGAGTCTATCACTCCCTAAATGTCACTTTTTTTTAGCATCGAGGATATTATCCCACATCAGATATTCAGGGGGAGAATATGAGGGAATATCAGACATGGGACACAATTCATGATACTACTGACCCTAAGCCTACAGATTTACCTAGTAATACCTCACAATTACCTCTCTTAGATGTCCATACACCCCAACCATCCATTGAGGGCAATAAAGAAACTTACCTTCAATCCCCTTCCACTTGTCCTCAAACCACTGCCCAAATTAATCCTTCACACAAAGAAAACCATGAGCTTCGTGTCTATACCGGAAACAAACACCTTAAAAAAGAGATAGAGCACTCAATACCTCCTACTCTTGACCAAGCTTCTGAACCAAGGTCACAATATGCTCCAACACACACATGTATGGAAAATGATGATCATGAGAATATTGCACCTATTATTGATGATACAAATATGCCTATTGCTCTAAGGAAAGGAATCAGAACATGCACAAATCATCTCATCAGCAGATTTGTCTCCTATGACAGATTATCCCCATCATATCATGCTTTTTTATCTGTCCTTGACAACATACAGATTCCTACAACTATCCAGGAAGCACTCAAGCATCCAGAATGGTCAAAGGCAGTTAAGGCAGAAATTAATGCATTAGAAAAGAACAAAACTTGGAGAATAACAGAACTTCCACATGACAAGAAACCAGTAGGCTGTAAATGGTTATTCACCATCAAGTACAATGCAGATGGCAATATTGAAAGACTAAAAGCTAGGTTGGTTGCTAAAGGATTCACCCAATCCTATGGAATAGACTATCAAGAAACCTTTGCTCTTGTGGCTAAACTTAACACCATCAAAATACTCCTTTCACTTGCAGCAAATCAAAACTGACAGTTACATCAACTGGACATAAAGAATGCATTTTTGAATGGTGAATTGGAAAAAGAGGTATACATGGAATTGCCACTAAGCTTAGAAACATCAGCCAACTACAGAAAGGTATGCAAGCTGGAAAAGTCACTCTATGGAATGAAGCAATCCCCTTGAGCATAGTTTGACAAGTTTGCAAAAACAGTAGTCCAACATGGGTACTCACAATGTCAAGCAGATCACACACTATTTGTAAAATTCTCTACAGGAAATAGGATTGTTATACTAATAATATATGTTGATGACATTATCCTCACTGGAAATCATGAAGAAGAACTGGACAGATTGAAGACACTGCTAGCCAAGGAATTTGAAATTAAAGACCTTGGCTCTCTTAAATATTTTCTTGGCATGGAGGTGGCTAGATCAAAGAGAGGCATATTCATCTCCTACAGAAAATACATTCTAGATTTATTGATTGAAACAGGTATGCTGGGATGCAAACCAGCAACTACTCCAATGAATTCTGCTAAGAAGAGAAGAGCAGAAACTAAAAGTGTTGCAGTTGACAAAGGAAAATACCAGAGACTTGTAGGGCGACTCATTTATCTCTCACTCACCAGACCAGACATTGGCTTCTCAATGAGTGTTGCAAGTCAGTACATGAACAACCCAACTGAAGAAGATATGGAGGTTGTAAACAGAATACTCAGGTATCTAAAAATGACTCTAGGCAGGGGACTTCTATATGAGAAGAATGACAATAGAAAGGTTGAAATCTACTCAAATGTTGACTGGGCAGGAGATGTATCAGATAGAAGGTCACATCTGGATATTGTTCCTATGTTTGGGGGAATCTAGTGACTTGGAGAAGAAAGAAACAGTCAGTAGTCTCAAGAAGCAAAGCAGTGCAAAATCAGAATTCAAGGCCCACCTAGAATTTATGAAGGAATGTGGATACTAAGACTGCTTAGGGAGCTGAGAATAGAAACAAACAGTCCCATAAAAATATTTTTGTGACAATCAAGTTGCCATAAGCATTGCAAAGAATCATGTCCACCATGACAGGACCAAACATATTGAGATAGATGGGCATTTATCTTAGAAAAGATGGACAAAAACATCATCCATCTAGATTACATCCCTATGAAATTTCAGATTGCAGATATCCTCACCAAAGCACTTCCTAGACCTAACTTTGAAGAGCTAAGTCACAAGCTATGCATGCACAACATTTACACCTCAGCATATGCAACTCAGCTTGAGGGAGAGTGTTGGAATCAGACTCAAAGTTAGGGAATTCCTAGGATATTCTCAGTAAATATTAGTATAGGAAATCTTTCATAATATGTTATACCAATTAGGAAAGATGTTGTTTCCTAGTGTGTTATTTCCTATTTAGTCTCCAAAGCTGTAAATATATATTTATGCAAAGATGTACCATACATGAATAAGAAGAGAAAATCAGTCTCTCGCTTTCTCAAAATCTCACAAGAACCAAACCAGAAAAATAAGTTCCTTTGTAAACTGAGAGGAGCCAAGCTTTAAACTGTAATGGATGATTCGAAATCAATATGAAGAGAATCAAAACATAAAGCTGGAAGACAAAGAAAAAACAAAGCAATAAAAAATGGACACCTAATTGTAAGGAAAATCAGAGTAAAACAACCCAAATTCCAATCGACCACAAGCAACCAAACCAACACACAACCGAACACACCACCAACTCGTCCCAACCCAATCAAATCAATTGCCGAACACCCAACAAACCAAAATAACAAAACCCAACCAATTCTAACTCAATCAAACCAACTGCCCAACACACAAAAATGATAAAAAAACGATAAAGCATCACAGCACAACTAAACTAATTGCCCAACATCCAACACACAAAAATGACAAAAATCTACCAATCCCAACCCAATTAAACCATTTGCCCAACACCCAACATACACAAATTACAAAACCAAGAAAGCAAAAGCAAAAAAAAAAAAGAAATAAATAGATTCTATAAACCAAATAAAATATCCAAACCAACATACCCAAACCAATGTATATAACCCAACAAACCCAAACAAATGCTTGTTCAACGAAAGCATTGTTACACAAATATTATGTGACTTATTGGACTTCCATAGCCTGCAATCCTTAAACGAATGACTAAGCTAAAATTTCAAATCAAGATATCAAGTCTATTTTGGAGAAAATAGTGCAACCTAACCAACGAGATTGGATTTCTATGACTTGGTGATGCATTTTGGGCTACAAAACTTGATGCGACCATATTATTTGATAGTTTCGTCCATATTTACCTAGTGTTATGCATATGTTTTGTGTATAAAATGCCTTGATATTCTTTGTTTTATGTTTTGAAGGTATTTTTGGATGAAAGATGCAAAAAGGAGGTAATTGGAGCTGATTGACAGATTTGACCTTCAATTGGTGTTTTGTGCAGAGCGAAAGCTCTAGAGATTGAAATGAAGTGATTCCAGTGACATTCAAAAGCTAACATCCATAACTTTATAGAAAGATAAGGAAAAGAAATAAAATAAGGAAGAGCATGGAAATCACAACCTTCAAAGTCAAATCTTGCAATCTGCCGATATCGACCTTTGTCACTTCCAACTTCAATATCACGAGTTACAGAAGTCAGATTGATGCAAACTCAATTTTTGTGGATTCAAGACTCAAAGACCTATAAACGCTCCAAATTTCAGCTTATTTTCCTATGATTATTTATTTAATTTCTAAGAGCAGACTCGAAGTTATTATTGTAGAGAATCTATTGCTAAGTTTGATATCAAAACCGGAGTTGTGATATATGAACTTGTGAAGCAACTAAGTTAATTATTGTAGCGGATCTACGTTATTAATCTCAGGGAGAACATTCAACCGAACTAAACATATATTGCGAACAATTATGTTTCTTAATTGATCAATTTATCTAGTTTTTAATGTTGCCATAATCAAATTACTAGTGCGTACACTGTGGTTGTTTGATGGTTAGGGTAAGTTATACGGCGGATCCGTTAACGAACCAATTTTAAGAAAAGATAAATATTCAGAATATAAATTGATGTGTTGTTTCCATGACCAGTTCTGATTTCTATAGGTGGATGTTGATTTGCAACCAAGGTTTGCTTTATTGATAAAATTCAGTTTTATATAATTTTCGCTTAGTTTGCTTTAACCTAACCTAGACAACTTCCAACCCCCCCCAATTGCCCCCAATTTCATAACATATAGCACAAAAATCATAACTAAATCTTTCTCGTGGGATCGACCCTTTGCTTGCTCTATAATATCTTGTTTGATTTGTTTTAAGCTAGAGTAATTAATTTGTGCGACCGCAACATCGCAACAAAACTACTTACAAATAATCTATAGAAATGTCACCTTATAGGGTGATTTATGAAAAAAAAAAAACATGTCATCTACCAGTGGAGCTTGAGCATAAAGCTTTTTGATCCATTAAACAATGTAACTTGGATTATGATGCTGCTAAGATTGCAAGAAAGTTGCAATTACAAGAGTTGGAAGAGATTTGAATGATGCCTATGAGAATGCAAGGATTTATAAATAAAAGACTATGAGTCTTCATGATCGAATGATTACAAGAAAAAAATTTCATGTTATAGACAAAGTCCTTTATCATTCGTGTTTGAAACATTGTTCTTGGAATTTTCACTCTTGTTGGATTGGGCTCTTCGTTAATCCTAATATTTTTCCTTATGATGCAGTTGAAATTATATATTTAGAAACCAACAAAGTACTCAAGTTAATGGGCAAGCTTGAAACCTTTCTATGAAGGTTGCATGACAGAACTCAATGATTTGTGGAGTTAGATGAACCAATCTATAAAGAATATGCATGTAACACGTTAAGCCAATGACATAAAAAAGCGCTTATTAGGAGGCAATCCAACAAAAGATAAAATCAGATTTCCTTTTTTTCCCCTAATCTTTTATTTTTCACATTGTATGTTTTTTTCATTCTCCTATTCCTTTTTCTTTTATTTCAACATTAAGAACAATATTGTGTTTAAAATATGGGGGTATAGAGAGAATTTCAGTTTTCTTTGTAGTTTTTCCTAAAAATAAAAGATCTATGTTTGATCTTTTGAGTTCTCACTAGTTTATGATAATATGAGTTGAGAGAGATAACAATAAAAATTGAATGAAAGAGTGTACATACAAGTTTTAACATTTAATTGGTTTAGGGATTGACTTTCAGAATATATCGTGTTGAGACTACATTCACATTACATTTATACATTAAAATCATAAATACATCAGAAATTTTAACCACTTGAACCAAAAAGACAACATAAAGCATATTGTCCTTAGTGATCCCCTTCGAGCTTGTTTGTCTTTTTTTTTACTTTATCTATGTGTAAGCCTTAACTTTTTATATGTTTTCCTTTTACCCTGACCAAAGATTAATAGAACATATACTTGTTGATATCTCATGGGATTATAGTTGGAAATTACATTAAAAGAGAAAAAAATGATGTTTGATGAAAAGATGAGCAAAGTTGCCAAAGGTAAGAAAAGAGAGAAAAAAAAGAACAAGAAATAAAGAAACGAAAAGTGTTCCTTTATGTTCTTAAATTTTTATGTTAATGGAGATTGAAATCAACAGTAGTTAAGCATTGGTGATTGAAGATGGAAATCTGTGTACTTTGATGTGGACCAGCTCAAAAACACCAGCAAGGACCCATTACATGTGCCAAATGGTCCAATGACGTGGTCTAGGACAAAGGCATTGAAAGAGGCTATTAATGCATTGGTTTGAAGGTTTCAACCAGGTCATTATTGCAAAGACCATTGGAGTATCAAGAGGAGACCCTAGTATATCTTATCCATATGCAGGAGGGGTCCAATACAACCTTATTTGGGCCATGAAGTGAGGACAACAAAGGGGCCAAAAGAATCCTACTACAACTTGGAAACATGAGATTGATGGGCTGGATAGAGGAGAATAAATAAATCTTATGGGCTTTATTTAAGTTAGTTACCTACAACCCAAGGCTTGTTTGGGCTTAATTAAGACTTTGTTTTCAGCAAGGATCCAAGCCTTGCTTGGATTAAGTCATAGACTTTTAAATTTAGGATTTTGGGTCAGTTTTGAGTGGACCTCTTTTAAGTCCACATAAGAGGTCCATTAGGGTTAGTTTTTAAAAGACTATTTAAACTCATGTAACCCTAATTTCGGCAGCCATTGATTAATTTTAATTATGAACTTTTCAGTTTATATGTGAGAGTGATTCTTGCATTCTTTAGTTCTTGAATGAATTAAATCCGACTTATCGAAGATTAACTAGCTTTGTGGCGTCATTCTACTCATTCCAATAGTGCTAGTGCCTTGGGGCAGGTTTTCATTGTGTCAAACTCCTATCAGACCTATTTCGGCTTTCCGGGATCAAATCTCATTCTTGGTTGTGGGTTGCGTGATCACGAGATTTGCATCAGCTTTGATGGCATATCTTGTTTCAAAATACATATTTTTTTAGAATGTTCTACTTCCTTTGGTTTTAGCCTTTTCTTTAACTTTCTTTTACCTCGCCTTAACCTTAGCCCCATTACAACTAAAAAGTAAGACCTTTTGATTCATACATTACTTGAGATTGAAAAGCAAGCTTATGATAGAACATATTCATTGATTGAATTTGAAAGATTTAAACAGATAAGCCCTAACCACGTGAGTGTTGGAGTGTATATCAATAAGAGGGCCCATCACTTTGGCATGATATAGATTTTATTTAAATCCTAACAATCATTATAATTTTGAAGTTTGCATGTAAATAAATTAATGAAAAATTATACTCATTATCCTTCTTGATTGGATTCTTGTTTATAATGTATATATTATTGGATATCGATGGGATATTAAAATATTAGTTATAGTAATTTAGTTTAATTTAATTTCAATTTGATTTTATCTTTTCTTTCTCAAGAATGAGCAAGAGCTAAGTATGAGGGTGTTAGATGCAACTATATTACTTAATAGTTTTACCCATATTTACTTAGTGTTTTTTCCTATGTCTTAAATATAAAATGTCTTGATATTCTTTGTTTTATGTTTTGACGGTATTTTTATGAAAGATTGAAAATGAGTAAATTGGAGGAAATTGACAAGTTTGACATTCTATCAATGTTATGAGCAGAACTTGAGCTCTAGAGGTCAGTATGAAGTGATTTAAGTGAATTAGAAAGTTAATATCTATACCTTTTTGGAAATCTATGGAAAGAAAAATAAATAAATAAAGAGCATGGAGATAGCGACTTTCAAAGTCAAATCTTGCATTGTATTAGTGTTGACCCTTGACCATTCCGACTTGAATATCTTGAGATACAAAAGTCCTTTTGATACAAACTCAATTGTTTTAAATGCCTGACTCAAATACCTATCAAAGTACCAGATATTAGTAGAACACTAGCTCATATAAGACACATATGAGCTTTCTAAGATGACACGTGAATTTTGCACATAAAAACTAGCATATAGGTTTTGTAAGAAAACAAGTCCAGATTACATCCCAAAACATCCAAACCAATATTCAACTCTTTATTTTGACAATTTAGCTCCTCTGAGTCATAGCTTAATGATTTCATACAAGTCTATTTCTCTTTTTATTAAAAATAGTTATTGAAGTATTTAAATGTAAAACTATTTACTTAAAGGAGAACTATTTTGTAAAGTAGGGACTAGAGTTACCTAGGTTGTAAAAAGAAAGAGAAAGAAAATAAGTAGAGATAGGGGGCAATCAGAATAGAGAAACAAAAATTTTCTCTTATAAAAATCCGAATTCAAGAATTCTTCTATTTTTTGAGTAGTTGTTCAATAAATATGCATGACTAAACTATTTTTCTTGGTTGCAAGGACATGGAAACCTTCGGATTTCAAGAACTATGATATCTATTGATGCGGACCAGCCCAAAAACACCAGCAAGGACCCATTACATGTTCCAAATGGTCCAATGACGCGGTCTAGGACAAAGGCATTGAAAGAGGCAATGAATGCATTGGTTTTGAAGGTTTCAACCAGGTCAGAATTGCAAGGACCATTGGAGTATCAAGAGGAGACTTTAGTACATCTTATCCATGTGCAGGAGGGGTCCAATACAACCTTATTTGGGCCATGAAGTGAGGACAACAAAAGGAGCCAAAAGAATCCTACTACAATTTGGGAACATGGGATTGATGGGCTGGATGGAAGAGAATAAATAAACCTTATGGGCTTTATTTAAGTTAGTTAGCTACAGCCCAAGGCTTGTTTAGGCTTAATTAAGACTTTGTTTTCAGCTAGGATCCAAGGCTTGCTTGGATTAAGTCATGGGCTTTTCAATTTAGGATTTTGGGTCAGTTTTGAGGGGACCTCTTTTAAGTCCACATAAGAGGTCCATTAGGGTTACTTTTTAAGAACTATTTAAACTCATGTAACCCTAATTTCAGCAACCATTGATTAATTTTAATTCTGAACTTTTCAGTTTATGTGTGAGAGTTATTCTTGCATTCTTTAGTTCTTGAAAGAACTGAATCCGACTTATCAAAGATTAACCGGCTTCGTGGCGTCATTCTACTCATTCCAATAGTGCAGGTGCCTTGGGGAAGGTTTCCATTGTGTCACACTCCTATCAGACCTATTTCGTCTTTCCGGGATCATATCTCATTCTTGGTTGTGGGTTGCGTGACCACGTGATCATGAGATTCGCATCAGGTGGTATCAGAGCTAGGCTCCGAAACGAGGTCATATCAGTCTGTTATTTTCGTGCTTTTTTTTAGTGTTCCTTGAAGTTTTCCAGTGTTTGTATTCATCTCCTTCTTCTTCGTGTCAGCGTCATCTAATAAAAAAAAGGTTATATTTCATCGTTTTATGTCTCTTCATTTCAGTATATTAAAAAAAAAACAGAAAAGAAAAGAAAAGAAAGAGAGATAGAGGCATTTGTTGAAATTTGAAGAATCATTGAAATCTTGCCGCAGAAAAACACTACTCTTGGGAAACATAAGCAAACCACATCGGAATTAGTTGAAATTTCATATTCCGTCTATTGGGGTTAAGATAGTATCATATGTTAAATTTGGGCTTATTCTGATATTGATTTCTTGAGGGGTTATTTCGATATTCATTTCTACCGCATAAACACTACCTTAGTGAACCTATATAAAAACACTTTAGAATCAATTAAAACTTTACATTATATGACTTGGGGTTGATATCAATATGAAATATGGACAACTATGTTGTATAGATTTATGAATTTATTTAGTTTTTAAGGTTTCCATTAAACTAAATTATTAGTGCAAACACTGCGATTGTTTATTGGTTAAGGTTAGTTATACAACGGATATGTTAACTAACCAACATTTAAAAAAGATAAAAATTCAGAATAAAAATTGTAGTTTCGTTTCAAGGATCGATTCTAATTTTCATAGGTAGATGTTTACTTACAACCAAAGTTTGTTTTCTTGATAAATCTTAGTTTTATTTAATTTTCTTGAATTTTTAATTCTGCCTTCATATAGATAATCATCAACTAAACTCTCCAAATTACATAACATATAGCATGAAAACACGAACTAAACCTTCCTCGCGAGATAAACCCCTTGCTTACTCTATACTATCTTGTATGTTTTAAGCTACGATTGATTTCAGTGACTGCAATATCGCAACACTTATAAAACTAAAGTCTTTTATCACCAACAATAAACATTGTGAACTTTGGAGAAAAGAGAATTGATGTGAACATGTGATTATACACTATTCAAACACTCAAAAAATCCCTAATTCAGTGAGCTTTGGAGAAAAGAGAATTGATGTGAACATGTGATTATACACTATTCAAACACTCAAAAAATCCCAAATTCATGAGCATATTAAATTCTAAAACATTAACATAAATTATATCATTTTATAAATGAATTTATTCAAAAGACTAAAACATTTTTGTGAGTGAGTGATTGATAATCTTTTTTTTTCTTGTATTTTTTAGTTGTGGAATAATTTTTTAACACTTTTTTTCACTTGAACCCCATTAGATCTGAATTTTTAATCTTTGGAGGGATGTTTCATATCTTTTAAGTTTTTGATATTCAATTAAAATATTTTCCATTTAAAAATATAATCTTTAACTTTGTCATTGTGCTATAACTTTAATGACTACATGGTTAAGAATTCAAATATAATTATCTTTATTTTAAAAAATATTTTTTTTTAAAAAAAATAGGCATAAAATAATAGTAAACATATGAAAGTATGAAAGTCTTAATCTTAAATCTTTATTTTTTAAATGGGTGTTAAATAATAATATAAACTTATTCTAAACTATTTTTCATTGTATTAAATCTCATGATTGCTTTTGAATTTAATTAAAAAAAAAAACTTAAACCTTGTGGTTAGTGAGTGATTATTAATCTTCTCTATTATTTTGTTTTCTTATATATTTTTTTATATGTGGAATAATTTTTTTAAACACTTTTATTCAGTTGTAACCCTTTAGCTCTGACTCATTAATATTTGTTGAGGTGTTTGATCTCATTAAAATTTTAATATCATGTTAAGAAAAAAATCATTTAAAAAAATTTTGAAACCCTAACATTTAACTTTGACATTGTACTATAAACTTGATGACATGGTTGGGAATTTGAATATCATCATTTTAAATTCTTTAATTGAATTTCAAATAGTAGAACAAGATAAACATATGAAAGTATGAAATTTCTAAGCCTAAATTGTTTTTTCTAAATAGTGTAAAAAATAATATATGTTTATTCTAAATTGTCATTTAATAACTTAATTTTTTGAGTTGATATAATTTTATAACACTTAACACAACCATAAATAAAAAATAACTTATTTTTCAAAATTTGTTTACATGGAATCAAGTTGTTAAGCCAAGATGTAAAGAATAGTAGATTCTAAATTTCCTTAAATAATTTCTTTTGATTTTGCTGTCACAAAACTCCAAAGAAGAATTCTAGAACTCCTACGCCCAGTATCCTATTAAGGCAAGAATACTAATTAATAAATAAATCAAAATACTAAATGAACAGATTAAGAAACTAAATGGCGAATTGACTTAAAATATGGTTGAGTACCTTACAGTATGTATCACTTAACTAACTGACTAATTAATTAGTTTATGTTCTATCAAATCAGTACCCGGTAATAATTAATACATATTATGTTAGTAGTGTCTATCTATAAAGATGGACAAATCTTAATCAAAATATATTTCATGTAAACTTATGTCTTGGTATCAACCTCTTCCGTATAAAAAAAGGATATATATATGTATGTGTGTGTGTGGGTGTATATATATATATAGAGAGAGAGCTTGAATCCCATAATCTATATAGATTACGCATAAATTTGGCTTTACTAGTGCAATTCCCTTTTATTTCACAACTTGAATACATTGCCTCACTCATATGGCATATCTTAAAATTGATGCATGCATGCTAACCCTTGTTTGATCGATAAGCGATAAAAACCTACTAAAAAGTTAATAAAATGAGAACATGCATAAACTAACCCAAGGACCTGTCCTGATCATCTAATATTACATAATTAAACTCCTTATTATCGCAGCTTCAGGACTATCAGAATCAATTGTTTCCAAAAGCTGAGACAATCGCTCACTTAAATCATCAACCTCCTTATGCAAGTTCCTGATATAGTTGCAAGTTTCTTGTAGGACCTTAGAAGCTGATACCTGCATATCATATCATATATTTAAGAAAGTCAAAATTCATATTAGTCAAAAACAAGTATAAACCCCTGCTAATTACTGATTAACATTATTATGGGAGAGATTATAATCCTAATTTTCTCTCAAACTACCAACTTTCCTTACATATATGTGTGTTATTAAATTAGTATATACCATGTAGTTGCAACTAGTATGTAGTATTTTTAGCTATAACATTGACATGATGTAGCCAAAGTTTATGGATCAAATTGTCTAAAACAGCAGTCAATTATAAGACCATAAAATGTGTTATTCGGCTCTTCCTTTGGGTGGTCCAATCCAGCTACAGAAACTGCGATGGTCAAAGCGAACATGGATAACTATGAAAATACTTTCCTTGATGCCCGGGTCGTCGTTCATTATGTAGGGAGAGAGCAATTATTTTTACTGTAGCACACTATTCCTGTCGAATATGCATCATGTGCAGCATTACTAATGTATTTCTCCACCCTACTTTCCCCTACAAGGTTTTCATGTCGCTCCCTTCCTTCACTGCCATACTTGAGAGAAAGAAAGACAGAAAGTGGTGATTAAAGTACCTTATCGGAGCGCCTTTGACGAATCTCTGGGAGAAGGTGGCGTAATTTGGAGACAAGGTCGATGATTTGATCATCAGTGATCCCTGGAGCACTAGACTGCCTTGACCTTCTGCTAGACATGCCTGCGCGCACCCTACACACAAAATTCTAGTCCGTATCTGTTTCAAAGTTTTTGAAAACCAGCTGGTTCTGGTACATGGAAGAGCGTTGAAGAACCCAAAAGAACAAACGGGAAGGTATATCGGCTAGCTGTAAGGGAAGATGAGAAGCCAGTAAAGAGAGAAGGAATGTGTTAGATGTAGTAATTAGCTTAGCTGGGGGGAGGTGATGAATTGGAGAAGGTGATAAGAGAGTTATAAAGAGGAGGACCACAGGAGCAAGTGTACAGTGTGTGTGTGTGTGTGAGAGAGAGAGGGAGGGAGAAGGGAGGGAGGGAGAGGGAGAGGGAGAGGGACAGTGATGTTGGACGTGATGAAGACAAGTGCACTAGAGAAATAAGTGGAGTAGGCTTCATTTTAAAAAAAAAACAAAAAAATAAAAGAGAGAGAGAAGAGAGGGAGACCATGCACTTCTCTATGTGTTCCCAGCATGGGGTTTGATCTCAAGTGGGCTTAGAGAAATGTGTTTGTTTTTTCGCAAACAAAGTGGGGCTTTATGTGTATGTCACCATACACAACACCATGTGATCATCGGACATTTCTCATCACCAATCAGGGAGTTCCAATCACTGAATTTCATACACAAATGACAACTGGCCACATTTTATCCGTAAGATAGCACAGAGAATTTAAATTTTACAGCTATTTGGGGGTATTAGCACAGAGAATTTAATTTTTTTTATTAAATAGCACAGCTACAAAGATTTTGATAAAATAATTTGGTTTATGCTTGTTGTGCTTTCAAAATATAATATAAATAATTTGGTTTATGCTTGTTGTGCTTTCAAAATATAATATATAAATAAATTATGATTGGGAAATGCAATGTTATGTAAATGTTGATCTACAAAACAAGATTTCTTTACGTGTTTTTTGGAACCAATACAATCATCAAAACACTAGCAGCCACTGTATTTAATTGCTCTATTGAAGGAAATTACTAACCATGTTTGTCCTGGTATATTTCCAATAAAGGAGGGTAGTTTTGAGATTTACGCCGACTAAATATTATCCATAGGTTCCGTTGACTCAGAATTAATTTTTTTATATACTCTAATTCTAAAATTAGATATCAGGATTAACCTTCATATAATGATTTAGTTCTAAAATTCTTTAAATAAAAGTTCTTTATATATAAAATCTAACATTTCTAAAAAACTTTACTTTTCCAATGTTTCTTTTCTTATAATTTATGTGGTTTTTAATTCGCATGTAATAAAAAAAAACAGATCTATGGTGAATTGCACAAGAACTATGATTTTTGTCCCTTTTCATTAGTGTAATTAGTTTCTTATCAATTATTTTATAATAAGAATTTTATTTGAATTTAGGGAGAATTTTGAGTTAATGTTTCTAAAACAACCTCTTTAAATGTTGCTTTTAGTAACCGTGACAATCACCAAACCATTTTTTTCTTCCAATGTTACCTTTAAACACTAAACCCTAACTAAAAATATAAGGAATTCATAATTCACAAAATAGCATAATATAAAACTTGTAATTTATAAAAAAAAACAAACAAAATATACAAATCTCAAATAAGCATTTGTACTTATCTATATCAGCATTGTCTACTGGATGGATTAGTTAATCAATAACACAACTCCCTCTTGTCTAAGTGACTTCTTCCTTGACCACATCATCATCAAGACTTATTGTCACTCCAAAGTTTAAGATTTATTGTCACTCCAAAGTTTTTAGGTGCATTGCAACAAACAATGGATCAATAAGAGGAAAGTTTTCCTTGGCCATTGTTTTTTTAAAGAGAAAAAGAGGAGGGTATGTTTTTATTCGAGAATAAGAAGAGAGGTTGGAGTTGAATTTCATGATATGTTATAATTTTGAGATGTGACATGATAAATTATTGTGTTTTAGAACTATGACATCTATAAAATATCCTATTTTTGAATTGTTATAAGCTGAAATTATGTTATTTTACCAGTTCATTTTTAAGATTATGCACTTCCATCAATATTTCTAATTTATTAGGCTATTCTTTTATAAAAAAAAAAAATCCAATTTTACTAGTGAATCATTTCTTGACATGACATGCTCTTGTTGGTATTTAACCTAAATGAATCATCAATTCATAAGGTTCTACAACTAATGACATCTAATTTGTACCCTCCTCTTTCACCCAACCTTTTTCCCATTTATTATTTTGCAAGTATTTTATGGTTAATAAACTACATTGGAAGTTTGATGGTATGCAAAATTTAATGTTTGATGCCTATACATATGAAAGACAATATTAATATAAGAATTTTTTTAGAGAGCTCATACATTTACCACGTTAATGCCTTGCTCATGCACTCACGACTACTTGTTTTTTCCAATTCCTAAAGTTTGACATGGTTAGCGTTTTGGCTATATTGTGTTTTTATTTTTTATTTGTCCTTGTAGCTATACTTGTCATGGTTTCAATTAGGGCCATGTCCTTAGGTGTTCTTTGTTACAAGGTCCATGTTTAAGTACTGGCGAAGGTTTATGGATTTAGAGAAGAAGAACTAGAATTGATGTCATTGTCAATTTGATGGATTATTTGTTAAACGTCATCTTGCATGGTGTTGATTTGTAGAAGCTTTTGGATTTTTTTGTGCTTTATGTTTTCATCCATGTTTTTTATTGTATTAAAATTTACAATATATTCAATTTCTTCGTCCAGCAAATCTCTACTTGAAAATCTTTATGCTCTTGCAAGGGTTGCATTGTTTTTTCCTTACAAATTCATTATTGTTAGGTGTGCCTTTATGACATTGTAAAGGTTTCTAGCGCGCTGGTTGATCATTTATTCATCATTATTATCAAAGAAAGCTTATGCAAGGGATTGTTTCTCATGTCATCTGCAATTACGAGGCCTTTTTCTAATTCTGCTCTTACATAACAATCTAGAAAATCTTAGGAAACAATATTACAGTCAATAACAAGCAGCAGTGGACATACAATAAATTTTGTTAACGTCATTTGTTTGATCATTGCCTCAATCTACAACTTCAAGTTCATAATTTATAAACAAAACATAAGTTTGTTTTGTTTTATATATGTTTATAAGTATATGCAGTAATCATATCTCTACAGGGGAATGGTATTGTTTTAATTAATTCATATTTTTAACCGGATCTTCTTTTTTACGCTAATACCTTGTTGACCCTCAGTTTTCACAATAACATTATCTATCTTTGTAATTACTGTTCTATGTTTTCTTAATTTGTTATTATGAAATGAGCCGTTGTCCTATAATTTTTAGAATTTTTTTTAGTTCCTTAACCTACTTGATATGTATAATGGAAGTTTGCCTTAAATTTTCTTTCCATGATCAAAAGTCTTATCATATTCTTCAGGCTAAATAGCATGCTACTAGATTGTCAATCCCCTAATATTTTTCCCTTGCATTTTCATTGTGCATGTACTATACCACAACTCCATTTCAAAACCTAAAAAATATAGTCATGGAAAAACTATCCATGTTTGAGTCTTTCAACTAAAGCAAATAACTGCCTATTTATTGATACTCTAATATTTTTCTTGTTTTAATTAATAAACAATCTATTTTTTATTTTAATTATATTGTTCATTACATCATAAGTTACTACAAATTCATATAGTAACATTTTTTTGTCATTCTTTTTTCAATTTAGTCTTTTATATTGTGTTTATTAGAGTTTAGGATTTGTGATTTATTTATGTTTATATTTTATAGAGTTATTGTAGTATCAAAAGAAGTTCTAATATTGAGTTGGTGCTCAATTTTGAATAAAACAATTTGGTTTTATAGTTTAGGAGAGATTAAAAATTAAAGAACCAAAATTGAGAAACAAATTAAATGGAATTCCTTTAAAAAAAATTCATGAAGTTTCTCATGTTTTTTCCAAGATTTTTCTTTGGTATTTGTCAAAGTTACTTTTTGGTCCTTTAAGTTTTCCTATCTATTAATTTGGTCCAAGTCTCTATTTTTCTTATTTTTTTAGTTCTTTATTTGAGAGGTGAGAAGAAATAATTGGACAACAATAATGAGAGAGAAATTCATAGGTTGACCACTTTGTTACCATTAAATATATCATTTTTGGTGATGAATTTCATTCAACGAGAAAAGTTTTATTGAGGTTTATTTGCTCTTCATCATCCTCCCTAACAAAGTAGATTAAGGTTTATAAAATTATGATTTATGACTCTAAATGGGTTAATGAGGCATTTGAGGTGTTCTTTTGATATGTTTTCAATTTGATCCTCAAAGTTTGTTTTTTGAGCAATCGCATTTTTTTGGGTCAAAATTAAGAACAACTGAACCAAATTTGTTAACTAATGACAAATTGAAAGATAGGAGATCAAAATAGAAAAGACGTTGTTGATGGGTAATGGTGTCAAAGTTCATACAAAGTATTTACTTTAGTCCTCTGGGTTTACAACCTATATTGTAAACCCTCGATAAAAACTATGATGTTAATAAAAGAAAATATATAATCTTGAGGGAACATCAAAAAGTGTAGTGAGCATTAATTGGAAGGAAGAAAATCAAATGTGTATGAGTAAACAGAGAGGGAGGAAGTTCGACCAAGATTGAAGAAGAAGAGGAGGTAGAGGCTTTGATTTGGGAACTTTTTAAACTTTAATTACTATCTTGGTAATTCTTTTAAAAAATTATTGATCTAATAAAGTCCTTAATTAATTTAATTCTTGAAATTAGAAAGTTTTCCTGAACAAATTTGATTTTTATTTTATTTTTACAAGTTATAGATCATTAATTAGCAATCAGTTATATTGTTTATTAAGGATAACAAATATGCGATGCAATGGACTAATTCCAAGGTTAATTGAATTAGTGTTTAGATGAATATGCAAGTTGTATGGAGTAATTTCTAGAATTAATGGAATTGGTGCCTTAGTGAATGAGCAAGTTGATGAATAAATTTCTAGGTTAATGAAATTCGTACCGCCTTGTAATTAATGGATTGATTATTTTGTTATGTAAAATAAACTATTAATTTAATGTTTTAATAGTTTATTGAATTTTAACGTTGTATGAAAAATTATAAATTATGTTTTTTTCTCTAATTATGTATTTATTTTATTAGTGATTTCTGTAATTGTTTGTATTTGCAAAACTCTTGATTATGTAATATAATTTAATTGTAATTACTAGAGTAATTAATTGATTTCATCTAAGTATTATGTGAAATATTAAATTGTTTAAATATATATATATATATATATATATATATATATATATATATATATATATATATATATATATATATATATATATGTGTGTGTGTGTGCAAACTGATTATTAAAAAATAGTATTGTGATAAGATGAGAAAGTCCTGGCCCGGAGGATGAATATGAAACTTTGGTAATTGAAAAAAGTGGATGAAGAGTAAATAACTTAGTACCTAAAAATACAGGAAAAACACTTTTAGATTTTTCTTCATACCATGAACTCTCAATACTTTTACAATGAAAAAAAAAAAGTATGCCAAATTTTTAGGGCTGTTACATTTTTTTTCCAATTCAACTTTGATAAAGAAGTTTATTTTTATTATTTTCTAATTATTTGTTTAAAATAAGAGAGAGAAGTCTCTAGAACCAATGATAAAGAGAAAAAAAAATCAATGTTATTACCAATTTTGGTCACCAAAATAGTTGATTTTGATGTCAAAATATTTTATTTGAAGAGGAAATTTTCACCTATGTGTTTTTTAACCTTGAAATGACATACAAAAACATATATGATCTTGAGAATAGTTTTGTTTTTATGTGGTTTTATTGGTTTCATAAGGCCATTTATGGGTTTGTAAAGAATTCCAAGGCTATTTTGTTGGATTTTTTATTTATCAAAAATGGATTGAAAAAAAAAGTGTTTTGGTAAAAAAAAAAAAACATATCCACCACAATGGCCAAAATCTAGGAATTCCTGGATGACATGTCATATTAAATTTCTTTTTTAAAAAATAATAACAAATCAATTACATTTAAAAATAAAAGGGTTTGTGCATGTACTACCTCTTGCTTGCCCTCACGCGAGCCCTTCTATTAATTGGTTGCGCATTAGCCTGATTGTTTTTTTTTTATCATTTTAAAACAATAAAGCATGGTTTTTTATTATTTTTATATAGATTTTTAGATTATATTTCAATTAATATCTCTTTTCTCTAATTTTAAATTTTATTATTAGTGTTTTTAAAAAATAGTGATTATCTTTTATGTATTTAATTTATGAAGAGGTTGTTATAATTCTTCTTACATTATATGTAAAAGAACGCTATTTTTTTAAAATAAAATTATTTATTTTTGTATAGTATTCATAATAGGTGAAACATTGCAAGATATTTTTCCTTTGATTTTATTCACTCAATTTTATGTGTGTGTTCATTTTCAGTATTATTTTATTAAATAAAAAAATTAATTTTAATAAGTATACTTATTTAACGCAATCAAATAAATTATTCGTGCTGTGAGATCAAATATCTTGATCACCTTTCTAATTTTCTATATACATATTTAATCACTATTAATGAATTCTTTTTATTTTTTAACATAAATGTTTTTTAATTTATCTAATTATATGTGCTCATAAACATTTTCTTATTTCACTTAAATGTTTATATAAAAACACGTTGAAAAGACTACATGTTCAAGATATCTATTTTTATATGATATTTTTAACATCTGTAACCTTGCATAATAGTTTTGTACCTCTTATTTTATCTAATCAATTTCATGTTTGTCAGTTTTTATTATCATTTAATTAAATTAAACACTTATTTTCTGAATAAAGTCGTCAAACATATAAATATCAAACATTTGAGTTGTGAAATCAAATATCTTATTTTATACTAACTATTTTTTTAATTTTAACATTTATTTACTGTTAATGAATTTTATTTATATATTAAACACATTTTTTTCAATTTGTTTTATTACATGTATACATAAGTTTTTAAATTTCAAGTTTTGATATTTTTATATATAAAAAACACATTGAAAAAATAAGTATATATATATATATATATATATATATATTTTAAATACAATCTATGACAGAGTACGGATCAAATAGCGTGTGTGTGTATATATTATGTGATATATTTAGTACAATCATGAATTTTCAATTTTTTAATTAAAATATTTTATAAGGACTCGTACCATAACCATAATTAAGTTCGATTTATTTCGGAAGCGTATCATGGGCAAGATAACTGGTGCAATTCTAAGATGACAACAAAGCAAAATCAATATTTTAATGATCATATCTATTTTCCTCTCTCATACATTATACATTATTGCAAATCTAGGTGGTAACCAAGAAAAATCAATCTTTCAATGATCATATCTCTTACACTATTCATTATTGTTTTTCTTCCTTGTTTGGGACATAACTACGCCAGCGGATCATCACAAACTCATTTCACATGCCATTTCGCTGGCATACACGACATGCACGTGCTATGTCATTGGCTAGTGCATTGTCTTGTAGGGAGAAAATCTCTAATACAGGAACGGATATGAAATTTCAAATTAACGTTTTTGCCTAGCAGAGTCACGTGCTACATTGAAATTTAGACCACCCTTCCCCTACTTCTCATATCCCTCAATTGTTTGTTGTTGCAACAAAGTTCATACACCAATGTAAAATTTTTGTCAACAACCAACAAGTTCTTCAATTAGGATCATCATCACCATCTTAATTTGATGCCTCTACACTGACAATGACTAATATATTTTTTTTTGCTACCCCATCAATAATATATATGTGTGTAATCGGTATGTGTATATATATAGTGATTGGCGCGATTAATATATCAAATCAAACTTGATATGTTATGTTTTATTTACTTTAGTTAATTCAATAATTGAACCTTAAAAAATATTAAGACTACTTGAATATTCTTTCATAACCGCTTGCCAATATAGTAGAAATTAATAGAATAACGTGAAACTGTTTCAACTTTTATGTTAGATGGAAACAGACATATACCAATTAGGCAAAGGGCCATAGTAGTGGCACATACACATGGATAACTTGATTCTGTATAGAAACTCAATATCAAGATGACATTCATGGCTCATAACCTTACTTCTTGTTAGAAATTAAGGACCGGAAATTCGAAATGGTGACTTTTCGATGTTTGAAGAGAATGAAGAAGACTGAAGTCCAAAAAGGGACTGACGTGATGATAAAAGATTTATAATTTGCATAATAGGTCTCGAGTTGGAGTTAGAGCGTGTATTTCTTGTAAAAAACTAAAACAATCAGAGTTTTACTCAATTATCTGAATTTACAAAATACATTTTTAAGAGTTAAATTTCCTCAGATCTAAAAAAATAAACTGATGATCACGGTAAACACGAAATGTTCTCATCTATCTTCTTTCTTTGAAATGACAGGCATAGACCAAAAGTAGTGTGCTTAAAGATATGAATATTCGATGAACTACACGTAAGAACATGGGTTTTGAACCCTAATATCTTGTTTGGCCATGATGCTCGGCCATGAATTGTGGGAAAACCAAGTAAATTAGAGCAATATCATATTCTTTTCATGAATTCCCTTTTCCGTGATAAACGATAGTCAAGCAAGCAAAACGTTGCTGCCGTTTACTATTCACTTGACAATGCATGTTCGAAGTCGGCAAGAAATATTGGATAGATCCCATTGTTTGGGATATGGTACTGTTAAGTTCTAGGACCTATTTTATTTTAAGTAATTAATCCACCCCTAATTGCGCCATTTGATTGAGAAAAACAAATGTTGTAAGTGATTATGATTAATTTGTCTCCGACAAATACAATCCTCTATTTGATTTGCCAGGTTTTGTTTTTTTTTTGTTTAATTCAAATATTAGGTGGATTGGAGTCTCCGACATACAATAAATGATGTTTTAGCGCATTTACACACCCAAGCTACTTTGTTCACAAGCAATTGCATCTTTATTTAGGGAGTGCTTTTTTTTTTTTACTTACTGATATATTTCGTACACAACTTTTTTAACTATAAGATATCCTTGGAATAATTTTCATATATTAAAAATATGTTTCTTTCCATTTACTTGTTAATCATTATATATATATATATATATATAACACGTAGATTAATGTATTTTAAAATACAAATTAACTTTCTTATCACAACCTTAAAATTGATAACTAGATCACAATATACTCTAACATTTGTACAAGAATGATAACATGGGAATGGAAAAAAGAAACGTTTTGAAACCGAAACATTCTGTTCCAATTGAAAAAAGAAACACTAACCAAAATGGAACTGATAAACTTGCTTCAAATTAACAAAAAGACTAGTATATTTGATAACATAGGTAATTTTAACAAAATGATTTTAAATTTAAAGATAAAATATTTTTTTTAATTTTTAATATAGCATAATGAATTATTAAAAACATACTTAAAATATATCAATGTAATATATATATATATATATATATTAGATAAAAATCAACTTGAAAACTACTTTGAAAAGTAGAACTTTTGCAAAATCATCATGCAAGGCTTTGTTTTAATTTATTATTAGTTTTAATTTAATCTTATAAAATTTTATTTATTGGGATTGAAATTTATATTTTTTTAATGTTTTATATAGTTTTTTTAGTCTCATGATGCGACCATATTATTTGATAGTTTCATCCATATTTACCTAGTGTTTTGCATATGTTTTGTGTATAAAATGCCTTGATAATCTTTGTTTTATGTTTTGAAGGTATTTTTGGATGAAAGATGCACAAAGGAGGTAATTGAAGCTAATTGACAAATTTGACCTGCAATCGATGTTTTGTACAGAGCGGAAGGTCTAGAGATCGAAATGAAGTGATTATAGTGACATTCAAATCTAACATCCATAAATTTCTGGAAATATAGGGAAAAAGAAATAAAATAAGGAAGATCATGGAAATCGCAGCCTTCAAAGTCAAATCTTGCAATCTGCCAATGTCGACCTTTGTCCATTCCAATTTCAATATCTTGAGCTAAGGAAGTCCGAATGATTCAAACCCAATTTTGTTGGATTTAAGACTCCAATAACTATAAACGCTCCAAATTTAAGCTTAAACCCAATGTATTATGAATGAGATATGAATTTTACAAGGGACAACTAAACGAAGGACTATTTTGTAAAATAGAAATTAGGGTTTCTAAGCATATATAAAGGAAGAGGGGCAACAATGGACTTTGGGTAGCAACAAAGAAAACACAAATCTTCCTCCTCCAAACCCTAAATCATGTTTTCTTCCATCTTTTTATTTAGTTGTTCAACAAACATGCAAGACTAAACTCTTTTGTTTGGTTGCAAGGACACAAAAACCTTCAGATTTCAAGAACTGTGAGATCTATTTTTACCTTAATTTTTCAGTTTATATGATGAATATGTTTGTTCTCCTATGCTTATTTTCCTATGATTATTATTTAATTGCTAAGAGCAGAGTCAAAATTATTATTGTAGACAATCTATTGCTAAGTTTGATATCAAAACCGGAGTTGTGATATATGAACTTGTGAAGCAACTAAGTTAATTATTGTAGCAGATCTACGTTATTAATCTTAGGGAGAACATTCAACCAAACTAAACATATATTGCGGACAATTATGTTTCTTAATTGATCAATTTATCTAATTTTTAATGCTGCCATTGAATCAAATTACTAGTGCGGACAATATGGTTGTTTGATGGTTAGGGTAAGTTATACGGCGAATCCGTTAATGAACCAATTTTAAGAAGAGATAATATTTAGAATATAAATTGATGTGCTGTTTCCATGATCAGTTCTGATTTATGTAGGTTGATGTTAACTTGCAACCAAGGTTTGTTTTATTGATAAATTTTGGCTTTATATGATTTTCGCTTAGTTCGCTTAGTTTGCTTTAGCCTAGCCTAGATAACTTCCACCCCCCCCCCCCAAAAAAAAAAATGCATAGTATATAGCATGAAAATCTGAATTAAAATGTCCTCGTGGGATCGACCTCTTGCTTGCTCTATACCATCTTGTTTGATTTGTTTTAAGCTAGGGTAATTAATTTGTGCGACTGCGATATCTCAACAAATTTTAGCACCGTTACCGGGGACGTGATTTTAGCTAATTCTTATGTTGTGTTATGTTGTGATTTATTCTACTTGCTGTGGTTTTTAATTATTCTAAAAAAAAGAGAAAATAAAAGAGAGGAGAAAACATATTTGTGTTTGCGGCGGTATTGTTCAAAACAAACTTTTTGGTGAAATTAGGTAGTGGTCTTTTGTTTCCTAAAGGAAAACGATGTTTTAAGAAGAACTAGTGATCTGTGGTCTCTAGCCCCATCTTATCGAGGCCAAATTCAATAATTTTATAAGGTTTCTGGACACTTTTAGTTTTTTAGCGTAGGATCCTCGTGCCTATTGCATTGTTTTCAATCTCTTGTGTGCTTGGTTTCATTTGAATTTTTTTGGTATTTATGCCTGTAACCTGTTCTGCTAACCAAAGTCATCAAGTGCACGATTTCAAAATAGAAAATATGTTACGCAGGTTACAAAAGGAAGCTCACATCAACATCATGGTCGTTGCACGACAACAAACACTTAAGGAGCTTGCTGCTCCTAACATGGAAAACCAACCATTGTGCATAAAAATAGACAGTAATGTGAACTTTGAACTCAAATCTAGTTTTATACATTTGCTACTAGGATTCAATAATCTTGGAGGAGAAGATCCTCATACTCATCTCAAGGAGTTCCACATGGTTTGTGTTGGCATGAAACTGAATGGAGTTGAAGAAGAACAAGTTAAGTTGAAAGCTTTCCCTTTCTCTTTAAAAGGGGCAGCAAAGGCATGGGTTTTTATATTCTCTCAGGTTCCATTGACACTTGGAATGACATGAAAAAGATCTTTCTTAAAAAGTATTTCCCAGCATCTCGAGTTGCCAACATAAGAAAAGAAATATGTGGGATTCGACAATCTCATGAAGAGACACTTCCTAAGTATTGGGAAAGATTTAAGCTATTTTGCATCTAATGCCCTCATCATCAAATGCCTAATCAACTGCTCATTCAATATTTTTATAAGGGATTGATGTCTACTGACCTTAGTATCATTGATGTTGGAAGTGGAGGGGCATTGGTAGATAAGACACCCGAGGCTGCACGCCAATTGATCTAAAACATGGAGCCAACTAAAAACAGTTTGGCACCCATGGAGACTTCTTAAATAAATGAGAGAATGAGGTAAGTATTTCTAACCTTGAGAATAAAGATAATGATCTTACTTCTCTTGTGCGTGTTGTTTAAGGATTAAGGCAACTATGCACCTAAGGGGGGGATTAGGTGTAAATACAATAATTTATGCAATTTTACAATTAATTACTTTAAAGTAAAGAGATAAGAGAGAGAGATTGCTAACTCGGTTTTTAACGTGGTTCGGCAAGCCTACATCCACAGTTCAAGTACCAACCCGTACTTGAGTATTGTATTCTCTTACTAGTCCAAGTAACAAGATTACAATTCCCGCTTGATGAATCCACACCAAGACTTTTACACCACTTGAAGATATGCCCTCTTCAAGATTTTCATTTTTCCCACTTGAAGATGTACCCTCTTCAAGATTTTTCCTTGGTGATGTTCCCTCACCAATATCAAGAGTTTTATACTCAACTCTCAAGAGTTTTACAAGGATTGTTTTTGTAACACAACAATACACTCTCAATAGTGTGGATATTATAATTTAAGATCTATGATCTCTTTATCTCACTTAATAGCACTTAGAATATTTGAAGGTGTTTAAGTGTAGTGAGAATGAGATTTAATACTCTTTGTGTTAGGATATGAAGATTTAAACACAAATTTGAGTATTAATGAGGATTGATGATATGAAGGTGTTTTTGCACTAGTAATTGCCTCAATATCAGATATATTCAAAAAATCTCTTTTTCTTTTGCAATTAAGTGGCCTATTTATAAGTTTCAAAGAGAAACTAGCCGGTTCTAGCCGTTTTAGTGCAACTATCATCTCAAACGGTCGACCGGTTCACAACGGATAAATCAAGTGGTCGACCGGTTCATTTAAAAGCCAGAAAATCATTCTTTTTGACCAAGCGGTCGACCGGTTCACTTGGTAAAAACCAAGCGGTCGACCGGTTCAGTTCGAAAGGCAATTTGTCTTCCAAGCTGTCGACCGGTTCACTTGGTAACCCAAGCGGTCGACCGGTTCATGCAGAAACCCTATTTTAACAAATTATCTTTTCTGAATTTCTTGAACCGATTGATTATGATTTAAACCTATAATCATCAAACCCTTTTAATGTATGCAATGTGAAGTGTGTGAGTTCATTTTAATTTGTGCTATCAAGTTAGAAATTGAGATTTACATAAAGCACTAAAATGAAAACTTATTCTAAGTCTTCACTTGCTTGCATCTTGGACTTCCTGGAATGATTTCTTCGTGTAATCCATTATGCTTGTTGATGTATTCTTTGTATAATACCTGTTTATAACTTAATCTCATCCAAGCATATTATTAGTCCATTTTCTTTTTATTGTTATCATCAAAATATATAAAGCATACAAGTATGACATTATATGTCAATAGTGCGTTCTTTGGATTGTGGAAATGTACAACAGGTGAAAGTTAGCATATGCGCAATACAAGGACATGCTTCGGATATATGCCCAACAATGCAAGAAAATTGCATTGAACAAGCGAATGTGGTTGATGGAACATTCATTGGACAAGCCCCACGTAAGTATGATCCTTTTTCTAACACGTACAATCTCGATTGGATAGTTCATTTCAACTTCAACAATGGGAACCCACCTCAACAAGGCAATCAAGGTAGACCGATCCATTCCCATGAATTTCAGCCACAACCTCCGCAGAATTATCAAGCGAGACAACCCCCTCTACTCACCAACTCCAATGTTATGAGATCATCATCCAGTGATGATCTTCGTGAGATGATGAAAACTTTGGCTTCTAACACTGTAACCTTGCAGCAAAATATCATGACTTTTCAGCAGGAAACAAGGTCAAGTATTCACAACTTGGAGAAGTAAATGGGGCTAATAGCTTCAAGTGTGGGCAAACTGGAAACACAAATGAATGGAAAATTGCCCTCCCAAGCATTGAATCCAAAAGAGAATGTTAGTGCAATCATGTTGCGAAGTGGGAAAGAACTTGGAGAAAACAAGTCAAAAGAAGTTGAGATGGAGGAAGAAGAAGAGATAGAAACTGAATTGAGTAACAACAAGAAACCTACTCCTTCATAACTAGGAGAAAGACAACCACTCTAAAGGTAACTCCTCACTCAATGAATTCCAATTTTAAAACAATTCCACCCTTTTCTTATGAGCTCTTCTAGGAGAAAGAAAGAAGACAAAGAAAAAGAGAGATTTTCAAGAAAGTGGAACTCAACATTCCTTTGATTGATGCTATCAAGCAAATTCCCAAGTATGCTAAAATTTTGAAGGAGTTTTGCACCACCAAAAGAGCTTTCAAATGAAAGGTCATTACATGGTAAGTATGGGAGAAGTCATATCTGATGTTGTTCAAGAGAATATGCGTTTGAAGCAGAAAGACCTAGGTGCGTTTACTATCCCATGTGTTATTGGCAGTGCTAGTTTTAAAAGAGCTTTATGCGATTTAGGTGCATCCATTAGTGTTATGCCTAAACATGTTTATGATTCTCTTAGTTTAGAGCCTTTGAATAAAACCAGCATTGTAATACAATTGGCGGATCGTATTTTTGTATACCCACTTGCTGTGATAGAAGATGTCCTAATCAAGATTGATAGTTTGCTAATTCCATGTGATTTTTATATTCTTGATATGGAACACGATTCTTGTGATTCCAGCAATCCTATATTGTTTAGGAGACCATTCTTGAAAACTGTCAATACAAAGATTGATTGTGGTAAGGATACTTTGTCTATGGAGGTAGGAGATGAAAACGATTGAATTTAATTTTCATAATGCAATGAAATATCCTTATAGCAATGTTTATTCTATTTATGAGAAAGTTGATAAGTGTGTGCAACAAGTTTGTGTTTTGATTGTGTGGATGGATTAAGCGGAGCTTTAAGCTATGACTATTATTTTACCCAATTGGAGGAGATAGAGAGGCACAATTGTGTTCCCCAAAATGTTCATGAAGCAGCATTGGCTTTGCAAATTGTTCCCCATGTTGAAATTACAAGGTTAGACACCAATAAAGTGGTCATGGTCAATGGGCATTGATTGAGACTTTTCTATGAAAATTGGAAATCATAAATCATTGCTTCTATGAAGAATGAGCATATCATGCCACATGTTAAGCCAATGACACAAAACACAAGTGCTTACTAAGAGGCAACTCAGCACACAAAAATCATATTTGTCTTCTTTTTCCCTTACCCTTTATTTTTCGCATTTTATTTCATTTTTTTTAATCAATGTTGTAGTTCTGTGAGTAAAGATGACCGTGAATTTCTCAATCACCTGAATTCACTACCAAAAGCAATTTTCTCTCCTGTTGGACCCTTCATCAATGTTGTAGTCCTGTGTAAAGATGACCGTGAATTTTTGAATCACCTAAATTTGATACAAAAGCACATGATACTCCTGGTTGAATGTCTAGTTTCGCATGGTTTTTAACGAAGCAGATTGCGGCAGATTCTGTTCGTCAAACAGTTCCTCTCACGTTGGATCCTTCCTCGAAGTTGTAGTCCTTTATGTAATGATGGATATGGATTTTTGAATCCCCTAGTTTCACTACCAGAAGCACGTGATATTGCCGTTTGAATGACTAGTTTCGCATGTTTTTTTACGAAGGAGATTGCGGTAGATTCTACTCCTCAAATCACTTTTCTCTCGTGCTGGACCCTACATCAAAGTTGTAATACTGTGTGTCAAGATGACCGTGGATTCTTGAATTGCCTAAATTTGATACCAGAAGCACGTGATACTCCAGATTGAATGTCTAGTTTCGCGTGGTTTTTAATGAAGCAGATTGCGACAAATTCTGCTCGTCAAACAGTTTGCTCTCACGTTGGATCCTTCCTCGAAGTTGTATTCCTTTATGTAATGATGAATCTGGATTTTTGAATCCCCTCATTTCGCTACCAGAAGCACGTGATATTGTCGTTTCAATGACTAGTTTCGCTTGTTTTTTTACAAAGCAGATTGCTGCAGATTCTACTCCTCAAATCAATTTTCTCTCGTGTTGGACCCTACATCAAAGTTGTACTCATGTGTGTCAAGATGACCATGGATTTTTGAATCGCTTGAATTTGATACCAGAAGCACATGATACTCTCGAATGAATGTCTAGTTTTGCTTGTTTTTTAAAGAAGCAGATCGCGACAGATTCTGTTCATCAAATAGTTTGCTCTCGCGTTGGACCCTCCTCGAGGTTGTAGTCCTTTATCTAATGATGAATCTGGATTTTTGATTTGCCTCATTTTGCTACCAGAAGCTCGTGATATTGCGGTTTGAATGAGTAGTGTCGCTTCTTTTTTTACAAAGCAGATTGTTGGACCCTACATCAATTGCGGTTTAGGATTTCATGATTCGAGTTTTCAGGTTCAGGGTTTCGCGGTTCGGGGTTTTCGGTTTCGGGGTTTTCGGGTTCGGGTGAAGGGTTCGGGGTTTTCAAGGTTCGGGGTTTCGGGTACAGGGTTTTAGGTTCGGGTTTCGCGGTTAGGGGTTTCTGGGACAGGGTTTCAGGTTTGGGGTTTCGCGTTCAGGGTTTTGAATTTAGGTTTTTTCAGGGTTTAGGGTTTTGGGTTTCGAGGTACGACCTTTCAAGGTTCGGGTTTTCGGGTTTGGCGTTTTCAGGGTTCAGTGTTTCGCGGTTCGAGGTTTTGGGTTCGGGGGTTTCGGGTTTCACGGCTCGGGGTTTTAGGTTTTCGTGGTTTTGGGTTTTCGGGTTGGTGGTTTCATGGTTCGGGGTTTTGGGTCGGCGTTTCGCGTTTCGCGTTGGCGGTTCGGGGTTTTGCGTTTCGAGTTAAGGTGGAGGTTTTGGGGTTTGGGGTTTTCGAGGTTCGGTGTTTCGGGTTCGCGGTTTGGAGTTTCGGGGTTTCGGGTTAGGGGTAGAGGGTTTGGAGTTTGGGGTTTTCAAGGTTTCGATGTTCGGGGTTTGGGGGTTCGGGTTTTCAAGGTTTCGATGTTCGGGGTTTGGGGGTTCGGGGTTTCAGGTTCGGTGTTCCGTGGTTCGGGTTTTCGCGTTCTGGTGTTTCAGGTTCGGGATTTCAGGATCGGGGTTTCGTGTTCGGGGTTTCGAGTTCTGGGTTTCGGGTTTCGGGTTCTGGGTTTCGGGGTTTTGGGTTCTGGGATTTCGGGTTCGGCGTTTCACGTTGGGGTTTCGGTTTTTGGGGTTTCGCGATTCGGGGTTTCGGGATCGAAGGTTCGTGTTTTAGTTTGCTGGTTTAGAGTTCGGGGTTTTGCAGTTCGGGGTTTCTGGTTCGGGGTTTCGCGGTTCGGGGATTGGGGTTTCGGGTTTGGGGTGAAGGGTTTGGGGTTTCACGGTTTGGGATTTGGGGTCGGGGTTTCGGGTTTTGAGTTGGCGGTTCTGGGTTTTGATGGTGGGGTACGGGGTTTTCAGGGTTTCACGTTTGGTGTTAGGGTTTTCAAGGTTCAGGGTTTCGCAGTTCGGGGTTTTGGGTAAGGGGTTTCGCGGTTAGGGCTTTCGAGGTTCGGGGTTTCGGGTACGGGGTTTCGGTTTTGGGGTTTCACATTTTGGGGTTTCGGTTTCGGAGTTCGGGGTTTCGGGTTCGGGGTTTCGAGGTTCGGGGTTTCGGGTACGGAGTTTCGGGTTCGGGGTTTCGTGGTTGGGATTCGGGGTTCGGGGTTTCACGGTTTGGGATTTCACGATTCGGGGTTTCGCTGTTCGGGCTTTCGGTTTCGGGGTTTCAGGTGTGGAGTTTCGGGTTAGGGATGGAGGGTTTGGGGTTCGGGGTTTTCTAGGTTTAGGGGGTTTTGCGTTTGGGGTTCGGGGTTTCGCGGTTCGGGGTTTTATAGTTTGGTGTTTCGCGGTTCGGGGTTTCGGGTTCGGGGTTTCGCGGTTCAGGGTTTTTAAGGTTCAGGGTTTTCTAGGCTCGTTGTTTCGCGGTTGGGGTTTCGGGTTTGGGTTTTCTGGGTTTTCGGGTTTGGGGTTTTGCGGTTTGGGGTTTGGGTTTCGGGTTAGGGTGGAGGGTTTGGGGTTTTCGAGGTATAGTGTTTCGGGTTTGGGGTTTGGAGGTTCGAGGTTTCGGGTCCAGGTTTTGCTGTTCGGGGTTTGGGGTTTCGGGTTTGGGGTGGAGGGGTTTTCGAGTTCGGGGTTTGGGGTTTGGGGTTCGGGGTTTCGCGTTTCGGGGTTTCGCGGTCCCGTGTTTCTAGTTCGGGGTTTCGGGTTTGGGGTTTTGGTTTTGGGGTTTCGGTTTAGGGGTTTTCGGGTTCTGGGTTTCAAGGTACGGGCTTTCAAGGTTCGGGGTTTCGTGTTTCTGGGTTTCGCGGTTTGGGGTTTCGCGGTCCCATGTTTCTGGTTTGGGGTTTCGGTTTTGGGGTTTGGGGTTTTCGGGGTTCTGGGTTTCGAGGTACGGGCTTTCAAGGTTCGGGGTTTCGTGGTTTGGGCTTTCAGGATTTGCGGCTTCGGGTTCGGGTTAGGGGTGGAGGGTTTGGGGTTCGGGGTTTTTGAGTTTGGGGTTCGGGGTTCCATATTTGAGGGTTTCGCGATCCTGTGTTTCTAGTTCGGGGTTTCGGTTTCGTGGTTTTGGGTTTTGCGGTTCGAGGGTTTGTAGTTTTGATTTACAGGTTTAGGGTTCGGGGTTTCGCGGTGCGGGGTTTTGAGGTTTCGCGGCTTCGAGTTTCGGGGTTTCAGGATCGGGGTTTCGCGGTTCGGGGATAGGGTTTTCGGGTTCGGGTGAAGGGTTTGGGGTTCAGGGTTTTCATGGTTCGGGGTTTCGGGTTCGGGGTTTCGTGTTTGGGGTTTCGGGTTCAGGGTTTCGCGTTCGGGGTTTCGCGTTCGGGGTTTTCAGGGTTTAGGGTTCTGGGTTTCGAGGTACGGCCTTCCAAGGTTCGTGTTTTTGGGTTTGGTGTTTTCGGGGTTCGTTATTTCGCGGTTCAGAGTTACGGTTTCGGGATTTCGCGGTTCAAGGTTTTGGGTTCTAGGGTTCCGGGTTTCAGGTTCGGGGGTTCCGAGTTTCGCGGTTCATGGTTTTGGGTTTGGGGTTTTGCGGTTATTGGTTTTCGGGTTTTAGGTTTTGAGGTTCGGGGTTTTGGGTCGTCGTTTCGGGTTTCGAGTTGGCGGTTCAAGGTTAGGGGTTTTCGAGGGTCGGTGTTTCGGGTTCGGGGTTTTCGATATTTCATTGTTCGGGGTTCGGGTTTCAGGTTCGGTGTTCCGCGGTTCGGGGTTTCGCGGTATGGTGTTTCGCTATTCGGGGTTCGGGGTTTGGGGTTTTAGATTCGGTGTTCCGTGGTTCGGGGTTTCACGGTCTGGTGTTTCGGGGTCCGTGGTTTCGGGTTTGGGGTTTCGTGTTTGGGGTTTCGGGTTTTGGGTTGCGGGTTGCGGGTTTGGGGTTTTCAGGTTTTCGTTTTTTGGGTTTCGAGGTTCGGTATTTCGCGTTGGGGTTTCTGGTTTCGGTGTTCCGTGATTCGGGGTTTCGCTGTCCGGTGATTCGGGGTCTGAGGTTTCGTGTTCAGGGTTTCGGGTTTGGGGTTGCAGGTTTTGGGTTTTCAGGGTTTCGTGTTCTGGGTTTCGAGGTACGGGCTTTCAAGGTTCGGGGTTTCGGGTTTCAGTTTTAGGGTTTAGGGTTTCACGGTGCTGAGTTTCGAGGTTCGCGGTTTCCAGTTTTCAGGTTTGGGGTTTCGCTGTTCGGGGATCGGGGTGAAGGGTTCGGGGTTTCAAGGTTCGAGATTTCGGGTATGGGTTTTCGGGTTGGGGGTTTCGCGGTTTGGGTTTTCAGGGTGTTTCGGGTTTCGAGTTGGCAGTTTGGGGTTTCGATTTTGGGGTTCGGGGTTTCGCGTTTGGTGTTGGGGTTTTCGAGGTTTGCGGTTTCAGGATCCGGGTTTTGCGGTTTGGTGTTTCGAGTTCGGTGTTTTGCGTTGGGGTTTCGGATTTTGGGGTTCGGTGTTTTGGGTTTCGGGGTTCGGTGTTTCACGTTGGGGTTTTGGGTTTTGGGGTTTCGTGATCTGGGTTTCGGGGTCGTGGTTTCGAGTTGGGGTTCAGGGTTTCGTGTCTTCGGATCCGGGTTTTCGGGGTTTTGGATTCTGGGTTTCGAGGTTCAGGGTTTTGCGGTTCAGGTTGCCGGTTCGGGGTTTCAATTTTCGGGTTCAGGGTTTTCGGGGTTTCGTTTTTGGAGTTCAGGGCTTTTCAGGTTTGGGGTTTCGGGTTTCGAGTTGGTAGTTCAGGGTTTTGAATTTGGGGTTCGGGGTTTTCGGGGTTACGCGTTAGGGGTTGGGGTTTTCGAGTTTCAAGGTTTCAGGTTCGGGCTTTCGATGTTCATAGGGCTCTGGGTTTCGCGGTTTGGGCTTTCGAGGTTCGGGATTTTGCGGTCCGGGGTGTCAGGTTTAGCGTTTTGCATTTAGGTTTCAAGTTTAGGGGTTTTGCCGTCGGGGTTTTGGTGTTCCGTGGTTCGGGGTTTCGCTGTCCGGTGATTTGGGGTCCGAGGTTTCGTGTTCGGGGTTTCGTGTTCGGGGTTTGGGGTTGTAGGTTTTGGGTTTTCAGGGTTTCGTGTTCTAAGTTTCGAGGTACGGGCTTTCAAGGTTTCGGGTTTCGGGTTCAGCATTTCACGTTGGGGTTTCGGGTTTCGGTTTTAGGGTTCAGGGTTTCACGGTGCTTGGTTTCGAGGTTCGGGATTTCTAGTTTTGGGGTTTGGGGTTTAGGGTTTTCGCGGTTCGGGGATCGGGGTGAAGGGTTCGAGGTTTCATGGTTCGAGATTTCGGGTATGGGTTTTCGGGTTCGGGGTTTCGCGGTTTGGGTTTTCAGGGTCGGGGTTTCGAGTTGGCAGTTTGGGGTTTCGATTTAGGGGTTCGGGGTTTCGCGTTTGGTGTTGGGGTTTTCGAGGTTTGGGGTTTCGTCATTCGCGGTTTCGGGATCCGGGTTTTGCGGTTTGGTGTTTCGGGTTCGGTGTTTCGCGTTGGGGTTTCGGGTTTTGGGGTTTTGGGGTTCGGTGTTTTGGGTTTTGGGGTTCGGTGTTTCGCAATGGGTTTTTGGGTTTCGGGGTTTCGTGATCTGGGTTTCGGGCCGTGGTTTCAAGTTGGGGGTTCGGGGTTTCGCATCTTGAGATCCGGGTTTTCGGGGTTTCAGATTCTGGGTTTCGAGGTTTGGGGTTTCAGATTTTGGGTTTCGAGATTCGGGGTTTTGCGGTTCAGGTTGCTGGTTCGGGGTTTCAATTTTGGGTTCAGTTTTTTCGGGGTTTTGTTTTTGGAGTTCGGGGTTTTCGAGGTTTGTGGTTTCGGGTTTCGAGTTGGTAGTTCAGGGTTTTGAATTTGGGGTTTGAGGTTTTCGGGGTTTTGCGTTAGGGGTTGGGGTTTTCGAGGTTCAAGGTTTCAGGTTCGGGCTTTCGATGTTCATAGGGTTCTGGGTTTCGTGGTTTGGGCTTTCGAGGTTCGGGGTTTTGCGGTCCGGGGTGTCAGGTTCAGCGTTTCGCATTTAGGTTTCAAGTTTAGGGGTTTCGCGGTCGGGGTTTCGGGTTTCGAGTTGGCGGTTCAGGGTTACGCGTCTAGGGTTTGGGGATTTCGGGGTTTCACGTTTAGTGTTCGTGGTTTTCGAGGTTCAGGGTTTCAGGTTCTGGGTTTTGAGGTTCGGGGGTTAGGGTTTCGAGTTTTGGGTTTTAGGGTTTCGGGTTTAATGTTACGAGGTTCGGGTCCAGGTTTTTCGCTCTTTGGGGTTTGGGGTTTCGGGTTAGGGGTGGAGAGTTTGGGGTTCGGGGTTTTTAAGGTTTCGCTGTTCGGGGTTCCATGGTTCGAGGTCTCGTGGTACAGTGTTTCGGGGTTTCGCGTTGGGGGTTTCGGGTTTGGGGTTTTCGAGGTTTCGGATTCTGGGTTTCGAGGTACGGGCTTTCAAGGTTCGGGGTTTCGGGTTTGGTGTTTCGTGTTGGGGTTTCGGGTTTCAGGGTTCGCGGTTTGGGGTTTCGAGGTTCGGGGTTTCGGGATCGGGGGTTCGCGGGTTCGATTTGCGGGTTTAGGGTTCGGGGTTTTGCAGTGCGGGGTTTCGAGGTTCGGGGTTTCGGGTACGGGGTTTCGGGTTCGGGGTTTTGTGGTTGGGATTCGGGGTCTTCGGGGATCGGGGTTTGGGGTTTCACGGTTTGGGATTTGGAGATTCGGGGTTTCGATGTTCGGGGTTTCGGTTTCGGGGTTTCAGTTGTGGGGTTTGGGGTTAGGGGTGGAGGGTTTGGGGTTCAGGGTTTTCTAGGTTTGGGGGGTTTCGCGTTTGGGGTTTGGTGTTTTGCGGTTTGGGTTTTGTAGTTTGGTGTTTCGCGGTTCGGGTTTTTGGGTTTGGGGTTTGGGGTGTTTCGCGGTTCGGGGTTTTTGAGGTTCAGGGTTTTCTAGGTTCGTTGTTTCGCGGTTCGGGGTTTTGGGTTTGGGGTTTCGGGGTTTCGGGTTTGGGGTTTTGCGGTTCGGGGTTTGGGTTTCGGGTTAGGGGTTTTGGACTTTGGGGTTCGGGGTTTTCGAGTTCGGGGTTTGGGGTTCGGGGTTTCGCGTTTCGGGGTTTCGCGGTCCCGTGTTTCTAGTTCGGGGTTACGGTTTCGGGGTTTTGGTTTTGGAGTTTTGGTTTTGGGGTTTTTGGGGGTTTCGAGTTCTGGGTTTTAAGGTACGGGCTTTCAAGGTTCGGGGTTTCGGGTTTCGGGGTTTCACGGTTTGTGGTTTCGCGGTCCCGTGTTTCTGGTTCGGGGTTTTGGGTTTCGGGGTTTTGGTTTTGGGGTTTGGGGTTTTCGGGGTTTCGGGTTCTGGGTTTCGAGGTACGGGCTTTCAAGGTTCGGGGTTTCGCGGTTCGGGCTTTCAGGGTTTGCGGCTTGGGGTTTCTGGTTAGGGGTGGAGGGTTTGGGGTTCGGGGTTTTTGAGTTCGGGGTTTGGGGCTCCACATTTGGTGGTTTCGCGGTCCCGTATTTCTAGTTCGGGGTTTCGGTTTCGTGGTTTTAGGTTTTGCGGTTCGAGGGTTCGCAGTTTCGGTTTGCAGGTTTAGGGTTCGGGGTTTCACGGTGCGGGATTTCGAGGTTCGGGGTTTCGAGGTTCGGGGTTTTAGGATCGGTGTTTCGCGGTTCAGGGATAGGGTTTTCGGGTTCGGTTGAAGGGTTTGGGGTTCGGGGTTTTCAAGGTTCGGGGTTTCGGGTGAAGGGTTCGGGGTTTGGGGTTTTCAAGGTTCAGGGTTTCGGGTTCAGGGTTTTGCGGTTAGGGGTTTCGGGGTCAGGGTTTTGAGTTTGAGGTTCTGGGTTTCGAGGTACGGCCTTCCAAGGTTCGGGTTTTCGGGTTTGGCATTTTTGGGTTGCTGATTTAGGGTTTAGGATTTCGGGTTTCCGGTTTAGGGTATAGGGTTGAGGGTTTCGGTTTTCAGGTTTGGGGTTTCGGGTTTGCAGTTTATGCTATAGGGTTGGGGTTTCGGTTTTGGGTTTCGGGTTTGCGGTTTAAGGTTTCATGTTTTCGAGTTGGCGGTTCGGGATTTCCACTATGGGACTCGGGGTTTTATGGGTTTCGCGTTTGGGGTTCAGGGTTTTCGAGGTTGGAGGTTTCGCGGTGCGAGGTTTCGGTTGCGGGGTTTCGTGGACCGTGTTTAGTCTTTGGGGTCTTGGGTTTGGGGTGGAAGTTTGGAGGTTTGGGGTTTTCTAGGTTTGGTGTTTCGCGGTTTGGGGTTTCGAGTTTCGGGTAGGGGGTTTCGCGATTCGGGTTTTCGAGGTTCGGGGTTTTTGTTTTTGATAGGGGTTTAGGGTTTCGGGTTGCCAATTTCGGGTTTAGGGTTTCGGGTTTGTGGTTAGGGGTTTAGGGTTTCAGGTTGAGGGATTCGCGGTTCGGGGTTTCGTGTTGAGGGTTGTGCGTTGAGGGTTTCGGGATCGGGGTTTGGGGTTTCGGGTTCGCCGTTTTGTGTTTGGGTTTCAGGTTTCGGGGTATTGTGGATTGGGGTTTCGGGATCGGGGTTTCGGATTTCGGGATTGGGGTTTCGAGGTTGGGGTTTCGGGTTTCGAGTTGGGGGTTCGGGGTTTCGCGTTTAAGGTTCGGGATTTCATGTTTGGGGTTCGGGGTTTTCGGGTTTTCAGGTTTCTGGTAGGGGTTTCGGGTTTAGGGTTATGGGTTTTAGCATTTAGGGTTTCGGGTTGAGGGTTGCGCGTTGAGGGTTTCGGGGTTCAGTGTTTCCTGGTTTCGCGTTTTGCGTTTGGTTTTGGGTTTTGGGGTTCAGGATCGGGGTTCGGGGTTTCGCGTTGAGGGTTTAGCGTTGTGGGTTTCGGGATCGGGGTTCGGGGTTTTCGGGTTCGCCGTTTTGTGTTTGGGTTTCAGGTTTCGGGGATCGTGGTTCGGGGTTTCGGGATCGGGGTTTCGGGTTTCGGGATTGGGGTTTTGAGGTTGGGGTTTCGGGTTTCAAGTTGGGGGTTCGGGGTTTCGCGTTTAAGGTTCGGGATTTCGTGTTTGGGGTTCGGGGTTTTCGGGTTTTCAAGTTTCTGGTAGGGGTTTCGGGTTTAGGGTTATGGGTTTTAGCATTTAGGGTTTCGGGTTGAGGGTTGCGCGTTGAGGGTTTCGGGTTCAGGGTTTCCCGGTTCCGCGTTTTGCGTTTGGGTTTTGGGTTTCGGGTTCTGGGTTTCCCGGTTCCGCGTTTTGCGTTTGGGTTTTGGGTTTCGGGGTTCGGGATCGGGGTTCAGGGTTTCGCGTTGAGGGTTTAGCGTTGTGGGTTTCGGGATCGGGGTTCGGGGTTTCGCGTTTAACGTTCGGGGTTTCGCATTTGGGGTTCGGGGTTTTCGGGGTACGGGGTTTTGGGTTCGGGTTTTCCCGGTTCGGGGTTCTGGGCTTTGCGGTGTCGCGGTGCGGGGTTTCGCGGTTCGGGGTTTTGTGTGCGGGGTTTCGCGGTGTGGTTTTAAGGGGGGCATAAGGTGTTGTTTTGGAGAGAAGTTAGATAGAGGTGTTCTCCAAAGTCTTCATTAAGCTCAACAAGCCTTGTGTTGTAGGCGTTTCGCGTTTGTGGTTCGGGGTTTCGCGTTCGGGGTTTTCGGTTCGGGGTTTTGAGTTTCGGTGTTTCGCGTTTGGGGTTCGTGGTTTTCGGGATTTCGCGTTTGGGGTTCGGGGTTTTCGTGGTTCAGGGTTTTCGGGTTGGGGGTTTCGGGTCAGGGTTTTAGGTTTTGAGTTGGTGGTTCGGGGTTTAGCGGTTTTGGGTTTTGGGTTTCGAGTTAGGGGTGGAGGGTTTGGGGTTCGGGGTTTTCGAGGTTTAGTGTTTCGGGTACGGGGTTTCGTGGATATGGGTTTCGGGTCTGGGGTTTCGCGGTTAGGGGTTTTGGGTTTCTAGTTAGGGGTTTAGGGTTTAGTGTTTCGGGTTTTAGGGTTTTAGTTTTCTAGTTTCGTGTTGGCCGTTTCGGGTTTGCGATTTAGGGTTTCTGGTTTTCGCGTTGGCGGTTCAGAGTTTTGACTTTGGGGTTAGGGGTTTTCTGGGTTTTGCGTTTGGGGTTCAGGGTTTCGCGGTTCGGGGTTTTGGGTGCGGGGTTTCGGGTCCGGGGTTTCACGGTTCTGGGTTTTCGAGGTGCGGGGTTTCGGGTTTCCAGTTGCCGGTCCGGGGTTTTGATTTTAGGGTTCGGGGTTTTCGGGGTTTCGCGTTTGGTGTTGGGGTTTTTGATGTTCGGCGTTTCGAGTTTCCAGTAAGCGGTTCGAGGTTTCGAATGGGGTTCAGGGTTTTCAGGGTTTCGCGTTTGGTGTTGGGGTTTTCGAGGTTCAGGGTTCTGGCTTTCGAGGTTCATCGGGTTCTGGGTTTTGAGGTTTTGGGTTTCGCGTTAGGGGTTCAGGTTTTTCGGGGTTTCGCGTTAGGGGTTCAGGTTTTTCAGGGTTTGAGATTTCAGGTATGGGGTTTCGGGCTCGGCGTTTCGCGGTTCGGGGTTTCGGGTTCGGAGTTTCACGGTGCAGGGTTTCGGGTTCGGGGTTTAGCGGTCCGGGTTTTTGCGGTTCGGGGTTTCTAGTCGGGGTTTAGGGTTTTGCGTTTGCGGTTCGGGTTTAGCGATTCGTGGTTTCCAGTTCGTGGTTTCGAGGTTCTTGGTGAGGGGTTGAGGGTTCGGGTTTTTCGCGGTTCGGGGTTTTGCTGTTCGGGATTTCAGGTACGGGGTTTCGGGTTTGTGGTTTCGCGGTTCGGGGTTTCGGGGTCGGGCTTTCTTGTTCGGGGTTTGGCGGTTGGGGGTTTTGGGTTCAGGGTTTCGCGGTGTGCGGTTTCGGGTTCGGGGTTTCGCGATTCGGGGTTTCAGGTTGGGGGTTTCGGGGTTTGGGGTTTCGCAGTTTGGGGTTTATAATTCGGATTTTGCGGTTCGGGGTTTCAGATTCAGGGTTTCATGGTTCGGGGTTTTGGGTCGGGGTTTCGGGTTTAGAGTTTGTGGTTCGGGGTTTAGCGGTTCGTGGTTGCGGGTTCGGGGTTTCGAGGTTCGGGGTTTCGGGTTTTGGGTTATTGTGGGATGTGTGGGGTTCAGGGTTTTTTGCGGTTTGGGGTTTGGAGGTTCGGGTTTTCGAGGTTCGGGGTTTCAGGATCTAGGTTTTGGTTTGGGGTTTCGAGTTTTGAGTTGGGGGTTCGAGGTTTCGTGTTTAAGGTTCGGCATTTTGCGTTTGGGGTTTCGCATTTCGGGTTTTCGGGGTTTCAAGATTGGGTTTTGGGGGTTTCGGGTTCGGGGATTCAGGATCGGAGTTTCGTTGTTTCTGGGTTTGAGGTTTCTGTTTCAGGGTTACGGGTTCGGGGTTTCACGGTTCGGGGTTTCGAGTCGGGGTTCCGGGTTTGGAGTTTGCGCTTCGGGGTTTAGCGGTTCGTGGTTTCGGGTTTGGTGTTTGGAGGTTCGGGGTTTGGGGTTTGGGGTTCAGGGTGGAGGGTTAGGGGTTTGGAGGTTTCGGTTTTCGAGGTTCGAGGTTTCAGGTTCGGGGTTTTGGGTTTTGGGGTTAGGATTTCGGGTTTGGGTTTCATGGTTCGGGGTTTCGAGGATTCAGGATCGGGGGTTTGGGGTTTCGGGTTGCGGGTTGAGGGTTCGGGGTTTAGCGGTGCCGGGTTTCGAGGTTCTATGTTTCGAGTTTCGGGGTTTCGCGGTTCGGGGTTTCCAGTTCAGGTTTCATGGTTCGGGGTTTGGGATTTTGGGTTAGGGGAGAAGGTTTTGGGGTTCGGGGTGATCGAGGTTCGTGGTTTCGGGTTCGAGGTTTCGAGGTTCGGGGTTAGGGGTTCCGGGTTAGGGGTGGGGGGTTTGGGGTTCGGGGTTTCGGGTTCGGTGATTCAGGATTGGTGGTTTGCTGTTTCGGGTTGCGGGTTGAGGGTTCGGGGTTTTGCGGTGCCGGGTTTCGAGGTTTCGGGTTCGGGGTTTCGTGGTTCGGGGTTTCAGGTTAAGGGTGAAGGGTTTGGGGTTCAAGGTTATCGAGGTTTGGGGTTTCGGGTTTGAGGTTTCGAGCTTCGGGGTTAGCGGTGGAGGGTTTGGGGTTTGGGGTTTGGGGATTGGGGTTTCTGGTTCGGGGATTCAAGATTGGGGGTTCGCTGTTTGGGGTTGCGGGTTAAGGGTTCGGGGTTTTACGGTTGCGGGTTAAGGGTTCGGGGTTTTACGGTGCTGGGTTTTGAGGTTCCGGGTTTCGAGTTTGGGGTTTGGGGTTTCGCGGTTTGTGGTTTCGGGTTAGGGGTGAAGGTTTTGGGGTTCGGGGTTTCGGGGTCGGGGTTTCATGGTTTGGGGTTTCGGGGTCGGGGTTTCACGGTTTGAGGTTTCGGGGTCGAGGTTTCGGGTTTCGAGTTGGCGGTTCGGGGTTTCGAATTTGGGGTTCGGGGTTTCGTGTTTGGTGTTGGGGTTTTTGAGGTTCGGGGTTTCGGCTTTCAGCTTTCGATGTTCGTTAGGTTCTGGGTTTCGAGGTTCGAGATTTCGCATTTGGGGTTCAGGGTTTTTGAGGTTTCGCGTTTGGGGTTCCGGGTTTCGCGGTTCAGGGTTTTCGAGGTGTGGGGTTTGTAGTTAGAAGTTACGCTGTTTAGGGTTTCGGGTCAGGGGTTTCAAGGTGCGGGGTTTCGCGGTTTGGGGTTTCGGGTTTGGAGTTTGCGGTACGGGGTTTAGCTGTTTGGGGTTTCGGGTTTGAGGGTTTCGAGGTTTGGGGGTTCCGGTTAGGCGTGGAGGGTTTGGGGTTCAGGGTTTTCGCGGTTCGGGGTTTTGGGGTTCCGGGTTAGGGGTGAAGGGTTTCGGGTTTAGCATTTAGGGTTTTGGGATGGGGGTTCGGGATTTCGGGTTTAGGGTTTTGGGTTTCGAGTTTTTGGGTTCGGCGTGTCGCGTTGAGGGTTTCGGGGTCAGGGTTTTCGGGGTTTCAGGTTTCTAGTTGGGGGTTCCGGTTTTCGGGGTTTCGCGTTTGGGGTACGGGGTTTTCAGGGTGCGAAGTTTCGTATTCGAGGTTTCGCGATCCGGGCTTCGAGGTGCGGGGTTTCGGGTGCGGTGTTTTGTTGTGGGGTGTTTCGCGGTGTGGGGTTACGGGTTCGTGGTTTCGCATTGCGGGGTTTCGAGGTGCTGGGTTTGGGGTGCGGGGTTTCGTGGTGCAGGGTTCAGGGTTTCGCGGTTCGCGGTCCGGCGTTTCAGGCTCGGGCTTTCGCGTTTGGGGTTTCGGGTTGGGGGTGGAGGGATTTGGGGTTCGGGGTTTCGCGGTTTAGTGTTTCACAGTTTGGGGTTTCGGGGTCGGGGTTTCGGGTTGGCGATTCGGGGTTTTGAATTTGGGGGTCCGGGTTTCGCGTTTGGTGTTGGTGTCTACGCGGTTTGGGGTTTCGGGTTCCTGCTTTCGAGGTTCGTCGGGTTCGGCTTTCGAGGTTCGTCGGGTTACGCGTTCGCGGTCTGGCATTTTTGGGGTTCGGGGTTTCGCGGTTCGGGATTTCACGGTGCAGGGTTTTCGAATTACGGGGTTTTAGGTTCGAAGTTTTGGGTTCCTGCTTTCGAGGTTCGTTGGGTTCTGGGTTTCGAGGTTTGGGGTTCGAGGTTCGGGGTTTTCGGGGTTCCGGGTTTCGAGGTTTGGGCTTTTGAGATTTGGGTTTCGCGTTTGGGGTCCGGGGTTTCGGGGTCCAGGGTTTTGCGGTTCAGGGTTTTCGGGTCATGGGTTTCGAGGTGCTTGGTTTCGCGATTTGGCGTTTCGCGTTTGGGTTTCGGGGTATCGCAGTTCGGTGTTTCAGGTTGAAGGTTTAGCGTTGAGGGTTTCGGGGTAGGGGTTTCTGTGTTTTCTGGGTTTTCGGGGTTTCGGGTTTCGAGTTGGGGTTCCGGTTTTCTGGGTTTTCGGGGTTTCGGGTTTGGGGTACGGGGTTTTCAGGGTGTGATGTTTGGGGTTCGAGGTTTCGCGGTACGAGGTTTCGGGTTTGGGGTTTCATTTTCGTTGTTTTGCATTGCAGGGTTTCGGATACGGGGTTTCGCGGTGCCGGGTTTCGGGTTTTGTGTTTCACGGTTCGGGGTTTCGAGGTCCGGTGTTACTGGTTCGTGCTTTGGTGTTTGGAGTTTCAGGTTCGGGGTTTTGAGTTAGGGGTGGAGGGTTTGGGGTTCGGGGTTTTCTAGGTTTGGGGGGTTTCGCGTTCGGGGTTTCACGGTTTGGGGTTTCACACTTTGGGGTTCCGGGGTCGGGGTTTCGAGTTTCGAATTTGGGGTTCGGGGTTTCGCGTTTTGGTGTTGGGGTTTTCATGATTCGGGGTTTCAGATTCCTGCTTTCGAGGTTCGTCGGCTCCCGGGTTTCGTGGTTCGGGCGTTCGGGGTTTTCGAGGTGCGGGGTTTCGTCGTTCAGGGTTTTCGAGGTGCGGGTTTTCTCATTTCGAGGGTGGGGATTTTGCGGTTCGGGGTTTCATTTTCATGGTTTTGAATTGCAGGGTTTCGGATACGGGGTTTCACGGTGCCGGGTTTTGGGTTTTGTGTTTCACGGTTCGGGGTTTCGAGGTCCGGTGTTACTGGTTCATGCTTTGGTGTTTGGAGTTTCAGGTTCGGGGTTTTGAGTTAGGGGTGGAGGGTTTGGGGTTCGGGGTTTTCTAGGTTTGGGGGGTTTCGCGTTCGGGGTTTCGCGGTTTGGGGTTTCGCACTTTGGGGTTCCGGGGTCGGGGTTTCGAGTTTCGAATTTGGGGTTCGGGGTTTCGCGTTTTGGTGTTGGGGTTTTCATGATTCGGGGTTTCGGATTCCTGCTTTCGAGGTTTGTCGGCTCCCGGGTTTCGTGGTTCGGGCGTTCGGGGTTTTCGAGGTGCGGGGTTTCGTTGTTCAGGGTTTACGAGGTGCGGGGTTTCATCGTTCGGGGTTTTCGAGGTGCGGGGTTTAGGGTACAGGGTTTCGCGGTTTTGGATTTCGGGTCAGGGGTTTCGAGGTGCGGGGTTTCACGATTCGGGGTTTCTGGTTCGGCTTTTCGCGTTGAGAGTTTCGGGTTGAGGGTTTAGCGTTGAGGGTTTCAGGGTCGGGGTTTTGGGTTTTGATGTTTTTAGGGTTTCGAGTTTCGAGTTGGGTTTCTGTTTTTGGGGTTTTCGGGGTTTTGCGTTTGGGGTACGGAGTTTTCGGGGTGCGAAAGTTTGCAGTTCGAGGTTTCGCGTTCTGGGGTTTCGAGGTGCGGGGTTTTCGGGTGCGGGGTTTCGCTGTGGGGGTTTCGCGGTTCGGGGTTTCGGGTTCGTGGTTTTGGATTGCGGGGTTTTGAGGTGCGGGGTTTAGGGTCCGGGGTTTTGCAGTGGTGGGTTTAGGGTTTGGGGTTTCGCGGTCCGGCGTTTCGGGCTTTCGTGTTTGGGGTTTCGGGTTAGGGGGTGGAGGGTATGGGGTTCGGGGTTTTCTAGGTTTGGGGGTTTCACATTTGGGGTTTGGTGTTTCGCGGTCGGGGTTTTAGGTTTTGAGTTGGTGATTCGGGGTTTTGAATTTGGGGTTCGGGGTTTCGCGTTTGGTGTTGGGGTTTTTGAGGTTCGGGGTTTCGGGTTCCTGCTTTCGAGGTTCGTCAGGTTCTGGGTTTCGAGGTTCGGGCTTTCGAGGTTCGGGCTTTCGGGTTTGGGGTTCGAGGTTTCAGGGTTTCGCGGTTTCGGGGTTTCAGGTATGGTGTTTCGTGTTTCAGGGTTTTCGAGGTTCTGGGTTTCGGGTTCGGGGTTTCGCGGTTCGGGTTTCGGGTCCAGGGTTTTGAGGTGTTGGGTTTCGGGTGTGGGGTTTCGCTGTGGGGGTTTTTGCGGTTCGGGGTTTTGGGTTCATGGTTTTGCATTGCGGGTTTTCGAGGTGCAGGGTTTCGGGTGCGGGGTTTCGCGGTGGAGGGTTTCGAGTTCAGAGTTTTGCGGTTCTGGGTTTTGCGGTCTGGCCTTTTGGTTCCGGGCTTTCGTGTTTGGGGTTTCAGGTTAGGGTTGGAGGGTTCGGGGTTTTCTAGGTTTGGGGGGTTTCGCATTAGGGGTGGAGGGTTTCGGGTTTGGGGTTCAGGGTTTCGGGTTTCTTGTTAGGGGTTTAGGGTTTTGGGTTTCGGGTTTAGGGTTTCCAGATTCTAGTTAAGGCTTTAGGGTTTCCGGTTTCGGGTTTAGCGATTTGGGGTTTCGGGTTGATGGTTTAGCGTTGAGGGTTTCGGGGTCGGGGTTTTAGGTTCTGGTTTTCGTGGTTTCGCGTTTGGGATACGAGGTTTGCGGGGTGCGAAGTTTCGGGTTTGAGGTTTCGCGGTCCGGGGTTTCGAGGTGCGGGGTTTCGGGTGCGGGGTTTCACTGTGGGGGGCTTCGCGGTTTGGGATTTTTGGGTTCGTAGTGTCGCATTGCAGGGTTTCGAGGTGCTGGGTTTCGTGTGCTGGGTTTCGTGTGCGGGGTTTCGCGATGCAGGGTTTCAGGTTTGGGTTTCGCGGTTCGGGGTTTCGCGGTCCGAGGTTTCGGGTTCGGGCATTCGTGTTTGGGGTTTCAAGTTCAGGGTTTCAGGTTGGGAGTGGAGGGTTTGGGGTTTGGGGTTTTCTAGGTTTAGGGGGTTTCGCGATTCAGTGTTTCACAGTTTGGGGGTCAAGGTTTCGGGTTTTGAATTTGGGGCTCGGGGTTTCGCGTTTGATGTTGGTGTTTTTCGCGGTTCAGGGTTTCAGGTTCCTGCTTTTGAGTTTCGAGGTTTGGGCTTTCAGGATTCGGGTTTCGGGTTTGGGGTTCTGGGTTTCATGGTTCGGGGTTTCGGGTCTGGGGTTTTGCGGTGCGGGGTTTTCGAGGTGCGGCGTTTTGGGTTCGAAGTTTTGGTTCCTGCTTTCGAGGTTCGTCGGGTTCTAGGTTTCGAGGTTCAAGCTTTCGAGGTTCAGGGTTTCGCGTTTGGTGTTCGGGTTTTGCGGTACGGGGTTTCGGGTATCGGGTTTCACGGTTCAGGGTTTTCGAGGTTCGGGTTTTCCTGTTTGATGTTGGGGTTTTTGAGGTTCGGGGTTTCGGGTTCCGCCTTTCGAGGTTCTCCGGGTTCTGGGTTTTGAGGTTCGGGCTTCCGAGTTAGGGTTCAGGGTTTTCGGGGTTTTGCGGTACGGGGTTTTCGAGGTGCGGGGTTCCGCGGTTCAAGGTTTCGGGTTAGGGGTTTTGGAGATGCGGGGTTTCGTTGTTCGGGTTTTGGGTTTCACGGTTAGAGGTTTCGTGTACGGAGTTTCGCGGTTCGGGGTTTTCGAGGTGCGGGGTTTCGGGTTTGGGGTTCGCGGTTCAGGGTTTCGCGGTTCGGGTTCAGGGTTTTGTGGTTCAGTGTATCGGGTCGGGGTTTTGGGTTTGGCGTTTGCGATTCGGGGTTTAGTGTTTTGTGGGTTTGGGTTCAGGGTTTCGAGGTTTGGGGTTTGGGGTTAGGGTGGAGGTTTTGGGGTTCGGGGTTTCGGGTTTCTGGTTAGGGGTTTAGGGTTCGGGTTTAGTGTTTCGGGTTTTAGGGTTTCCAGATTCGGGTTAGGGGTTTCTGGTTTCGGGTTTACGGTTGTGGGTTTAGCGGTTTGGGGTTTCCGGTTAAGGGTTTCGGGTTTAGGGTTTCGGGTTTAGGGTTTTGGGTTTGAGGGTTTAGCGGTTCGGGGTTTCGCGTTGAAGGTTCGAGGTTTTCGCAATTGAGGTTCGGGGTTTTCGGGGTTCGGGGTTTCGTGTTTGGTGTTTCACGGTTCAGGGTTTCGGGGTTGCGGGTTGAGGGTTTCAGAGTCGTGGTTTCGGTGTTTTCGGGGTTTTGGGTTTAGAGTTGGGGGTTCCAGGTTTCGGGATTTCGCGTTTGGGGTACGGGGTGTTCGGGGTGCGACATTTGGGTTTCGGGGTTTCGCAGTCTAGGGTTTCGAGTTGCGGGGTTTCAGGTGCGGTGTTTCGTTGTGGGGGGTTTCGGGTTCGAGGTTTCGCATTTCGGGGTTTTCGACGTGCGGGGTTTCGAGTGTTGTGTTTTTGGTGAAGGGGTTTCGGTTTCGGGGGTTTCACGGTCCCTGCGTTTTCGGTTCGGGGTTTGGGGGTTAGGGATGGAGGGTTTGGGGTTCAGGGTTTTCTAGGTTTGGGGGGTTTCGCGTTTGGGGGTTCGGTGGTTTTCTAGGTTTGGGGGGTTTCGCGTTTGGGGGTTCGGGGTTTTCACGGTTCGGGGTTTTGTAGTTTGGGGGTTTCGGGGTCGGGGTTTCGGGGTTTTGAGTTGGCGATTCGGGGTTTCGAATTTGGGGGTTTGGGGTTTCGAATTTGGTGTTGCGTTTTTTCGAGGTTTGGGGTTTCGGGTTCCTGCTTTCTAGGTTCGTCGGGTTTTGGGTTTTGAGGTTCGGGCTTTTGAGTTTCGGGCTTTCGCCTTTGGGGTTCGGGATTTTTGGGGTTTCGCAGTTCGAGGTTTCGGGCACGGGGTGTCATGGTTTGGGGTTTTTGATGGGCGGGGTTTCGGGTGCGAGGTTTCTCGGTTCAGGGTTTCGGGTCAGGGGTGTCGAGGTGCGGGGTTTCGCGGTTTGGGGTTTCTAATTCGGCATTTCGTGTTTTGGTTTCGGGGTATCGCGGTTCGGGGTTTCAGGTTGAGGGTTTAGCGTTGAGGGTTTCGGGGTCGGGATTTAGGTTTCAGTGTTTTCGGGGTTTCGGGTTTTGAGTTGGGGGTTCCGGTTTTTGGGGTTTCGGGTTTGGGGTACAGGGTTTTCGGGGTGCGAAGTTTCGGGTTCGAGGTTTCGCGATCCGTGGTATCAAGGTGCGGGGTTTCGGGTGCGGGGTTTCGCGGTTGCCAAGTTTCGGGTTCGGGGTTTCTCCGTTCGGGGTTTCGCGGTATGGCATTTTGGGTTTGAGCTTTCAGGTTCGGGGTTTCTCAGTTTGGGGTTTCAAGGTCAGGGTTTCCGGTTTTCGGGGTTTCAAATTTGGTGTTCGGGGTTTCGTGTTTGGTGTTGGGGTTTTCGAGGTTTGGCGTTTCAAGTTCCTGCTTTCGAGGTTCGTCGAGTTCTGGTTTTCGAGGTTCGGGGTTTCGCGTTTGGGGTTCGGGGTTTCGTGATTTGGGGTTTCGGGCCAAGGGTTTCGCTATTCGGGGTTTCTGGTTTGGCATTTCGCATTTGGGTTTCAGGTTTCGGGGTATCATGGTTCGGGGTTGCGGGTTGAGGGTTTAACGTTGAGGGTTTTGCGGTCGGGGTTTCGGTGTTTTCGGGGTTTCAGGTTTCGAGTTGGGGGTTCCGGTTTTTGAGGTTTCGCGATTTGGGGTTTCGGGCCAAGGGTTTCGCTATTCGGGGTTTCGGGTTTCGGGGTTGCGGGTTGAGGGTTTAACGTTGAGGGTTTCGCGGTCGGGGTTTCGGTGTTTTCAGGTTTCAGGTTTCGAGTTGGGGCTTCCGGTTTTCGGGGTTTTGCGTTTGGGGTAGGGGGTTTTCGGGTTGTGAAGTTTGGGGTTCGAGGTTTCACGGTCCGTGGTTTCGAGGTGCGGGGTTTCAGGTGCGGGGTTTCGCGACGGGGGGTTTCGCGGTCCGGGTGTCAGGTTCGGGGTTTCAGATTCGAGGTTTCGGGTTAGGGGTGGAGGGTTTGGGTTCGGGGTTTTCTAGGTTTAGGGAGGTTTCGCCCTTGGGGTTCGGGGTTTCGCGGTTTGGGGTTTCAGGGTCTGGTTTTCAGGTTTCTAGTTTGTGATTCGGGGTTTTGAATTTGGGGTTTGGTGTTCCGCGTTTGGTGTTGGGGTTTTCGACGTTCGGGGTTTCGGGTTCCTGCTTTCAAGGTTCGTCTGGGTTTTGAGGTTCGGGCTTTCGCGTATAGGGTTCAGGGTTTTTGGTGGTCGGGTTTTCGCGGTTTGGGGTTTTAGGTGCGGTTTTTCGCGGTTCGGGGTTTTTGAGGTGCAGGTTTTCGCGGTTCAAGGTTTCTGGTTCTAGGTTTTCACGGTTCGGGTTCCGGGTTTCACAGTTCGAGGTTTCAGGTCAGGGTTTCTTGTTTGGACTTTACGGTTCGGGGTTTAGCGGTTTGTGGTTTCGTGTTCGGGGTTTCGAGGTTCGGGATTTGGGGTTTCGGGTTAGGGGTTTCGAGGTTCGGGGTTTGGGGTTCGGTGTTTTCGAGGTTTCGGGGTTTCGGGTTTCGGGTTTAGCTTTTAGCAGTTCGGGGTTTGGGTTGAGGGTTTAGCGTTGAGGGTTTCGGGATCGAGGTTCAGGATTTCTTGTTCAGGGTTTTGGGGTTCAGGGTTTCAGGTTCGGCGTTTCGCGTTTGGGTTCGCGGTTTTGGGTTTCGGTGTTTTCAGGGTTTTCGGGTTTCGAGTTGGGGGTTCCGGCTTTCAAGGTTTTTGGGTTTTCATGTTTGGGCTACGGGGTTTTCGGGGTGCGAAGTTTGGGGTTAGAGGTTTCGCGGTCCAGGGTTTCGGGTTCGGTTGAGGGTTTAGCGTTCAGTGTTTCGGTATCGGGGTTTCGAGGTCGGGGTTTCGGGTATTGAGTTGCGGGTTCAGGGTTTTCGGGGTTCAGGTTTTTGTAGTTAGGGGTTTCGGGTTAGGGGTTTCGGGTTCAGGGATTCGGGATCGGTGGTTTGTGGTTGCGGGTTTAGGGTTCGGGGTTTCGGGGTCGGGGTTTCGGGTTAGCGTTAGGTGTTCGTGGTTTTCGGGGTTCGGGGTTTCGGGTTTGGAGTTTCGCATTTCGGGGTTTCGGGTTCGGGGTTAGGGGTTTCGTGTTCAATGTTCGGGGTTTGGCGTTAAGGGTTTGGGGTTTTTGGGGTTCGGGGTTTCGCGTTCAGGGTTTCGAGGGTTCGTGTTCGAGGTTTCCCATTCAGGTTCGGGGTTATGGGTTTTGTGTTTCGGGGTTCGGGGTTTTCGGGGTTCGAGGTTTTGGGTTCAGGGTTTTGCACTTCAGGGGTTTCAAGGTTCGGGGTTCGGGTTCGGGGTTTCGCGTTCGGGTTCGGGGTTCGTGGTTTTTGGGAGTTCAAGTTCGCAGTTTGGGGTTTCGGGTTGAGGGTTTAGCGGTTTGGGGTTTCGTGGTTTCGTGGTTTGGGGTTTCGGGTTCGTGTTTTGTGGGTTCTAGGTTTTGCGGTTTGGGGTTTCGCGTTCGGGTTTCGAGGTTTTTGGGGTTTCACGTTCAAGGTTTGGGGTTTCGCGTTCGGGTTCGGGATTTGAGGGGTTTCGGGGTTTGCTTTATGGTTTCGGGGTTTTCAGGTTCGGGGTTTTCGGGTTATGGTTTCGGGGTTTCGCAATCTGGGTTCTTGGGTTTCAGGGTTCGGGGTTTCGGATTCAGGGTTTCGAGGTTCGGGTTTTGGGGGTTCTGGGTTTTGCGGTTCAGGGTTTCCGGTTCGGGGTTTCGCGTTAAGGTTTCGGGGTGTCGCGTTAGGGTTTTGGGGTTTTCACGGTTCGGGGTTTTGCGTTAAGGGTTTCGAGGTTCAGGGTTTGGGTTTCAGGGTTTCGCGGTTGTGGGTTTTTGACTTTCGAGGTTTCCGTTTCGGGGTTTCGGGTTCGGGGTTTGCGGGTTCCGGGTTCGTGGTTTGGAGTTTCTAGTTTGGGGTTTCGTGTCAGGGTTTTGCGTTCGGTATAGGGTTTTTCGGGGTTTCGCGTTATGGTTTCAGGGTTTTCACGGTTCAAGGTTTTTGGGGTTTCGTGTTCGGGGTTTGGGGGTCGGGGTTTTCGAGGTTCGGGGTTTAGGTTGGGGGGTTTGGGGTTTTCGAGGTTCAAGGTTTTCAGGTTCGGGAATTCACGGTTTGGGGTTCGGGTTTTCCCTTTCAGGGTTCGAGGTTTTCGGGGGTTCGGGGTTCAGGGTTTTTGGGGTTTCGCGGTTCTGGGTTTCGGGTTTCTGGTTAGGGGTTTAGGATTTAGGGTTTAACGGTTCGGGGTTTCGGGTTGAGGGTTTAGCGGTTCGGGGTTTCGGGTTCGAGTTTTGTGGGTTCTGGGTTTCGCGTTCGGGTTCGAGGTTTATGGGGTTTCGTGTGAGGGGTTAGGGGTTTCGCGTTATGGTTTCGGGGTTTTCAGGTTCGGGGTTTTCGGGGTTTCACAATCGGGGTTCGGGGGTTTCAGGTTCGCGATTTCGGGTATGGGATTAGGGTTTCGGGGTTTCGTGTTCGGGGTTTCGGGTTCGTGTTCGTGTTTCGAGGATTTTTTGGGTTCGGGTTCGGGTTCGGGGTTCGAGGTTTCACGTTCAGGGTTCGAGGTTTTTAGGGGTTGGCGTTCGGGGTTCTGGCTTTTCGGGGTTTCGCGGTACGGGGTTTCAGGTTGTAGGGTTTCGCGGTTCGGGGTTTCAGGTTGTAGGGTTTCTCGGTTTGGGGTTTCAGTTTTGGGGTTTCGCGGTTCAGCGTTACGGGTTCGGGGTTTTCCCGTTTTGGGGTTTCAAGGTTCAGGGTTTTGCGGTTGTGGGTTTTTGCCGTTCAGGGTTTTCCGTTTCGGGGTTTAGAGGTTTGGGGTTTCGGGTTTGAGTTTTGCGGGTTCTGGGTTTCGCAGTTCGGGGTTTGGGAGTCGGGGTTTTGGCTTCGGGGTTTGCGGGTTCTGGGTTTCGCGGTTCGGGGTTTTGTGTTCGGGTTTCCAGGTTTTTGGGGGTTCACGTTCGGGGTTTGGGGGTTTCGGGGTTTAGGGTTTCGCGGTTAGTGGTTTCGCGTTTTGGGGTCGTGGTTTCGGGTTCGGGGTTAGCGATTTTTGGGTTTCGCGTTACGGGTTTTCAAAGTTCAGGGTTTTCATGGTTTCGATTTTAGGGTTTCGAGGTTCGGGGTTTTTGCTGTTCGAGGTTTTGAGGTTCGGGGTTTTTGCCGTTCGAGGTTTCGGTTTCGGCGTTTCGAGGTTAGGTGTTTCGGGTTCAGGTTTTGCGGGTTCTGTGTTTTGTGGTTCGGAGTTCCACATTCATGGTTTGAGGGTTTTGGAGGTTCGCATTCGGGGTTTCAAGGTTCGGGGTTTCAGGTTCAGGTTTTGCCGGTTTAAGGTTTCATGGTTCGGGGTTTCCGGTTCGGGGTTTCACGTTCGTGGTTTGATGTTTTCTGGGGTTCACGTTCGGGGTTTGGCATTTGGGGTTTCGAGGTTCGGGGTTTTGGGTTCGGCGTTTCGGGTTCGGCGTCGAGGTTCTGGGTTTCGGGTTTGGGGTTTTGCAGTTCGAGGTTTCGGGGTTAGTGGTTTAGGGTCTCGGGTTTAGGGTGTCGAGTTTCGGGGTTTCGCGTTCGGGATCGGGGTTTTACGAGTTTCGCGTTACGGGTTCGCGGTTTTGCAGTTCGGGGTTTCACGGTCGGGGATTCACGTTCGGGTTTTGCGATTTGGGGTTTCGCGTTCAGGTTTCGGGGTTTTCCGTGGTTCGCTTCGGGGGTACGGGTTCGGGGTTTCGCATTTCGGGGTCAGCATTTCGGGTTCGGGGTTAGGGGTTTCACGTTACGAGGTTGGGGTTTTCACGGTCCAGGCTTTCTAGGTTCGGGGTTTCGCGTTCGGGTTTTTTGGGGTTTTCACGGTTCAGAGTTTTAAGGTTTGATTTTTTCAGGGTTTCACGGTTTCGTGTTCGGGGTTCAGGGTTTCGGGTTCGAAGTTTCGCGATTCTGGGTTTGGTGGTCGGGGTTTCGGGGTCGGGGTTTCGGTTTCTGGGTTTCGGGTTCGGGGTTTCAATTTTCAGGATTTCACAGTTCGGGGTTTCTCGATTTGGGTTTCGGGTTTGGGGTTTCTCGATTCGGGGTTTCGGGTTCGGTGTTTCAGGTTTCGAGTTTTAGGGGTTCGGTGTTTCGGGTTTAGGGTTTTGCTGTTCCGGGTTTCGCGGTTCAGGGGTTTCGAGGTTCCGGGTTTCGGTTTCGGGGTTTCGCGGTTTGGTGTTTGGGGTTCTGTGTTTCAGGTTAGGGGTTTCGGGGTTCGGTGTTTCAGGGTTCGGCGTTTTAGGTTCCGGGATTCGCGGTTCGGCGTTTCGGGTTTGGGGTTTAGGGTATCAATGTTTCGCGGTTCTGGGTTTCGTGGTTCAGGGTTTCGTGGTTCCGCGTTTCAGGGTTCGGGTTTTACGGGTTCCGAGTTTCGCGGTTCGGGGATTCACGTTCGGGGTTCGAGGTTTTCGGGGGTTCGCGTTCGGAGTTTGGGGTTTCGTGTTCGGGTTCGGGTTTTCAAGGTTTCGCGTTGGGGTTTCGGGGTTTTCACGGTTCGGGGTTTTTGGGGTTTTGCAGTTCGGGGTATGGGGGTCGGGGTTTCGGCTTTGGGGTTTGTGGTTTGCGGGTTCTAGGTTTCGCTGTTCGGGGTTTTCACGGTTCAGAGTTTTCAGGTTTGATGTTTTCAGGGTTTCACGGTTTCGCGTTCGGGGTTCGGGGTTTCGCGATTATGGGTTTGGTGGTGGGGGTTTCGGGTTCGGGGTTTCAATTTTCAGGATTTCGCGGTTCCGGGTTTCGGTTTCGGGGTGTCGTGGTTCGTTGTTTCGGGTTCGGGGTTTCGCGGTTCGGTGTTTCGGGTTCGTGGTTTGCAGTTCAGCGTTTTGGGTTCGGGTATACGGGTTCAGCGTTTCGTGGTTCGGGGTTTCGGGTTTCGTGGTTCCGGGTTTCATGGTTTCTAAGTTTGCGGGTTCTGGGTTTCGCGGTTCAGGGTTTTCACGGTTCAGAGTTTTCAGGTTTGATGTTTTCAGGGTTTCACGGTTTCACGTTCAGGGTTCAGGGTTTCGGGTTCGGGGTTTCGTGGTTCTGGGTTTGGTGGTCGGGGTTTCGGGTTCGGGGTTTCGGGGTCGTGGTTTTGGGTTCTGGGTTTCGGGTTCGGGGTTTCAATTTTCAGGATTTCACGTTTCGGGGCTTCGCGGTTCAGGGTTTCGGGTTCGGGGCTTTGAGGTTCGGGGTTTCGAGTTTTCGGGGTTTCGTGTTTGGGCTTCGGGGTTTCAGGTTTGGGCTTTCGGGTTTGGGGTTTCGCGGTTCATGGTTTCGGGGTTTGGGGTTCGGGGTTCGAAGTTTCGCGTTTTGGGTTCTGGTTTCACGGTTCGGGGTTTCGGGTTCGGGGTTGCCCATTCGGTGTTTTGCGGTTTGGGGTTGGAGGTTTCGCGGTTCGGGGTTGCCTGTTCGTGGTTGCCCGTTCGGGGTTACCCGTTCGGTGTTTCGTGGTTTGGGGTTGGAGGTTTTGCGGTTCGGGGTTAGGTTTACTGTTTTCACGTTTAGGTTTAGGTTTGGGGTTTAAGGGGGGCCTAATATGCTGTTTTAGGTTTACCCGTTCGGTGCTCTCCAAAGTCTTCATTAAGCCCAAATAAGCCTTCGGCTGTAGGGGTTTCGTGTTTGGGGTTCGGGGTTTCAGGTTTGGGCTTTTCGGGTTCGGGGTTTCGCGGTTCATGGTTTCGGGGTTTGGGGTTCGAAGTTTCATGTTTCGGGTTGGGGGTTTCGCGGTTCGGGGTTGCCCGTTTGGGGTTTCACGGTTCGGGTTTCCGGTTCCGGGTTTCGCGTTCAAGTTTCGAGGTTTTTGGGGGTTCGCATTTGGGGTTTGGGGTTTCGCGTTCGGGTTCGGGGTTTCGCGTTGGGGGTTCGGTGTTGTTGGGGTTCGGGGTTTCGTGTTCGGGGTTCGGGGGTTTCCGTGTTTGGGGTTTCGGGTTCAGGGTTGGGGGGTTCGATGTTTCGCGGTTCAGTGTTTCGGGTTGTAGGGTTTTGCGGTTCAGGGGTTATGGGTTTTGGTTTTGGGGTTAGGTTTACTGTTTTCGCAATTAGGGTTGGGGTTTAAGGGGGGCCTAATGTGCTGTTTTAGAGAGAAGTTAGAGAGAGGTGCTCTCCAAAGTCTTCATTAAGCCCAAACAAGTCTTCGGCTGTAGTGGTTTCGTGATAGGGGTTCGGGGTTTCGCGGTTCATGGTTTTGGGGTTTGGGGTTTGGGGTTTCGCGTTTTGGGTTGGGGGTTTCGGGTTTCGGGCTTTCGCAGTTCGGGTTTTCGGGTTCAGGGTTGCCCGTTCGGGGTTTCGCGGTTTCGGTTTAGGGTTTCAGCGTTAGGGTTACGGTTTTTCGTGTTTAGGTTTGTGGTTTAAGGGGAGCCTAATGTGCTATTTTAGAGAGAAGTTAGAGAGAGGTCCTCTCCAAAGTCTTCGTTAAGCCCAAAGAAGCCTTGCGCTGTAGGGATTTCTCGTTTGGGATTCGGGTTTGGGGTTTTGGCGTTTGGGGTTTGGGGTTCGGGGTTTTCGAGGTTCGGGTTCGGGGTTTCGCATTTGGGGTTCGGGGGTTTTCGAGGTTCGGGTTCGGGGTTTCGTGTTTGGGGTTTGGGGTTTTCGAGGTTCGGGTTCGGGGTTTCGCGTTTGGGGTTCGGGGTTTCGGGGTTTGGGGTTCAGGGTTTCGCGTTTGCGTTTAGGGTTCGGGGTTTCGCGTTTGGGGTTTCGGGTTCGGGCTTTTCGCAGTTCAGGTTTTCGGGTTCAGGGTTGCCAGTTCGGGGTTTCGCGGTTTCGGTTTAGGGTTTCAGCGTTAGGGTTACGGTTTTTCGTGTTTAGGTTTGTGGTTTAAGGGGAGCCTAATGTGCTATTTTAGAGAGAAGTTAGAGAGAGGTCCTCTCCAAAGTCTTCGTTAAGCCCAAAGAAGCCTTGCGCTGTAGGGATTTCTCGTTTGGGATTCGGGTTTGGGGTTCGGGGTTTTGGCGTTTGGGGTTCGGGGTTTGGGGTTTTCAAGGTTCGGGTTCGGGGTTTCGCGTTTGGGTTGGGGGTTTTCGAGGTTCGGGTTCGGGGTTTCGTGTTTGGGGTTCGGGGTTTTCGAGGTTCGGGTTCGGGGTTTTGCGTTTGGGGTTCGGGGTTTCAGGGTTTGGGGTTCGGGGTTTCGCGTTTGCGTTTGGGGTTTGGGGTTCCGCGTTTGGGGTACGGGGTTTCGCGTTCGGGGTTCGGGGTTTCGTGTTAGGTGTTTCGGGTTTTCACGGTTCGGGGTTTCGGGTAAGAGGTTCAGGATTTCGGGGTTTCGCGGTTCCGGGGTTTGGGGTTTCGCGGTTCCGGGTTCAGGGTTTCGAGGTTTCGAGGTTTCGCGGTTCGGGGTGTCGGGTTTAGGGTTTCGCGGTTCGAGGTTTCGGGGTTCGATGTGTCGAGGTTTGGTGTTCTTACTTTAGGGTTTCGGGTTCGGGGTTTTGCATTCCGGGTTTTCGGGTTTCTAGTTTAAGATTCAGGTTTTCAAAGTTTGGGGTTTCGTGGTTTGGGGATTCAGGTTCAGGGGTTCGGGGTTTCACAGTTCAGGGTTTGGAGGTTCGGGGTTCGGGTTCGGGGTTCGGAGGTTCGGGGTTCGGGTTCGGGGTTTGGAGGTTCGGGGGTTCGGGGTTCGGGGTTTTGCGGTTCGGGGTTGCGAGTTCGGGTTTTGCGGTTCGGGGTTGCGGGTTCGGGGTTTCGCGGTTCGGTTTCGGGGTTGGGGGTTTCGCGTTTCGGGGTTTCACATTTACAATTCGGTTTTTTGAATTTTGGGGTTTCGAGGTTCGGGGTTGTAGGTTTGGGGTTTCGGGGTCGAGTTTTGGGTGTTCGGGTTTTGACGTTAGGGGTTCAGGGTTTTCGCGTTTTCGCGTTAGGGGTTCACACAAGACCCTTTGTCACTTCTAAGTGGCCCAATTACAAGACTTAGAACCGAACGCTTCAAGGAAGCACTAAATGGGCTAATCCAAGAGATTTGGGCTGATTCTAAAAAGACCAAGATGGGATCAAATGATAATCAAGGCTTAGTCCACATCATCAAAGCAATGAAGAGGTACTAATTATGCAAAAACATTTCAGCATGATCTGACCATCAAAGGGCATGAATTTGATGGCTTTCAAGGTTATTAATTAGAGGAATGAAGTTGGTCTTAAATGGTTATGTTAAATACATTGAATTTAGTCATTTAGCTATTTATGATAGCCTCTAGAAGTCCAAGAGACCTAAAAACATGGGGACTTGTTTATGTTACTGTTTGAGCTCTTTTAAAGCTTTAGTTATGACTTTTCCTATTCTTGGAGGGTTGTTCCAAGTATAAAAAGAGGTATTTCAAAATGATTAAGCAGATTATGTTTTCAGAAAATTATCATATTTGTGAGGTCTTGTGTTCCTCTTCGCTCTTAAAAAGAACTCCTAGAGTTTATCAAGTTAATCTTGTGGCGTTCAAACAACCAAATTTATCACCTTGATTGTTGAGAGATTCTCAGGTTTTCTAGGTGTGATGTTTCAATCTTTCGTAGTCTTGGTTTTCATCTTGTTAGGTGACGGGTCAAGACTCAACCAATCTTGTCTACACGATCTTGGGGGTTATAAACCATCATTCTTATTGGGTTACATCACAATTGTTGATGAAGTTCATATCAATTAGCATGAATAGTTGCAAATGAAAACTGAATGTACCGTTCGAATACACAGTGAAATTAGGGTGTATGAACAGTGTTAGCACGATGTGATTTAGCTTTTTGTATAATAATAATTGGTATATATTATTGAAGGAATTGACAATACCGATGAAATAATGTTTGGAACAACAAATATGAATTAATAATATTTTATATAACACGATCTTTCATAAAATAAAAAATCAGGATGATTAAAATTACATTATATTGTTTTTAGTATGATAATTAGGTGTTGTATTTGAGTTTCCCTCTCTCAAATATATGGCAAAACACAAGAAAACTAAGTCCAAACCAAAGTTGTCGATTCCGTGCCGTTCCTGCCGGAACGACCGGAACATGCTATGCCGGTGAGAAAACCAGGACAAAAACGACATCGTTTTGTCCAGGTTTTCATTCCGGCCCGTTCCGGAAATTCCGGCCGGAACGCCTCGGTTTCGTTCCGGGTTCAAATTAAAAAAATCAAGCTCCTAAAGAGCATAAGAAAAATAGAGCCCAGATGCAAAACTGAAAACTATAACAAGATCCAAGACAACTCGTCACAATTTGATCCAAAACCAAGAGACCCCAAATCAAACAATCTGTGTCAAAAAAAAACTCAAAAAGTTTCAATCTTTTCACGTTTAATAAAAAAAAAGCAAATTTTGAATAAAAAGAGAAACAGAGAGAATAAGAAAACATACCAATTAAGTCGGGAGAAAATCTGGGTATTAAAGAAGATGCAAAAGGCATAGTAATAAACATTCCCAAAACTGAAGTACTCTAGTAATTATCTAACATCATAGTAATAAACAATTGCCATGCATCCCATTTTTATAACCAATCAAGTAGAATTCAAAAGGCTAAGTATATCTTATCTGAATCAGTCAAGTATTAAAATTATGTTTTTTTAATCACCTAGATAAATGGCCATTAATTGTGTTAATTTTGCTGAAACGTGTTGTTGAACTGTTTAAAGATGGCTTAAAGACCGCTCTGTGTTGTGTCTTGAACAAATCAAATCACTTTTTCTCCCACAATGAGTTTCTTCTTAAAATCAATTATTCTGCTTCTGTTTGTGCTCTATTGCGCTAGCTTCACTTCCACAGGTTTGCAAGATTTTCCCCTTTTCTTATTATGTTCATGCTTCATGCTTTATTCTTTCCAATGATGGAGTCTTTAGCTATTATATTTGTTGTTTTTATGATCTAAAGTCTTAATTTATACCATGGATTCAAATTATGCTTTCAATTTCTTCTTTCCACTATGATTTATTCATTTATTGAAATACAACTAAAAAGAGAATATTTGACTCTTTTGTGACCCCCTTAAAGGGCGCAACATATGATATTATCTTCCTTCCGCTTTTTATTTTCTTCTTTTCTGATGGTTTAAAGTTTTTGATGGATTGAAGATAAGATATAATCACAAAGCCATTTTAATTGTTGGCTACTACATGTTTTAAGCTCTCCCTATTAGTTGATGACAACCCTAATTCCTTCCTACAACAACTTTTGATGCCATTGTCTCAGTTGTACAATGCACCTAATTTTCCATCATTTTCAAGCTCCTGCTCTCCAATGAAAACACAATTTCATTTAATCTAAAAATGAAAAACAAAATTCAAGCTCTCAATCATCCTGCAGCCATAAAAGAAAAACAAAGAACTAACTCAACCCAAAAAAGAAAGGAAAAAAGTAAATACAAACTAGACATTCAAATAGAGGGGAGGAAAAGGAAAGGGAAACGGGGAAAATCTATGATTTTTTTAATTAACCGAGAAAACAAGCTTCCTGGGGGTAGAAGCTGCTAAAAATGCACCGATCCCTATCCCTTTTAAATTCTTGAGAAACCAAGTTTGTCCTCTGCAGACAGAAACAAAAAGTTTGTTATTTAGAATATTAATGGGAGTAATTAACGATGCCATATAACTTTTGCACAAGAAGATTTTTCACAGATTCACAAGCAAGCCTTTTCCACCTGCAATCTCAACAGCAGGGAGCTGAAGGAAAAGCTGAGGTACGAGGGAGACTCGGAACAGTTGAAGGGCCATTTTTAAGCTTATTCTGCTTCCATTTGGGCAACTTATAGAAGACATATTTTGCCATACCAAATTTCTCCCTAAACTCAACTGCTGACAGGTAGGTCTACATGCAATTCAACAGAACTATCTCAGAAAAAAGACAATAAAGAAAGCTTAAGAAATTTAGAGAAGGAATGGATTGACTAGAAAGAAAATATACCTTCAGGTTTCCTGCAGATGAGCGCAAATTTTTGCAGTAGCAAAACCATGGGAGAAAAGGGAAAGAATTATACTCTTACAATACATGAAAAGCAGCTTAACAAATCTCAAAACCACAGCGGTCATTTTCTCGACCTTTTGAGAATATGCATGAGAACAGGTGCGGATCGCTTTCACCTTCCCTAGCAAGTTTTTGACTAGGATATCCAGATTTTCCTCCTAAAATTGTTCGACTTCGAACCTTCCTTTTGTGGTTTCGATTGCGTATTTGGCTGCGAGAAAAAAAAGAGATGACTATTAACGAGCCATAATATTACACCAAAATAATATGAGAAATAAAAATGAGCTTTATGCATAAAACATACAATTTTAAAAAAATGTAGTACAGGAATCTAAATTTATATAAATAATTCTTAGTTAGTTGATGAGCATATTTGCCCATAAAAATGATGCATCTCCAAGTAATTGTAACATCCATTCCGGATAATTAGTTAAGCAAATAAAAAGAAATATGATATGTCTGTATTAATTTACTTAAAGAACTTATTTGGAAGAAATATCAACCTTTATCAAATCCAAATTTGCCTTTCCATAAGTTCCCTGGTCCTCCGAGGTGGTAAGGTTTCCAAGTACATGTAAAAACAGAGGAGTCATTATGTAATATGTAACAGATACGAGGAATTAAGTGATGGTGCGACCTGATTGGATTCAATGAACGGATGAAGAAAAGTAAATATCTTATATGCACAACAATATAGAACCCGAAATCTAAATACTAGACCAGGGAATTAAATCCATAACTAACATGTAGCTCATGACCAAACTCCAAATTGTACCCGAGATGCTTGATAATGTCAAGAAGTAAAAAAAATAAAAATAAATAAGACCAACAAGCTTTTCGAAGAGATATATTTGGTAATAGTAGGACTCGTTAAAACATTTATACAGATAGTTATATAAACCGCTCACTTTGAAATGTACAAGACAGATTCTAATATAACCTAGTCTAATTAAAATTTGAGTAAATTCGGACAATAATTTTAGACTAATTTTCACCAGATCAATTTAATTTTGAATCTTTTTCCTTATTTTTTTTGCTTCATTTCCCTTTTCCTAATGAGAAGGCTTGTGCAACTCATCCTGCCCATGCAATTCAATTCAGGAAATGTATTTCCTGATACAGGAGTATCCCAAGAAGGAAGTCCATGAACCGGCACTTGAAGTATTTAATGTGTTCTGTTTTTCTAAGAGTTTTTAATTGTTCCATTTCCTATGAGTCTTTTGAGTTTTTGTTAGTCTTTATTATGGAGTCCAGAACGTCTGAAATTGTAGTCTTTAAATTGCCTTGTTTTCAGTTTCAAAGGCAGAGAGTTTTTCAGTAAATTAAATCAAGCTTAGCCTTGACTCCTTTGAGAAGAAGGATTTCTTCTTATACTCTGTATCCCTTTGGTGGATCTCCATTGGGTGGTGAGTGTTTTATTTATCTTGAGTGATTATTGTTACCATAATTTTCTTCCTTCCTTTGTTGTCCGGTATCAATTGGTATCAGAGCCTGGTTGGGATGGCTGGACGTCGTCGACGTGTACCAAACGACAATGAGGCAGGGGGACGCGAACGTGATCTTCGTGACATTGAAATGGATGATTTGAGAAGACAAGTGCAGCAACTTCAGCAGCGTCTTGAACACTATGAAAATCAGGAGCATGACGAGATTCATCATGAATCACAGAATGAAGAGGAGATTAACCCCTTCCACCAGGCTCTTAGTGAGTCGTCTAGTGAAGAGGTCTGCTCCCCGTCATCAACCTCGAAGGAGACAAGGTTTCCAACGAGATTATGATATTAAAGTTGACATTCCGGAGTTTGAGGGCGAGAATTCAAGGAGATGAGTTCATCGATTGGCTTAACACTCGTTGAACGTGTTTTTGATTACAAAGATATATCGGGTGGTCAAAAGGTGAAATTGGTGGCCATAAAGTTGAAGAAACATGCTTCTATCTGGTGGGAACACCTCAAAAATCAGCGTGTGCGTGAAGGAAAAAGGAAGATTGTGACATGGGAAAAGATGAAGAAAGAATTGAGAAAGAAATTCTTGCCAGAGCACTATCGTCAATATGCATTTCTGAAATTCCATAATTTCAGACAAGAGGAACTGACTGTGGAAGATTATACCACCGAATTTGAGCATCTTAAGATGCGCTGTGATGTATCTGAACCGAAGGAACAAGCCATTGCTCGCTACCTTGGAGGGACTCGCGACCAGAAATTGCTAATGTTGTTCGGTTACAGCCGTATTGGACCTACAATGATGTCTTTAAACTAGCAATCAAAGTGGAACGCCAATTTAAGGAATCACGGAGGAGTGGTTTTTCGCTCCGCAAATTGGAAAGGCATTTCCAACCGAGCGAGTGGTTCTAATTCGAAACCTTCACCAACACTCAAACCAGCTGGCGTCAAAATACTTCCCAAAAGGGACAGTGGGGGGTATACCAAATCGTCCAAATACTTCCACTCCCAATAATCGACAATGCTTCAAGTGTCATGGGTTTGGACATATTGCGTCCCGAATGCCCCAATCGCAGAATTGTGTCATTAGTAGAAGTGGGACGTGGCCAATGATTCGAGCAAGAATTACCCTGCCAATGAAGAAGTAGAGAACGAAGAGGAAAATCACATTTGGGGATCAAGGAGAAGCCCTTGTCATTCGGGCGTAATCTAAGTGCAGATCCACGAAGAAGAGGAAAATTGGCTTCGCAACAACATCTTCCACACCCGCTGCACATCCCATGGCAAAGTGTGTGATGTTATCATTGATGGAGGGAGTTGTGAGAACGTGGTAGCAACAAAAATGGTGGAGAAATTGGAGCTGCAGATGGAGAATCATCCTCAACCTTACAAACTTACGTGGCTTCGCAAAGGAAGTGAGGTAAAAGTAACAAAAAGGTGTTTAGTTCAATTTTCTATTGGCAAGAACTATAAAGATGAAATTTTGTGTGATGTTGTCCCCATGGATGCGTGCCACTTGCTTCTTGGACGCCCATGGCAGTTTGATAGAAAAGTGTTGCATGATGGGTTCAAAAACACTTATACTTTTATAAAGGATGGGGTTCGGGTTACATTAGGTCCTTCCAAATTTGGGAGCTTGCCTAAACCGTATGAAGGGGAGGGAAGTACCTTTTTCTCTAAAACAGAATTTGACAGGGATTTGGGTGGAACTAATGAGGTTTTTGCTCTTGTTGTGATGGAAAGAAATGAAGAGAAAGAAGAATTACCACCGTTGATGCAGCCTATTCTTCATGAATTTATTGATCTCATTCCCGAAGAGATTCCAGCTGGTCTTCCACCGGTAAGGGATATTCAACATTGTATTGATCTTACACCCGGTGCCATTTTACCAAATAAGCCAGCCTATAGGATGAATCCTAAGGAGCATGGGGAACTTCAACGGCAAGTTGATGATCTTTTGGCTAAAGGATTGATTCGAGAGAGCATGAGCCCATGTGCTGTCCCAGCTCTTCTTGTTCCAAAGAAAGACGGATCTTGGCGAATGTGTGTTGATAGTAGAGCGGTGAACAAGATAACTATCAAGTATCGTTTTCCTATTCCTCGCCTTGATGACCTTCTTGATCAACTACACGGTGCCACTATCTTCTCCAAGATAGATCTTCGAAGTGGTTACCATCAAATTCGAATGAGAGAAGGTGACGAATGGAAGACCGCTTTCAAAACAAGAGATGGACTCTTTGAATGGATGGTTATGCCCTTTGGTCTTTCAAATGCTCCTAGCACTTTTATGCGACTTATGAACCATGTGTTTAAACACTATATTGGTTACTTTGTTGTTGTTTATTTTGATGATATTCTTGTATTCAGCAAAAACCAGGATCAACATGTGGAGCATCTTCAACAAGCCTTCAAGGTATTAAGAGAGCAGAAACTGTATGTCAACTTGAAGAAATGTCAGTTCTTGACCAATAGCCTTGTCTTTTTGGGCTACGTGGTCTAAAGTGAAGGAATAAAGATGGATCCCAGCAAGATTGAAGCAATCACGAGCTGGCCTATTCCTAGCTCTCTTCATGACATCCGAAGTTTCCATGGTCTTGCATCTTTCTACCGGCGTTTTATCAAGGGGTTTAGCACTGTCATCGCTCCGATCACCGAATGCCTAAAGGGGAGAACCTTCTCCTGGAATGCTGAAGCGCAAGGAAGTTTTGAACTCATAAAGAAAAGGATGACCGAAGCTCCTGTCCTTGCACTTCCAGACTTTGACAAGGTGTTTGAAGTGGATTGTGATGCCTCTAATGTTGGAATTGGTGCTGTGCTCAGCCAAGAAGGTAAACCTATCGCTTTTTTTAGTGAAAAACTGAATGGTGCACGCACAAAGTATTCAACCTATGATAAAGAATTTTATGCTATTATCCGAGCTTTGAGTCATTGGCGTCATTATCTTATATCCAAAGAGTTTTTGCTCTTTTCTGATCACGAGGCTTTAAAGTATATAAATGGCCAGCACAAGCTCAATAATCGACATGCTAGGTGGGTTGAATTTCTACAAGCTTACACTTTCCTCATCAAGCACAAGTCAGGGTTCAGAACCAAGTGGCCGATGCTTTAAGCCGAAGGCATTCCTTGCTGGTCACGATGCAGGTGCAGGTTTTGGGTTTTGAGGTCTTAAAGGGGCTCTACCAAGCTGATCTGCATTTCAGCAAAATCTGGAAGGAATGTTCTAATGGTCCTTATTTGAATTTCATACTGCATGAGGGGTATCTGTTTAAGAACAATTGCTTGTGTATTCCTGAATGTTCTTTGAGGGAAGTCATTGTTAAGGAAGCACACGGTGGTGGACTTGGTGGACATTTTGGAAGAGATAAGACTCTTGCTCTTGTGCAGGAAAATTTTTATTGGCCCAAAATGGTGAAGGATGTCACTCGGCATGTGGAGAGATGTGGAACTTGTCGCCGTGCCAAAAGTCATGCTCAAAATACAGGGCTGTACACTCCACTGCCGGTACCAGCAGCCCCTTGGGAAGATGTGAGCATGGATTTTATTGTTGGCTTGCCGCGAACTCAGAGAAACAAAGATTCCATTATGGTGGTGGTTGATCGTTTCTCAAAAATGGCTCATTTTGTTCCATGTAACAAGACGTTGGATGCATCTCGTACAGCTGATCTATATTTTCAGGAAATTGTTAAACTTCATGGCATTCCTAAAACTATCACTTCAGATCGTGATCCTAAATTTGTTAGTCATTTCTGGCGTACTCTATGGCGAAAACTGGGCACTTCTCTTCAATTCAGCTCTTCTCATCATCCACAAACGGATGGACAAACTGAGGTGGTGAATCGAAGCTTGGGAAATTTGTTAAGGAGCTTGGTTGGAAGCAATATTCATCAATGGGATCTTATCTTGGCTCAAGCTGAATTTGCTTATAATCGATCTACAAGTCAGACCACAGGTACTAGTCCATTTGAGGTGGTTTATGGTCAGAATCCTCATGGCCCTTTAGACTTGGTACCACTTCCCATCACTCATCATTTCGGTGGGGGATCTGCCGATCAAGCCAAGTACATTCGAAGTTGCATGAACAAGTGCGTGCTCGAATTATTAAGCAAAATGAGAGGTATCGCAACACTGCCAATAAGCATAGGAAGCCTGCTGCATTCAAGGAAGGAGATTTGGTGTGGATTCAAAAACTAATGTCACTATAAATTCTTTATTGAGGTTTCATCGGCTTTATCAATGAAGCTCTAGAAGATTGAAAAGAACTGAAATGATTCATTTCCTTCATAGATTCGAGCCTAAGAATTAATACCAAAACAGAATCGGAAAGGTACCAGAATTGTATAGAAATCCCCCTGTTACAACAACACCAATAATTACAGGAAATAGAATGCCACCCGGGCAGGGTAGAAACTTTAATGATTCAGCCATCTTGCCCTCTAGTGAAATAGCGTAGTTCTTTCCTCCTATTTTTCAATGTGAGATAGATAATACAAGGGTAAACTAATAGATACCATATATCGGTGCATAGAAGAGGTAGCATTACAAAACATCTAGACAGGGCAAAGAAGGCAAGACAAGGCCTCTAATTCATGTATACCGAAAGTATATAAAAAATCTGGGTTTTGCACTTAAATAATGAATTCCAGACTGCAAGAGCAGCCATCCCTGCTCGAATACTATAAGCAGTGAAACAAGTGTGCATAAGTAATCATCCATTATTCAAATTTCAGAGTTAATTTCCCACTATATGACAATGCACCGTTTTCCATTCAATAGAAACAACTTTCGAGACTAAAAAATTAGAACCAGAATGGATACAGTTATTTCCACATCCGATTCAGCTTAGCGGATGCATGGCCAATGATTTTGGCAAATATATGATGATAAACATATTTTAACAGTGTCCATACCACTCAAAATTAGAGTCATTGAGAAAAACATGAAGTTCACAGAAGCCATGAAGCCTTGTGGAAGGATGCACATATGGTCTGTTACCAATTACAAGACGTTCGTCTCTATAATGACAATACCACTATTAATTAAGCACATTAATGCAGTGAGATTTGTATTAAAAGTCCGAGCATAGCATTGTTTAATTGTCCGGCTTGAACAAAATCATTGGTGAACAATATGAACAAGCTGTATTTGTGCTAAGAAATTTCATATAAACAAGCAATATTTTATGCTCAAACACTTTCACTCCCCCAAGAAGCATGAGATCTCAAAGCTTAATGTGTGAAATGGAAACAAAACAAATGAAGCCATGATAGCAATTGATGGTGGACGCTAGAATGTCCCCCCTCCTATTTTGTGACATGTTCCTAAGCAATGGGTCTCATCCCAGTCCTAGAATACAAAGTCCACACCTAAATAGATTGACTAACTAGGACAGTACATACAGCACCTACAAATTTCCAGTAACATCAATGTACGGTTGAGCTCTTCTTTTGCAAGAGCAGCTTTTTAACTGCACCCTTGACATTAACCCCCTGGCATCTTAAAAGTGCTACAGATTCATTGAAAAGAAGATCTATGAGCATTGGAAAATGGTGACAAGAAGGAATGGTACTTAAAACTAATGATTATCATCATTGCTTCAGGGAATGAAAACAAGACACAAGAAAAAAATCTATGAGATGATTCAACTGCTGACCCTGCAACTTTGCCTCTACCATCCTCACACAGTATCAACATTCGTTTGGGGGCCATGATTCAAATTTTGATCTAAACATCACCTGTCTCAAACCCCTCAATTACATGAACAATGCAGGGATTTTGGTCGTTCAACAGCTCGGACTAACTCCCTGATCGGTGGGATCAACAATAAGCAAAGAAAATCGAGAAGATATATCATTGCAGACATTTTATAATCTCCACATTGAAGAACGGATGAAGTATTACTTTCTGCTGCTCCACTGACACTTTTCCTTTCATCAAGAGTAGTGTTTCTCCCCATCCATACAAACACTTCCGCTCCACAATCTAGAGTATAACACTTATTGGTGTCTAGAAATTCCCTTGTTAACGAATCAGCTTCAACAGGTTCTGCCTGCCCCTTCTCCACACTTTCATTGAAAACATATTTTTATGTCAGAAGTACATCGTTATTGTACGTATGATAGTTCATCCACCATGTCTTTAAAGATCTATCTTAATGGAGAAAATCAAATAATAGGTATTGATTGCCACGTAATTTTCATTCATTAGCTCCGAATAGGTATTGATTGCCATGTTCTGCTCCCTTTCAAGACTTGAAAGGCAACAAATATGTTAATTAGAATAAAGTAATTCTGCTAAAACTATAGATATTATTATGGGGTTCAATAATCAGTAATTCACTGAATCTTAGTTTTAGCGCATGAGACCAAAGCAAAGGTTTCGGTATCTAATTATACAGTTTTGGTAATTTTTTGGGGGAAGGAAATGTGATTCATGCTAGCTGTTATGTTATTTTTCAAAGAAAATCCTCAAACACTTCAGAGATGACGAAAAGCAGAAAGCAACTATTCAAGGATATATGTATTTGCACTAAATGATAACAATTTGTAGAGTAGAGAAGAATTATGGCATTTAAAGACATGTCATCGGGGAAAGAAATTTGAGACAAAACAAGAAATTACCAAAACAGTCCCTAGTAGAAAGAGAAACGTCAGTCTTATCCACATCACAAGCTATTTTCCTTGGAAGTGGAGCACAGCCACCAAAAAAACCCCAGAACTCTCCAGCTTCAGCATCAGCCATCAATTTTTCATCCTCTATGTGAAAAGGACAATAGGTAAGACTCAACAAGCAATAGGCGTTAAAATATCAAATAAAGAGCCTCCAGTCTAATTCCCCACAACCAACAACACCTACCTCACATTTTCCATCATGACAAGTATCTTTGATGTACTGGACCACTTCTAAAGCATTAGCTCTCTCTTGAATGGATGAGTTGGAACCATTAAATTGAAAAAATTATGACTTTGTATCAAGAATAAAAATATCATCATGGTTGAGTGAGGATCGGGCAAAAGGAACCTGCCAAAGTTCGAAGCTTAATATATGACATAATGATTGATAATATTAATAATTATTCCTCATAAATACAAAATCTAATTTCATAGACTTGCCTCGTTCACATGGACAACATGTTTCCCTGCGCAGACAAACAAGCATGTCTGGTGCACCTCAGCCTCAGGATGTTTGAAGCCAGACGCAACTCCACCTTTTTGTGGTATAATACATGGTTTAAAATATGATGAGAACTTTTTCTGTTTCATGGCCCCTGTACCTCACGAAACTGCATCGCTCGGCCTCCAAGAGCGAGCATCTAGTTCAAGCTGTTTTAATGGCAGCCACACCTCCTTCATCCTACTTAAAAAAGTGTGGTCGTGGGACCAAAATCATAGACACAAATCTGTTGGTGCAAAGCATATAGAATATGAAACAGTGGATCGACTCGAGAGGTATCTTTACCTAGCCAGTAATGAATATCATGACACAAAGAACCGCTTTTTAGTGCAGTCGTCTGCAGAGAGAGAGAAAAGCATTGCATCGTACAATACAAATTCATGAAAAGCTTTACTCTAATATATCACAGAAAATTGATGATCCAAAAGAGAGAGAGAATAAAATAAAAACTATATCACTCAGTAAAAAGAACAACAGTCTACACCAGCGATAGGAATAATAAGTGAATCCTCAAAGAGAATGGATAATTGATAGCAAACAGAGAAGACTCAAAAAAGAAGCAAAACACCTGCCAGTCTACTTTACTTTTCTCTTTTCAGAATCAAATGTTGGAGAAACGGTCTTTCACATGCCTTCTTCACATTCATACTCAGCAAGAGCTTAATCAGCCAATTCTTGTTTCTTCCCTATTCACTAAGTTTTCTTCCTCACTGCTAATGAAGCTAGAGCTCCAAACATCCAAAATCAGATAACCAAAATTTACCCAATCATATGAACCCGTCCCCTTTTGCAACGAATTATAGAACAAACACATACAGATGCAGATGCATGCACACACATACAACAAGAAGAACAATCAATAGGAGAAAAAACACCAACCTTCAAAATTAGATAGGAGTCCCCCATAAAAAAAAATTCCACGAGAGGACTTCGGCGAAGGAATAGGACAAAAGTTTTCAAGTCCACTATATTTGTCAAGGACATGGTCTTTGATTAATAGATCAATTGAAAACTATATCTATCTAAGAATAACACAGGCGTTGTCATAGTTCACAACACTTGAGTTACTATGCGATTCAAAAATCTAGGGCCATCTTTACATGCAAGACTACAACTTTGATGAATGGTCTGACTGATAGAAAATTGATTTGAGGGGGAGAATCAGCCGTAATTTGCGTCGTAAAAAAAAAGCCAAACTAGACCTTCAAACGGGATATCACGTGCTTCCGGTAGCAAAATGAGGTGATTAAAAAATCCAGGGCCATCTTTACATAAAGGACTACAACTTTTATGAAGGGTCCGACCGACAGAAAATTGATTTGAGGGGCAGAATCGACCACAATATTTTTCATAAAAAAACAAGCCAAACTAGACCTTCAAACGGAGATATCACATGCTTCTGGTAGCGAAATTTAGCGATTCAAAAATCTAGGGCCATCTTTACATGCAGGACTACAACTTTGATGAATGGTCCGACTGACTGAAAACTGATTTGAGGGGCAGAATCAGCTGTAATTTACGTCGTAAAAAAAAAGCCAAACTAGACCTTCAAATAGGGATATCACGTGCTTCGGGTAGTGAAATGAGGAGATTCAAAAATCCAGGGTTATCTTTACATAAAGGACTACAACTTTTATGAAGTGTCCGACCGATAGAAAATTGATTTGAGGGGCAGAATCGGGCGCAATATTTTTCGTAAAAAAACAAGTCAAACTAGACCTTCAAACGGGGATATCACATGCTTCTTGTAGCGAAATTTAATGATTCAAAAATCTAGGGCCATGTTTACATGCAGGACTACAACTTTGATGAATGGTCCGACTGACAGAAAATTGATTTGAGCGGCAGAATCAGCCGTAATTTGCGTCGTAAAAAAAAAGCCAAACTAGACCTTCAAACAGGGATATCGTATGCTTCTGGTAGCGAAATGAGACGATTCAAAAATCCAAGGCCATCTTTACATGAAGGACTACAACTTTGATGAAGGAGCCGACCAACAAAAAAAATATTTGAGTGGCAGACTCGGCCGCAATCTGCTTCGTAAAAAAAAAGCCAAACTAGACCTTCAAAAGGGGATATCACGTGCTTATGGTACCGAAATGAGGCGATTCAAAAATCCAGGGCCATCTTTACATAAAGGACTACAATTTTGATGAATGGTCCGAGCGACAGAAAATTGATTTGAGGGGCGAAATCAACCGCAATCTTTTTCGTAAAAAAACAAGCAAAACAAGACTTTCAAACGGGGATATCACGTGCTTCTGGTAGCGAAATTTGGTGATTCAAAAATCCAGGGGCATGTTTACATACAGGACTACAACTTTGATGACGGGTCCGACCGACACAAAATTTATTTGAGGGTAGAAACGACCGCAATCTGCTTCGTAAAAAAAAAGAAGCAAAATCAGACCTTCAAGCAGGGATATCATGTGGTTCTGGTAGCGAAATGAGACGATTCAAAAATCCAAGGCCATCTTTACATGCAGGACTACAACTTTGATGAAGGAGCCGACCAACAGAAAAAATATTTGAGTGGCAGACTCGGCCGCAATCTTCTTCGTACAAAAAAAAGCCAAAGCTCGGCCTTCAAACAGGGAAATCGTGTGCTTCTGGTTGCAAAATGAGGCGATTCAAAAATACAGGGTTATCTTTACTTACAGGACTACAAATTTGATGAAGGAGCCGACTAACAGAAAAAATATTTGAGTGGCAGACTCGGCCGCAATCTGCTTCATAAAAAAATAAGCCAAACTAGACTTTCAAATGGGGATATCACGTGCTTCTGGTAGTGAAATGAGGCGATTCAAAAATCCAGGTCCATCTTTACATACAGGACTACAACTTTGATGAAAGGTCTGACACGAGAGGATATATATTTGATGGGCAGAATTGGCCGCAATGTGCTTTGTAAAAAAACAAGGGAAACTAAACCTTCAAACATCGATATCACGTGCTTCCTGTAGCTAAATTAGGGGATTCAAAAATCCAGGGCTATCTTTACATACAGGACTACATCTTTGATGCAGGGTCCGACCGACAAAAAATGATTTGAGGGGTAGAAACGACCACAACCTTCTCGGTAAAAAAACAAGCGAAACTAGACCTTCAAATGGGGATATCACGTGCTTCCGGTAGCAAAATAAGGTGATTCAAAAATCCAGGGTCATCTTTACATATAGGACTACCAACTTTGATGCCGGGTCCGTCAAACAGAAAATTGATTTGAGGGGTAGAAACGGTCGCAATCTGCTTGGTAAAAAAAAAAGCAAAACTAGACCTGCAAATGGGGATATCACGTGCTTCCGATAGCAGAATGAGGCAATTCAAAAATCATGGGTCATGTTTACATCCACGACTACAATTTTGATGAAGGGTCCAACCGACAGAAAATTGATTTGACAGGCAGAATCAGCTGCAAACTTTTTCGTAAAAAAACAAGCAAAACTAGACCTTTAAACGGGGATATCACGTGATTCTGGTAGCAAAATTAGGCGATTCAAAAATCAAAGGCCATCTTTACATCCAGGACTACAACTTTTGATGAAGGGTCCGACCGACAAAAAAAATATTTGAGTGGCAGACTCGGCCGCAATATGCTTTGTATAAAAACAAGCCAAACTAGACCTTCAAATAGGGATATCACGTGCTTCTGGTAGCGAAATGAGGCGATTCAAAAATCTAGGGCCATCTGTACATAGAGGACTACAACTTTGATGAAGTAGCCGACCGACAGAAATAATATTTCAGTGGGCAACCTCGGCCACAATCTGCTTCGTACAAAAACAAGTAAAACTAGACCTTCAAACAGGGATATCACGTGCTTCTTGAAGCGAAATGGGGTGATTCAAAAATCCAGGGCCATCTTTACATACAATACTATAAATTTGATGAAGGGTCTAACCGACAGAAAATTGATTTGATGGGCATAATCGACCGCAATCTGCTTCCTACAAAAACAAGGGAAACTAGACCTTCAGACGGGGATATCATGTGCTTCTAGTAGAGAAATGGGGTGATTCAAAAATCCAGGATCATCTTTACATACAAGACTACAACTTTGATGAAGGGTCCAACCGACAGAAAATTGATTTGACGGGCAGAATTGGCCGCAATCTTTTTCGTAAAAAAAAGCAAAACTAGACATTCAAACGGGGATATCACGTGCTTCTGGTAGTCAAATCAGGCGATTAAAAAATACAGGGTCATCTTTACATCCAGGACTACAACTTTGATGAAGGGTCCGACCAACAAAAAAAATATTTGAGTGGTAGACTCCGCCGCAATCTGCTTCGTAAAAAAACAAGACAAATTAGACCTTCAAATAGGGATATCAACTGCTTTTGGTAGCGACATGAGTTGATTCAAAATTCGAGGGTCATCTTTACATATAGTACTACAACTTTGATGAAGGGTCCGACTGAAAAAAAATTGAATTGACAGGCAGAATCTGCCGCAATAGTTTTCGTAAAAAAACAAGCAAAACTAGACCTTCAAATGGGGATATCACGTGCTTCTGGTAGCGAAATTAGGTGATTCAAAATTCAAGGGTCATATTTACATACAGTACTACAACTTTGATGAAGGGTCCGACCAATAGAAAATTGATTTGACAGGCAGAATCGACCGCAATCTGCTTCCTACAAAAACAAGCAAAACTAGACCTTCAGAGGCGGATATCATGTGCTTCTGCTAGAGAAATGGCGCGATTCAAAAATCCATGGTCATCTTTACATCTAGGACTACAACTTTGATGAAGGGTTGGACCGACAAAAAAATGATTTGATGGGCAAAATCAGCCGCAATCTGCTTCCTAAAAAAACGAGCAAAACTAGACCTTGAAACGGGGATATCACGTGCTTCTGTTAGTGAAATGAGGCGATTAAAAAATCAAGGGTCATCTTTACATACAGTACTACAACTTTGATGAAGGGTTCGACACGAGAGAATATTGAACTGATGGGCAGAATCGACCGCAATCTTGCTTCCCACAAAAACAAGCGAAACTAGACCTTCAGACGCGGATATCATTTTCTTCTGGTAGAGAAATGGCGGGATTCAAAAATCCAAGGCCATCTTTACATCCAAGACTACAACTTTGATGAAGGGTCCGACACAAGAGAATATTGATTTGATGGGCAGAATCGGCCGCAATCTGCTTCGTAAAAAAACAAGCCAAACTAGGCCTTCAAACAAGGATATCGTGTGCTTCTGGTAGCAAAATGTAAACACCCAAGAGAATATATAAATATTAAAGGCTGATTTAGATTTTCGCTGCCGATTTCGTGACGCGATAGAAAATCGTAAAGAAATACGACCAAGGTCAATATTCCGTAAGTAATCTGCAACAAGATGAACTTGTAAAAAAACCCAAGGAATGAATTAAAGGATGAGTAAAATAAGTTGAGAGGGGTGAAATTGAAATAAATAAAAAGATTATGATTTAAATTATAAGAAGAGAAGAGGTGGGGTAAAAAGATACATTTAAAAGGAAATGGGGAGCTCATTTGTGCACTTAAGGGGGGGAGATAAGTTAGAGAGAGGTTGGAGAGAAAAAGATAAGAAGGGGTGGTACTCCGAGAACAATATCACCTCCGTCCACCGTTGGATCGGGCTCGAATTGGAGTATGTTATGCACCTAACCATTGTCTAAATTCTGACCGGGAGGGATTGTTATTATTTGAATCTGTTTGAGAATTCCAATCATCTGAAGATTTCTGGAAAACCCCCTAAAACTTGTCAGAGTCGCCAGCTAGTTCCTTCTCCGTCCACCGTTGGATTTTTCTGAACTTTTGGTATGTTGTGCGCCTTACTTGTTACTAAATGTTCACCGGAGGGATCAACCTGGTATTGCTCTGGTTAAGACGTTTAATCTTTTGAACAATATAGCTAAATCTGTTTCTTCGGCCAGTCAGAGTTGCCAGCTAGTTTGCCTTTATTGCACCGTTGGATCAATCTGAAATTTGGGTATGTGGTGCGTATGGGTGTTATTCATGTGCTGAACGGTGGAGATGATAATGGTACACTTCATCAAGGAGATATTGATGCTTAACAGTAGCTCTCCAGTTTAAGGTCAGTCTCCTGTTTAACTCCGATCTTGGTAGATCCAACCGTTGAAATACCCTGAAATTTTGAATATGTTTTATATAATGAGTTTTTCTACATATTAACCGTTGGTATTTGATAATTGTCAAGTTAATTGTGATTTATTGCTATTACAATTACTGCTGAGTGCTGTCTTGACAGCAGATTTGTTTGTGTCCTTACATGGCTTCTAATCTGAAAAAAGAAAACCCCCCTTTCACAGGATCTTGGGCCGACACGATAAGAGTTACCGACACTAACACTCGGTGCACTCTCAACCCTAGCCCTCGTAAGCCATTGGTTTTCGTCTTCAATTGAATGGTAGTTTATGGGAGAAGTCCGCTGTGGATTGGCGCCGGTGCCTGGTAGGTTTCTTTCCCGGGTATAAGTTTTCTTTTCATGCTATGAATTCAATTGCTAACAGGATATGGAAGAGGTTTGGCCTTGAGGATGTGACATCCTTGGCCAATAGTCTTTACAATGTGTGGCTTGTTGGGTTTTTATTGAATGATTATGTGCTGAAATTTATGGGTTCAATGTGTGTTTTCGGTTGGAATTTTGTTGAGGGATTATATGTTGAAATTTATGATTTCAATGTGTGATTTTGTTGGGATTTTATTGATGGATTATATGCTGAAATTTATGGTTACAATGTGTGGTTTGTTGGGATTTTATTGAAGGATTATGTGCTGAAATGTATGGGTTCAATGTGTGTTTTCGGTTGGAATTTTGTTGAGGGATTATGTGTTGAAATTTATGATTTCAATGTGTGATTTTGTTGATGGATTATATGCTTAAATTTATGGTTACAATGTGTGGTTTGTTGGGATTTTATTGAAGGATTATTTGCTGAAATTTATGGGTTCAATATGTGTTTTCGGTAGGAATTTTCGTTGCGGGATTATGTGTTGAAATTTATGATTTCAATGTGTGATTTTATTGGGATTTTGTTGATGGATTAGGTGTTGAAATTTATGGTTTCAATGTGTGATTTTGTTGAAATAAGTATGGTGACGAATGTGAAATTGAAAATAGAAATATACTGATTTTTGTGGACATTGATGTCGCGAGCGGTGCGATCGGGATTGAACCATCGTCCCGGACAAGAACAACCCGTAGTAGAGCAGGTAGGTGAATTACACCTCTTTTTTTATACGACACGTAAGAAGTATTTTAAGTTGAATATTATTCGAATGCGATAGAGTTTATATTAGATTGTTGAATGCTTAAATGTGAATAATCGATTGATTAGCTACGGCTAATGGCATCCGAAAGGATGGCCGGAACAAATGATTGATTAGCTTTGGCTAATGGCATCCGAATGGATGGCCGGGACGAACGATTGATTAGCTTCGGCTAATGGCATCCGAAGGGATGGGCGGGACGAATGATTGATTAGCTTTGGCTAATGGCATCCGAATGGATGGCCGGGACGAACGATTGATTAGCTTCGACTAATGGCATCCGAAGGGATGGACGAGACGAACGATTGATTAGCTTCGGCGAATGGCATCCGAATGGATGGTCAGGACAAAAGAATGATTAGCTTCGGCTAATGGTATCCGGAAAGGATGACCGGAGTGAATGAACGGTTAACCTTAGCAAATGATGGTATTTCAATGATGTGAGGTAATCAGGATCTCTGATTTCTGGCACCATGCGTGTTAAGTATATATATATTTATATAAAAAAAAATATTGGGTTGTTACAGTTGGTATTAGAGCCCCTGGTCTTGATCCTGAGGATCAATGATGATTGCATTGCTGTGGTGAATCAGGATGGTACGCACCCGACAAGGGACATGAACTGAACCGCACACCTTCGTAAGGAGGGGCGGGAGCCAAAGTGCCCAAGGTTGGCAAGAAGAAGTTCCTTTGGATGATACGACATCTCATGTTCCAATGATACTACCTGAAATCTTGCAGAGGGAAGCTAGGGCAGCAGGGAACGGCGGGAGGCCTAACCTGACAGAGGGAGTACCTCCAGTTGCAGCAGAGTAGGCCCAAATTCTGCTTTCTGTTCCATAGGGTAAGGCTAGAGAAGGAAAGGAAACTGGGAAGGAAAAGTTGGATTTTCCGTGATCTTTGTTGGTCGATATGTAGATTTTATATCTGGATTTTGGGAGGAATAGTCAGATTCTTACCTATTAAAATTTATTAGCTCGACCTTCGTGTGTACGTAAGAACCAGATAGCCGGCGTAGAAAAAAAGAACCATTGTCAGACTGCCTGTTTTCTATACTCTGCTGGAAAATTGTGAGAAACACGTGACTTTCTATGATCCAAGACCATATATAACAATAGAGTCAAAAGGAGAGTGAGTTAAGCTACTACCTATAAGGCACAGTCATACAGATAAATATATTCTTATATAGATTTTGTTAGGGTTTGTGGCTTGTGAAATATGCCAGTCGGAGTAATGATTCTGACAAGAAACATGCCATCAATGGTTGGAGTTGATGGAAATATTAGGGGGTCTGGATCATCTTCCGGACTTGCTCTTGGTTAGGGAAACATGATGGAAGGTTAGTATCACCATCTAGACATGGCGCACAACACATTTGAAGGCGACATGACTCGAATTAGAGATGAAGAATTTGATAGTGCCAACACAAAATCAGGCAGCGAGAATCAAGAAGGGGGTTCAGGTGATGAACAAGACCCACACCCGAAAAGGAAGCGTTACCATCGCCATACTCAGCATCAGATTCAAGAAATGGAAGCTTTCTTCAAAGAGTGTCTGCACCCAGATAATAAGCAAAGGAAAGAGTTGAGCCAAGAATTAGGGTTAGAACTTTTGCAAATCAAGTTTTGGTTCCAAAATAAGTATACCCAAATAAAGACCCAACATGAGCGCCATGAAAATACACAACTTTGAAATGAGAATGAAAAGCTTAGGGCCGACAACATGTGGTACAGAGAAGCTCTTAACAATGCCTCTTGTCCTAATTGGGGAGGGCCTACAGCCATTGGAGAGATGTCCTTTGATGAACATCATTTGAGACTTGAAAATACTAGATGGAGAGAAGAGATTGACCGTATTTCAGCAGTTGCTGCTAGGTATGTCGACAAGCCTGTGCGGAACTATCCTGTTATATCACCTCCAATGCCTCCACGCCCAGTTGACCTTAGTGTTGAGAATTTTAGGGAAAAACCAGGCATAGGAGTGGAGATTTATGAAGCAGGAGACTTACTAAGGTCTATTGGTGTACCAACTGAGGCTGAGAAGCCATAATAATTGAACTTGCGGTGGTGACCATGAAGGAACTGATCAGAATGACTCAAATGGATGAACCTTTGTAGATGAACAACTTTGATGGAATAGAATCAGTGTTGAATGAAGACGAATACACGAGGATATTCCCTCATGGTGTCGGTCCTAAACCTGTTGGTTTTAAACGTGAGGTTTCTAAAGAATCGGCTATTGTAATCACGAACCACATCAACCTTGTCGAGTATCTCATGGATGTGAATAGTGGTCTACAATGTTTTCTGACATTGTCTCAAGAGTTTTGACTTTAGAAGTGCTATCCACAGGAGTTGCAAGGAGCTACAATGGAGCCTTACAAGTGATGACTGCTGAATTTCAACTTCCAACTCCACTTGTTCCTAGTCGTGAAAGCTACTATGTCAGGTACTATAAACAACATGCTGATGGGACCTGGGTTGTGGTTGATGTTTCGTTGGATAATATTTGTCCTAGTCCAACACCAAGATGTCAAAGAAGGCCATCTGGATGCTTAATTCAAGAAATGCCCAATGGATATTCGAAGGTTCATGGGTTGAAAATGTAGAAGTGGATGACAAGGGTGTTCATAATCTATACAAGCAACTAGTTAGCTCAGGACATGCATTCTGGCAAAATGGTGGGTCGCAACCCTGGACCGGCAATACGAACGCCTTACCAGTGCCATGACAACCAACATTCCTGCTGGAGATGCTGATGTTATTACTAATCAAAAAGGAAGAAAGAGTATGATGAAACTGGCGGAGAAAATGGCGATAAGCTTCTATCTGGCGTCAGCATCTCTATCGTCCACGCTATCTGGGACCGGAGCCGATGATGTTGGGGTCATGACAAGTAAGAGTGTGGATGATCCAGGGAGGTCTTTAGGAATTGTGCTCAGTGCAGCCACCTCCTCCTGACTTCCGGTTCCACCGAAGAGTATTTTTGATTTCCTGCGTAATGAGAACACCCGTAATGAGTGAGATATTCTATCAAATGGTGGAGTTGTCCAAGAAATGGCACACATTGCTAATGGTCGGGATACAGGAAATTTCATATCTCTAATCCGAGTTAATATCATGAACTCAAGCCAGAGCAACATGCTAATTTTACAAGAGAGTTGCACAGATCAAACAACATCTTTCGTAATCTATGCTCTGGTTGACATTGTTATAATGAACGTGGTACTTAACGGCTAGGATCCAGATTATGTGGCTCTTCTTCCATCAGGGTTTGTTATTTTTCTGACAGAACCATGATATATGGAGTAGGCATAGATGAAGATCGGACTATTGGAGGATCTCTTCTAACAGTTGCATTTTAGATTTTAGTTTATTCAGTTCCTACAAAAAAAATGTGAGAAAAAGCTTCCAAGAATTGAAAAGGAGGCTCACCACGGCTCCAGTGTTAACCCTTTCCTCGGGGACTGAAGGTTTGTGGTATATAGTGATGCTTCGGGGAAGGGATTGGGGTGTGTCCGGATGCAACATGAGGAGGTGATCGCCTATGCATCAAGACAGTTTAAGACTCATGAGGTTAACTACCCGATACACGACCTGAAGTTGGCTACTGTAGTAGTTACTTTGAGCATAAGGAGACACTACTTGTATGGGTCTCGAACTCAAACTTTTACTGGTCATAAGAGCCTGAGGTATCTAATGTCGCAAAAGGAGTTGAACATGCGACAAAGAAGATGGATAAAGCTCATTAAGGATTATGATTGCACCATAGAATACTACCGGGGAAAGCAAACGTGGTGGCAGATGTCCTCAGTTAAAAAAAAAAAAAAAACAAAGCCACCCAGGAAGGGTTAACAGTGGGAAAGGAGTGGCAATTGGCAGAATTGAAAGCAATAAGTGCAGATTTGGACATTTATACTGGAGGTGGGTTAGTAGCCCAACTATTGGTGCGACCAACGTATCGAGAGCAGATACTACAAGCCCAATTCCATAACCAGATTGGGTCCAAGATTTGGAAGAATGTGGAGGCTGGGGAAGAAATGAAGTTCCAAGTAGCGAATGATGGATCCTTGATGATGGGACAACGGTTGTACATGCCAAATGACAAAACAGTCAAGCGAATGGTTCTACAAGAAGCACATGAGTCCAAGTTCTCCATACATCCTGACAGCACTAAGACGTATTGGGACCTGAACCACCTCTATTGGTGGCCTAATATGAAAAGGGAAATAGCTGAGTATGTGTTAAAGTGTGGGATATGTCAACAAGTCAAGGTTGAACACTAAGGGCCGCGAGACCATTACAACTATTACAAATTCCGGTGTGGAAGTGGGAGATGATCACCATGGACTTCGTGTTGGGACTTCCCAAAGGAAGGAAAGGAAATGGTGTGATATGGGTCATCGTAGATCGGTTGACAAAATCGACACTATTCTTGCCTATAAAGATGACCGATTCGGTGGACAAGCTTGCTAAGATTTACAAAAAATTAAGGTGGTATGGCTTCATGGGATTTTGGTGTCCATCATATTTGGATCGAGATCCCAGGTTCACCTCTCGACTTTGGCTGAGCATACAACATGCCTTAGGGACCAGATTGGATATGAGCACTGCATTTCACCTCAAACCGATGGCCAATCAGAAAGAGTCATCAAAGTCAAGGAAGGGATATCAGTCCTTTATGTAAAGATGGCCCTGGATTTTTTAATCGCCTCATTTTGCTACCGGAAGCACGTGATATCCCGTTTGAAGGTCTAGTTTGGCTTTTTTTTTACGACGCAAATTACGGCTGATTCTGCCCCTCAAATCAATTTTCTGTAAGTTAGACCATTCATCAAAGTTGTAGTCTAGCATGTAAAGATGGCCCTAGATTTTTGAATCGCTAAATTTCGCTACCAGAAACATGTGATATCCTCGTTTGAAGGTCTAGTTTGGCTTGTTTTTTTACAAAAAATATTGCGGCCGATTCTACCCCTCAAATCAATTTTCTATCGGTCGGACCCTTCATAAAAGTTATAGTCCTTTATGTAAATATGATCCCTGGATTTTTGAATCGCCTCATTTCGCTAGCCGAAGCACGTGATATCCCCATTTGAAGGTCTAGTTTTGCTTTTTTTTACCAAGCAGATTGCGGACGTTTCTACCCCTCAAATCAGTTTTCTGTCGATCGGACCCTTCATCAAAGTTGTTGTCCTGGATGTAAAGATGGTGTTGGATTTTTGAATCGTCTAATTTCACTAAAAGAAGCACGAGATATCCCCGTTCGAAGGTCTAGTTTGGCTTTTTTTTTACGACGCAAATTACGGCTGATTCTGCCCCTCAAATCAATTTTCTGTCAGTCAGACCATTCATCAAAGTTGTAGTCCTGTATGTAAAGATAGTCCTGGATTTTTGAATCACCTAATTTTGCTACCGGAAGCACGTGATATCAACGTTTGAAGGTCTAGTTTCTTGTTTTTTTAGGAAGTAGATTGCGGCTGATTTTGCCCATCAAATCAATATTCTGTCGTGTCAGACCCTTCATAAAAGTTGTAGTCCTAGATGTAAAGATGACCCTGGATTTTTGAATCACCCCATTTCGTTATCGGAATCACGTGATATACCCATTTGAAGGTGTAGTTTCGGTTGTTTTTTTACCAAGCTGATTGCGGCCATTTCTACCCCTCAAATAAATTTTTTGTCCGTCGGACTCTTTATCAAAGTTGTAGTCCTGTATGTAAAGATGGCCTTGGATTTTTGAATCGCCTCATTTCGCTAACAGAAGCACATGATATCCCTGTTTGAACTTCTTGTTTTCCTTGTTTTTCATGAAAAAGATTGCAGCTGATTCAGCCTCTCAAATCAGTTTTCTGTCGGTCGGACCCTTCATTTAAGTTGTAGTCCTGTATGTAAAGATGGTCCTAGATTTTTGAATCGCCTCATTTTGCTAAGCATGTCATATCCCCGTTTGAAGGTCTTGTTTTGCTTGTTATTTACGAAAACGATTGTGGCCGATTCTGCCCCTCAAATCAATTTTTTTTCGTGGGGGACCCTTCATAAAAGTTGTAGTCCTGCATGTAAAGATGGCTCCAGATTTTTGAATTGCTAAATTTTGCTACCATAAGCACGTGATATCCCCGTTTGAAGGTCTAGTTTGGCTTGTTTTTTTACGAAAAATATTGCGGCCGATTCTGCCCCTCAAATCAATTTTCTGTCGGTCGGACCCTTCATAAAAGTTGTAGTCCTTTATGTAAAGATGGCCCTGGAAATTTTAATCGCCTCATTTTGCTACCGGAAGCACGTGATATCCCGTTTGAAAGTCTAGTTTGGATTTTTTTTTTACAACGCAAATTACGGCTGATTCTGCCCCTCAAATCAATTTTCTATAAGTCAGACCATTCATCAAAGTTGTAGTCCTGCATGTAAAGATGGCCCTAGATTTTTGAATCGCTAAATTTCGCTACGAGAAGCATGTGATATCCCCGTTTGAAGGTCTAGTTTGGCTTGTTCTTTTACGAAAAATATTACGGCCGATTCTGCCCCTCAAATCAATTTTCTATCGTTCGGACCCTTCATAAAAGTTGCAGTCCTTTATGTAAAGATGGCCCTGGATTTTTGAATCGCCTCATTTTGCTAGCCGAAGCACGTGATATCCCCATTTGAAGGTCTAGTTTTGCTGTTTTTTTACCAAGCAGATTGCGGCCGTTTCTACCCCTCAAATCAGTTTTCTGTCGGTCGGACCCTTCATCAAAGTTGTTGTCCTGGATGTAAAGATGGTATTGGATTTTTGAATCGTCTAATTTCGCTAAAAGAAGCACGAGATATCCCCGTTCAAAGGTCTATTTTGCCTTTTTTTTACGACGCAAATTACGGCTGATTCTGTCCCTCAAATCAATTTTCTGTCAGTCGGACTATTCATCAAAGTTGTAGTCCTGTATGTAAAGAAAGTCTTGGATTTTTTAATCGCCTAATTTCGCTACCGGAAGCACGTGATATCCAGGTTTGAAGGTCTAGTTTCCATTGTTTTTTTACGAAGCAGATTGCGGCTGATTCTGCCTATCAAATCAATATTCTGTCGTGTCAGACCCTTCATAAAAGTTGTAGTCCTGTATGTAAAGATGACCCTGGATTTTTGAATCACCCCATTTCGTTATCGGAATCACATGATATACCCATTTGAAGGTGTAGTTTCAGTTGGTTTTTTACCAAGCTGATTGCGGCCGTTTCTACCCCTCAAATCAATTTTCTGTCGGTCAGACCCTTCATAAAACTTGTAGTCCTTTATGCAAAGAAGGCCCTGGATTTTTTAATCTCCTCATTTCGCTACCGGAAGCACGTGATATCCCGTTTGAAGGTCTAGTTTGGCTTTTTTTTTTAAACGCAAATTACGGCTGATTCTGCCCTCAAATCAATTTTCTGTTAGTCGGAATATTCATCAAAGTTGTAGTCCTGTATGTAAAGATAGTCCTGGATTTTTGAATCGCCTAATTTCGCTACCGGAAGCACGTGATATCCATGTTTGAAGGTCTAGTTTCCATTGTTTTTTTACGAAGCAGATTGCGGCTGATTCTGCCCATCAAATCAATATTCTGTCATGTCAAACCCTTCATAAAAGTTGTAGTCCTATATGTAAAGATGACCCTGGATTTTTGAATCACCCCATTTCATTATCGGAATCACATGATATACCCATTTGAAGGTGTAGTTTCGGTTATTTTTTTACCAAGCTGATTGCGGCCGTTTCTACCCCTCAAATCAATTTTCTGTCCGTCTGACTCTTTATCAAAGCTGTAGTCCTGTATGTAAAGATGGCCTTGGATTTTTGAATCGCCTCATTTCGCTAACAGAAGCACATGATATCGCTGTTTGAAGGTCTTGTTTTCCTTGTTTTTCATGAAAAAGATTGCAGCTGATTCAGCCTCTCAAATCAGTTTTCTGTCGGTCGGACCCTTCATTTATGTTGTAGTCCTGTATGTAAAGATGGTCCTGAATTTTTGAATCGCCACATTTCGCTACTAGAAGCATGTCATATCCCCGTTTGAAGGTCTTGTTTTGCTTGTTATTTACGAAAATGATTGTGGCCGATTCTGCCTCTCAAATCAATTTTCTTTCGTGGGGGACCCTTCATAAAAGTTGTAGTCCTGCATGTAAAGATGGCCCTGGATTTTTGAATCGCTAAATTTTGCTACCAGAAGCACGTGATATCCCCGTTTGAAGGTCTAGTTTGGCTTATTTTTTTACGAAAAATATTGTCAAAGCTATAGTCCTGGATGTAAAGATGACCCTGGATTTTTGAATCACCTCATTTCGTTACCGGAATCCTGTGATATCCCCATTTGAAGGTGTAGTTTTGGTTGTTTTTTTACCAAGCAGATTGCGGCCGTTTCTACCCCTCAAATCAATTTTCTATCCGTCGGACGCTTTATCAAAGCTATAGTCCTGCATGTAAAGATAGCCTTGGATTTTTGACTCGCCTCATTTCGCTAACAGAAGCACGTGATATCCCTGTTTAAAGGTCTTGTTTTCCTTGTTTTTTATGAAAAAGATTGTAGCTGATTCTGCCTCTCAAATCAGTTTTCTGTCGGTCGGACCCTTCATTTAAGTTGTAGTCCTGTATGTAAAGATTGTCCTGGATTTTTGAATCGCCTCATTTCGCTACCAGAAGCACGTTATATCCCCGTTGGAAGGTCTTGTTTTGCTTTTTTTTTACGAAAACGATTGTGGCCGATTCTACCCCTCAAATCAATTTTCTTTCGTGTGGGACCCTTCATCAAAGTTTTAGTCCTGCATGTAAAGATGGCCCTGGATTTATGAATCGCTAAATTTCGCTACTAGAAGCACGTGATATCCCCGTTTCAAGGTCTTGTTTTTCTTGTTTTTTTATGAAAAAGATTGAGGCTGATTCTGCATCTCAAATCAATATTGTCTCTTGGTCGGACCCTTCATCAAAGTTGTAGTCCTCTATGTAAAGATAACCTTGGATTTTTGAATCGCCTAATTTTGCTACTGAAAGCACGTGATATCGATGTTTGAAGGTCTAGTTTCCCTTGTGTTTTTATGATGCAGATTGCGGCCGATTCTCCCCATCAAATCAATATTCTGTCGTGCCAAACCCTTCATAAAAGTTGTAGTACTGTATGAAAAGATGACCTTGGAGTTTTGAATCGCCTCATTTCGCTACCCGAAGCACGTGATATCCCTGTTTGAAGGTCTAGTTTGGCTTCTTTTTTTTTACGATGCAAATTACGGCCGATTCTGCCCCTCAAATCAATTTTCTATCGGTCGGACCCTTCATGAAAGTTGTAGTCCTACATGTAAACATGGCCCTGGATTTTTGAATCGCTAAATTTTGCTACCAGAAGCATGTGATATCTCCGTTTGAAGGTCTAGTTTGGCTTGTTTTTTTACGAAAAATACTGTGGCCAATTCTGCATCTCAAATTAATATTCTGTCAGTTAGAACCCTTCATAAAAGTTGTAGTCCTTTATGTAAAGATGGCCCTTGATTTTTTGATCGCCTCATTTTGCTACCGAAGCACGTGGTATCCCGTTTGAAGGTCTAGTTTGCCTTTTTTTTTACGCCGCAAATTATGGCTGATTCTGCCCCTTAAATCAATTTTATGTCAGTCGGACTATTCATCAAAGTTGTAGTCCTGTATGTAAAGATAGTCCTGGATTTTTGAATTGCCTAATTTCGCTACCGGAAGCACGTGATATCCACGTTTGAAGGTTTAGTTTCCCTAGTTTTTTTATGAAGTAGATTGCGGCTGATTCTGCCTCTCAAATAAATTTTCTATCGTTCGGACCCTTCATCAAAGTTGTAGTCCTGTATGTAAAGATGGACCTGGATTTTTGAATCGTCTAATTTCACTACCAGAAGCACGTCATATCATCGTTCCAAGGTCTAGTTTGGCTTGTTTTCTTACGAAAAATATTGTGGCCGATTCTGCCCCTCAAATCAATTTTCTGTCGGTCGGACCCTTCATAAAAGTTGTAGTCCTTTATGTAAAGATGCCCCTGGATTTTTTAATCGCCTCATTTTGCTATCGGAAGCACGTGATATCCCATTTGAAGGTCTAGTTTGGCTTTTTTTTTACGACGCAAATTACGGCTGATTCTGCCCCTCAAATCAATTTTCTGTCAGTCAGACCATTCATCAAAGTTGTAGTCTTGCATGTAAAGATGGCCCTAGATTTTTGAATCGCTAAATTTCACTACCAGAAGCATGTGATATCCCCGTTTGAAGGTCTAGTTTGGCTTGTTTTCTTATGAAAAATATTGCGGCCGATTTTGCCCCTCAAATCAATTTTCTATCGGTCGGACCCTTCATAAAAGTTGTAGTCCTTTATATAAAGATGACCCTTGATTTTTTGATCGCCTCATTTTGCTACCGAAGCACGTGATATCCCGTTTGAAGGTCTAGTTTGGCTTTTTTTTTACGACGCAAATTACGGCTGATTCTGCCCCTCAAATCAATTTTATGTCAGTCGGACCATTCATCAAAGTTGTAGTCCTGTATGTAACTTTGATGCGGGGTCCGACGGACAGAAAATTGATTTGAGAGACAGAATGGGCCGCAATATGCTTCTAAAAAAAAAGCAAAACTAGACCTTCAAACGGGGATATCACGAGCTTCTGGAATTGAAATGGCACGATTCAAAAATCCAAGGTCCTCTTTACATCAAGGACTACAACTTTGATGAAGGGGCCAACCGACAGAAAATTGATTTTAGGTGCACAATCAATCGTAATCGGCGTCGTAAAAAAAAAGCAAAACTATACCTTCCAACGGGGATATCACGCGCTTCTGGTAGCGAAATGAGGCGATTCAAAAATCCAGGGCCATCTTTACATACAGGACTACAACTTTGATGAGGGGTCCGACGGATAGAAAATTCATTTGAGAGGCAGAATCGGCCGCAATCTGCTTTGTAAAAAAAAAAGACAAACTAGACCTTTAAACGGGGATATCACGTCCTTCTAGAATTGAAATGGCACAATTCAAAAATTCAGGGTCATCTTTACATCAAGGACTACAACTTTGATGAAGGGTCTGACCGACAGAAAATTGATTTTAGGAGTATAATCAATCGTAATTGGCGTCGTAAAAAAAGAAGCACAACTAGACCTTCAAACGGCGATATCACGTGCTTCTGGTAGCAAAATGAGGTGATTCAAAAATCGAGGGTCATCTTTACATACAGGACTACAACTATGATGACGGGTCCGACGGATAGAAAATTGATTTGAGAGGCAGAATCGGCCGCAATCTGCTTTGTACAAAAAAAGACAAACTAGACCTTTAAACGGGGATATCACGTGCTTCTGGAATTGAAATGGCACGATTCAAAAATCCAGGGTCATCTTTACATCAAGGACTACAACTTTGATGAAGGGTCCCGACCGACAGAAAATTGATTTTAGGAGTACAATCGGTCGTAATCGGCGTCGTAAAAAAAGAAGCACAACTAGACCTTCAAACAGGGGTATCACATGCTTCTGGTAGCAAAATGAGGTGATTCAAAAATCGAGGGTCATCTTTACATACAGTACTACAACTTTGATGAAGGGTCCGACACGAGAAAATATTGATTTGATGAGCAGAATCGGGCGCGATCTGTTTCCTAAAAAAACAAGCGAAACTAGACCTTCAAACAGGGTTTTCTCGTGCTTCTGTTAGCAAAATGACATGATTCAAAAACCCAACCTCATGTTTACATCCAGGACTACAACTTTGATTCAGGGTCCGACCGATAGAAAATTGATTTGAAGGGCAGAATCGGCAGCAATCTGCTTCGTAAAAAAACCAGCGCAAGTAGACTTTCAAATAGGGATATCACATGCTTCTGGTAGAGAAATCAGGCGATTCAAATATCCTAGGCCATCTTTACATACAGGACTACAACTTTGATGAAGTGTTCGACCGATAGAAAATTGATTGGAGGGGCAGAATCTGCCGCAATCGGCGTCGTAAAAAAAAACACAACTAAACCTTCAAACAGGGATATCACGTGCTTCTGGTACCGAAATGAGCCGATTCAAAAATCAAGGGTCATACTTACATATAGTACTACAACTTTGATGAAGGGTCCGACACGATAGAATATTGAATTGATGAGCAGAATCGGCTGCAATCTTCTTCCTAAAAAAACAAGCAAAACTAGACATTCAAACGGGGATATCACGTGTTTCTGGTACCAAAATGAGGTGATTCAAAAATCCAGAGCCATCTTTACATATAGGACTACAACTTTGATGCGGGGTCCGACGGACAGAAAATTGATTTGAGGGGCAGAATCGACCACAATATGCTTCCAAAAAAAACAAGCAAAACTAGACTTTCAAATGGGGATATCATGCGTTTCTGGTAGCGAAATGAGGTGATTCAAAAAACCAGAGCCATCTTTACATACAAGACTACAACTTTGATGCGGGGTCCAACGGAAAGAAAATTGATTTGAGAGGCAGAATCGGCCGCAATATGCTTCCAAAAATACAAGCATAACTAGACCTTCAAACGGGGATATCATGAACTATTGGAATTGAAATGGCGCGATTCAAAAATCCAGGGTCATCTTTACATCAAGGACTACAACTTTGATGAAAGGGTCCGACCGACAGGAAATTGATTTTAGGTGCACAATCAATCGTAATCGGCGTCGTAAAAAAAGAAGCAGAACTAGACCTTCAAACGGGGATATCACGTGCTTCTGGTAGCGAAACGAGGTGATTCAAAAATCGAGAGCCATCTTTACATACAGGACTACAACTTTGATGAGGGGTCCGACGGACAGAAAATTGTTTTGAGAGGCAGAATCGGTCGCAATCTGCTTTGTAAAAAAAAGATAAACTAGACCTTCAAACTGGGATATCACTTGCTTCTGGAATTGAAATGGCATAATTCAAAAATCCAGGGTCATCTTTAGTAATGTACTACAAATTTGATGAAGGGTCCGACACGAGAGAATATTGATTTGATGAGCAGACTCGACCGCAATCTGCTTCCTAAAAAAACAAGCGAGACTAGACCTTCAAACGGGGATATCACGTGCTTCTGGTAGTGAAATAGCGCGATTCAAAAATCCAAGGTCATCTTTACATCCAGGAATACAACTTTGATTCAGGGTCCGACTGACAGAAAATTGATTTGACGGGCACAATCGGCAGCAACCTACTTCGTAAAAAAACAGCGCAAGTAGACTTTCAAATAAGGATATCACGTGCTTCTGGTAGCGAAATGAGGCGATTCAAAAATCGAGGGTCATACTTACATACAGTACTACAACTTTGATGAAGGGTCCGACACAAGTGAATATTGAATTGATGAGCAGAATCGGCCGCAATCTTCTTCATAAAAAAAAAGAAGCAAAACTAGACATTCAAACGGGGATATCACGTGTTTCTGCTAGCGAAATGGCGCGATTCAAAAATCCATGACCATCTTTACATATAGGACTACAACTTTGATGAAGGGTCTGACTAACAGAAAATTGATTTGAGGGGCACAACCGAACGCAATCTGCGTCATAAAAAAACAAGCCAACCTAGACCTTCAAACGAGGATATCACGTACTTCTAGTAGCGAAATTAAGCGATTCAAAAATTCAGGGCTATCATTACATACAAGACTAGAACTTTGATGAAGGGTCCGACACGAGAGAATATTGAATTGATGAGCAGAATCGGCCGCAATCTGCTTCCTAAAAAAACAAGCAAAACTAGACATTCAAACGGGGATATCACGTGTTTCTGCTAGCAAAATGGCACGATTCAAAAATCCACGACCATCTTTACATACAGGACTAGAACTTTGATGAAGGGTCCGACTAACAGAAAATTGATTTGAGGGGCAGAATCTGCCGCAATCGGCGTCGTAAAAAAAAGCACAACTAGACCTTCAAACGGGGATATCACGTGCTTCTGGTACCAAAATGAGGCGATTCAAAAATGAGGGTCATACTTACATATAGTACTAGAATTTTGATGAAGGGTCCGACACGAGAGAATATTGAATTGATTAGTAGAATCGGCCGCAATCTTCTTCCTAAAAAAACAAGCAAAACTAGACATTCAAACGGGGATATCACGTGCTTCTAGTAGCAAAATTAAGCGATTCAAAAATCCAGGGCTATCATGACATATAGGACTAGAACGTTGATGAAGGGTCTGACCGGTAGAAAATTGATTGGAGGGGCTAAATCTGTCGCAATCGGCGTCGTAAAAAAAAGCACAACTAACATTCAAACGGGGATATCACGTGCTTCTGGTACCAAAATGAGGCGATTCAAAAACGAGGGTCATACTTACATACAGTACTACAACTTTGATGAAGGGTCCGACAGGAGAGAATATTGAATTGATGAGTAGAATCGGCCGCAATCTTCTTCCTAAAAAAACAAGCAAAACTAGACATACAAACGGGGATATCACGTGTTTCTGGTACCGAAATGAGATGACTCAAATCAATATTCTCTCATGTTGCACCCTTCATCAAAGTTGTATTCCTGGATGTAAAGATGACCCTGGATTTTTGAATCGCGCCATTTCACTACCAAAAGCACGTAATATCCCCGTTTGAAGGTCTAGTCTCGCTTGTTTTTTTAGGAAGCAGATTGCGGCCGAGTCTGCTCATCAAATCAATATTCTCTCGTGTCGGACCCTTCATCAAATTTGTAGTACGTTACTATAGATGACCCTTTATTTTTGAATCGCCTCATTTCTCTACCAGAAGCACGTGCTATCCCCTTTGAAGGTCTAGTTTCACTTCTTTTTTTAGGAAGCACATTTTGGTTGATTCTGCCCATCATATCAAAATTCTCTCGTGCTGACCCTTCATCAAAGTTTTGGGGTTTCGTGGTTCGAGGTTTCGGGTTCGGGGTTTCGGGTTCGGGTTTTGCGGGTTCTGGGTTTCGCGGTTGGGGTTTTCACGGTTCGGGGTTTCGCATTGGGGTTTTGAGGTTTTCAGGGGTTCGCGTTTGGGGTTTGGGGTTTCATGTTCGGGGTTTCGTGTTTGGGGTTTTGCGCTATGGTTTCGGGGTTTTCACGGTTCGGGGTTTCGCTTTGGGAGTTCGGGGTTTTCAGGGTTTCGTGTTCGGAGTTTCGCGTTGGGGGTTTCGTGTTCGGAGTTTCGCGGTTTTGCAGTTCGGGTTTCGGGGGTCGGGGTTTCGAGTTTTGGTGTTTCTCGTTCGGTGTTTTCGAGGTTCAGGGTTTCGGGTACGGGGTTTCGAGTTTGGTGTTTCGAGGTTTGGGCTTTCGCGGTTTAGAGTTTTAAGGGTTCGGGGTTTTGCGGTTCAGGGGTTTTGAGGTTCAGGGTTTCGCGATTCGGTGTTTCGTGTTCGGGGTTTTCAGGTTTCGGTTCCTCATTCAGCGTTTCGTGTTCAAGTTTTTTGGGGTTTGGGTTTAGGGGTTTCATTGTTCGGGTTTTACGGTTTGAGGTTTCGGGTTTAGGGATCGAGGTTTTAGGGGGTTCACGTTCGGGGTTTGGAGTTTTGCATTCAAAGTTTTAGTCATGGATGTAAAGATGACCCTGGATTTTTTAATCATGCCATTTCGCTACCAGAAGCACGTGATATCCCCGTTTGAAGGTCTAGTTTTGCTTGTTTTTTTAGGAAGCAGATTGCGGCAGATTCTTCCCATTAAATCACTATTCTCTCGTGTCGGACCCTTCATCAAAGTTATAGTACTGTATGTAAAGATGATCCTTGATTTTTGAATAACCTCATTTCGCTACCAGAAGCACGTGATATCCCCGTTTGAAGGTCTAATGGTGGCATGCCTTCGCAATCAGATCTGTCACTTTCCGATTGCATATCACCATCATCTCTAATCATCATTATTCTCTTGTTTGGACATTCTGAAGCATAATGTCCGTGCCCTTGACACCTGAAACATTTAACATCACAAGTACATTTAGGTTGAGTTTCATATTTACCTTTGGCACCAGTAGGGACATCAACTTTAGCCGTTGATGGTTCAGTTTTACAAGGAACAACGGATCGTGGCTGGACAATACCCTCTCTCTTCAGATTCGTCTTCCAAGATGATGAAGAACCTGAATTAAACCCTGGCTGAACATGTCCCTTCCTAAGTTGTCTCTCCACCTTTGTATCCATGTGAACCATGTCCTCTAGCTCCATATAGTGTTGTAGCTCCACCACATTGGCAATCTCCCGATTCAACCCATTAAGAAATCTAGCCATGGTGGCTTCTCTATCCTCAACAACATTGGCCCAAAACATTGCTATCTCCATCTCTTTGTGATATTCATCTACTGTCTTATAGCCTTGATTCAGACCTTGGAGCTTCAGGTATAAGTCTCTGAATTAGTGGTTTGGCACAAATCGTCTCCTCATTAAGACTTTCATCTCACCCCAAGTCTGAACGGGTCGCTTCCCATTCCTCCTCCTACTGATTACAATCTGATCCCACCAAATCATTGCATACTTTGTAAACTCAATCATCACCAACTTCACTTTTTTTTGTTCAGAATAGCTATGACAATCAAAAATCCAATCTACCTTTTTCTCCCACTCCAACTAAGCCTTAGGATCATTTTTACCTTGAAAGTTCAGAATTTTAAGTTTAATGGTGTCCCCAGCCATATCTTCATAATTCCGCATGCCATGGAAAGTCATATTCCTCCTAGCTCTATTCGGTCCAGACCTGATTCCTTGGCCAACAGATGCAAAATCATAGTCATCTTCATCCACATCTGTGTTTTCATCAACATACTCTTCGAAATCAGATCTATTATTCTGTACAGCAGTACAAAACATATTTCCTCGGCGATCAGCCCCACTATTCTGTTGCTTTATCGAATTCACCTCACCTTTTAGATCTTTGTATGTCCTGGACAACAGCTCAAGTTGCTGACCCATGGCTCGTAATTGGAACGCTACGTCAGCGTTTTGTGTTGCTGATTCGTTGTTTTTAGACATCCTTTGAATCTGCAAAATTTGATTAGTAGCAAACAAAATATATCCTCACAACTCTCGTGTATCACACAAAAATTTGAAGGCCTTTCACTCTAATAAGCTCACTACGCCTTTTACCTCACAACTTGCTTTTTTTGGTTCTTTCAGAACTAAAAGTCAACAAATCAAAGTTAGTAGCCTTCGCAGCGCACTCTAATTATGAATTACAGACTCAAGAAGCAATAAAAATATTGAAAACAAAGCAAAAACAAAACTACGATTATGATTTTGTGAGTAGCAATGCAAAGTCGTATGAATTGTGGACGATATGAAGACACGAAATAAAACAGAACCAAATACTAGAGAAAACAATTACTTAACTCCTAGATAACTGAAAATAGAAAAAAAACTGAGAATTGGACAAAACTAAACAGTAGGGATCACGTTTTGAGACTTGAGCAGAATCTAACCTCTTACGCCATTTTTACGTAACAGAATTGAAACCAAGACCAACCGACTTTGAAACGACCTCAAAATCAATATTTAGTATTTTAATACTAAATAAAAAGTAACACTCAATTTATAGCCATTTCCCGTACTTCTAGGTACACAAACCCTTATGTGATCAATTTGCGGCAAAAATGAACCTCCAATTGAAACCTCTAGTATACGATATCAAAATAAGCCCCAATTTAATATATCATGCGATGTCAACCCCAAAACACAGAATGTAAAGTTTCAATTGATTCTAAAGTGTTTTTATATGGGTTCACTAAGGTAGTGTTTCTGCGGTAGAAATGAATATCGAAATAACCCCTCAAGAAATCAATATCAGAATAATCCCAAATTTGACATGTGAAACTATCTTAACCCCAATAAATGGAATATGAAATTTCAATTGATTCTGATGTGGTGATGCGAACCGGCCCAGAAACGCCAGCAAAGACTCATTACATGTTTAGGGGCTTGATTTATGGTTTTGAAGGCTTCACCCAAGTCCTAATTGGAAGGACCATTGAAGTATCTATGTGTAGGAGGGGTCCAGCCCAGCTTCATTTGGGCCAAGAAGTAAGGACAACAAAGGAGCCAAAAGAATCCTACTACAACTTGGAAACATGGGATTGATGGGCTGGATGGAAAAGAATAAATAAACCTTATGAGCTTCATTTAATTTAGTTAGCTACAGCCCAAGGCTTGTTTGGGCTTAATCAAGACTTTGTTTTCAGCTAGGATCCAAGGCTTGCTTGGATTAAGTCATGGGCTTTTCAATTTAGGATTTTGGGTCAGTTTTGAGTGGACCTCTTTTAAGTCGTACGAGTTGCATTTGGTTTCGGGGTTTTGAGGATCGGGGTTTCGAGGTAGGGGGTTTGGGGTTTGGAGTTTTACAGTCAGGGTTACGAGTCGGTTTTTGTGGTGCCTAGGACCATTATTTCTGATAGGGATGCAAAGTTTTTGAGTTACTTTTGGAAGACTTTGTGGGGAAAGTTAGGAACCAAATTATTGTTTTCTACTACTTGTCATCCACAAACGGATGGTCAAACTGAAGTAGTGAATAGAACTTTGTCTTCTTTGTTACGTGCTATAACTAAAAAGAACTTGAAAACATGGGAAGATTGTTTGCCACATGTTGAGTTTGCTTATAATAGAAGTATACATTCTACAACTAAGTTCAGTGTTTCAGGTTGTAGGGTTTCGCAGTTCAGGGTTTCGGGTTAGGGGTTTAGGGTTTCGGGGTTAGGGTTACTGTTTTTGGGTTTAGGTTGGGGGGTTTGGGGTTCAGGGTTTTCGAGATTAGGGGTTTCGCGGTTCAGGGTTTCGGGTTCGGGGTTTCAAGGTTCGAGGTTTCGGGGTTTCGCATTCGGGATTTCACGGTTCGGGGTTAGGGTTCAGGGTTTCGGGTTCAGGGTTTCGAGGTTCAGGGTTTCGCGGTTCCAGGTTTCCGGTTCCGGGTTTCGCGTTCAGGTTTCGAGGTTTTTGGGGGTTCGCATTCGGGGTTCGGGGGTTTCGCGTTCGGGTTTGGGGTTTTCAGGGTTTCGCGTTAGGGGTTTCGGGTATCTCTTTAGGGTTTCGGGGTTTTCATGGTTCAGGGTTTTCGAGGTTTCGCGTTGGGAGTTCGGTGTTTTTGGGGTTCGGTGTTTCGTGTTCACGGTTCGGGGGTTTGGGGTTTCGGGTTCGGGGTTCGTGGTTCGGGGTTTCGAAGTTCGGGGTTTCGTGTTGGAGGGTTTCGCGTGCTCGATTTGAGGTTTTCGGGGTTTCACGGTTCGGGATGTCGCGTTTTGGGTTTGGGGTTCGTGGTTTTTCAGGGTTTCACGTTACGGGTTCGGGGTTTTCACGTTTCAGGGTTTGGGATTCGGAGTTTCACGTTCAGGGTTTGCGGGGTTTTTGTTTCGGGGTTTCGAGGTTCGGGGTTTTTCTGTTCTAGGTTTTGGTTTCGGGGTTTCGAGGTTCTGGTTTTTGTGGTTCGGGTTCGGGTTCGGGGTTTCGGGTTGAGGGTTCGGCATTTCGCGGTTCGGCATTTTCGGGTTCGGGGTTTCGCGGTTCGGGGTTTCGGGTTCGGGGTTTGGCGGTTGGGGGTGGGAGGTTTCACTGTTCAGGGTTTCGGGTTCGAGGTTTCGTGGTTCGGGGTTTCGGGTTCGGGGTTTCGCGATTCGGGGTGGGAGGTTTCACGGTTCAGGGTTGCCCATTCGAGGTTTCGCGGTTCGGGGTTACGTGTTTCGGTTTCGGGGTTAGGTTTACTGTTTTCGCGTTTAGGGTTGGGGTTTAAGGGGGGCCTAATGTGCTGTTTTAGAGAGAAGTTAGAGAGAGGTGCTCTCCAAAGTCTTCATTAAGCCCAAACAAGCCTTCGGCTGTAGGGGTTTCGTGTTTGGGGTTCGGGGTTTCAAGTTTGGGCTTTCAGGTTCGGGGTTTCGCGATTCATGGTTTCGTGGTTTCAGGTTCCGGGTTTCGCGATTCGGGTTGGGGGTTTCGGGTTTCGGGTTGCCCGTTCAGGGTTTCGCGGTTTCGGTTTAGGGTTTCAGCGTTAGGGTTACGGTTTTCGTGTTTAGGTTTGTGGTTTAAGGGGGGCTTAATGTGCTATTTTAGAGAGAAGTTAGAGAGAGGTCCTCTCCAAAGTCTTCATTAAGCCAAAAGAAGCGTTGCGCTTTAAGGATTTCTCGTTTGGGATTCGGGTTTCTGGTTCGGAGTTTTGGCGTTTAGGGTTCGGGGTTTTCGAGGTTCGGGTTTGGGGTTTCGCATTTGGGGTTCGGGGTTTCGCGGTTTCGGGTTTGGGGTTCAGGGTTTTCGGGGTTTCGTGTTAGGTGTTTCGGCTTTTCGCGGTTCGGGGTTTCGGGTTAGAGGTTCAGGATTTCGGGGTTTCGTGGTTCCGGAGTTCGGCGTTTCGCTGTTCTGGATTTCGGGGTTTGGGGTTTTGTTTTCAAGGTTTCGCGGTTCGGGGTTTTGGGTGGTTAGAGGTTTAGGATTTCGGGGTTCGGGGTTTTGCGGTTCCGGGGTTCGGGGTTCCGGGTTTCAAGGTTTCGCGGTTCGGGGTGTTGAGTTCGGGGTTTCGCGGTTTGGGGTTTTGGGGTTCAGTGTGTCGCGGTTTGGTGTTTCTACTTTGGGGTTTCGGGTTTGGGTTTTGTGTTCCGGGTTTTCGGGTTTCTAGTTTAAGATTCAGGTTTTCAAAGCTTGGGGTTTCACGTTAGGGGTTCGAGGTTTTCGCGGTTCGGTGTTTCGGGTTCGGGGTTTCATGGTTCGGGGTTTGGAGGTTCGGGGTTTTGCGGTTTGGGGTTTCGAGTTTGGGGTATCGAGGTTCGGGGTTTCGGGTTTGTGGTTTCGCGGTTTGGGGTTTCAGGATCGGGGTTTGGAGGTTCAGGGTTTCGGGTTCAGGGTGTCGAGGTTCGGGGTTCGGGGTTCGGGGTTTCGCGGTTCGGGGTTGCGGGTTTTGCATTTCGGGGTTTCGCATTTACAATTCAGGGTTTTCGAATTTCGGGGTTTCAAGGTTCGGGGTTTCGTTGTTCGGGGTTTCAACGTTCGGGGTTTCGGGTTTCGGGGTTAGGGTTACTGTTTTTAGGTTTAGGTTGGGGGGGTTGGGGTTCGGGGTTTTCGAGGTTTTGGGTTTCGCGGTTCAGGGTTTCGGGTTTGAGGTTTCAAGGTTCGGGGTTCGGGGTTTCGCGTTCGGGGTTTCACGGTTCGGGGTTTAGGGTTCAGGGTTTCGGGTTCAAGGTTTCGAGGATCGGGGTTTCGCGGTTCGGGGTTTTGTTGTTCGGGGTTTCGAGGTCGGGTTTTGGGTGTTCGGGTTTTCATGTTAGGGGTTCAGGGTTTTTGGGATTTCGCGTTAGGGGTTCACACAAGACCCTTTGTCACTTCCAAGTGGCCCAATTACAAGACTTAGAGCCGAACGCTTCATGGAAGCACTAAATGGGCTAATCCAAGAGATTTGGGCTGATTCTAAAAAGACCAAGATGGGATCAAATGATAATGAAGGCTTAGTCCACATCATCAAAGCAATGAAGAGGTAGTAATTATGCAAAAACATTTCAGCATGATCTAACCATCAAAGGGCATGAATTTGATGACTTTCAAGGTTATTAATTAGAGGAATGAAGTTGGTCTTATATGGTTATGTTAAATACATTGAATTTAGTCATTTAGCTATTTATGATAGCCTCTAGAAGTCCAAGAGACCTAAAAACGTGGGGACTTGTTTATGTTACTGTTTGAGCTCTTTTAAAGCTTTAGTTATGACTTTTCCTATTCTTGGAGGGTTGTTCCAAGTATAAAAAGGGGTATTTCAAAATGATTAAGCAGATTATGTTTTCAGAAAATTATCATATTTGTGAGGTCTTGTGTTCCTCTTCATTTTTGAAAAGAACTCCTAGAACTTATCAAGTTAATCTTGTGGCGTTTAAACAACCAAACCTATCACCTTGATTGTTGAGAGATTCTCAGGTTTTCTAGGTAGGTGTGACGTTTCAATCTTTTGTAGTCTTGGTTTTCATCTTGTTAGGTGACGGGTCAAGGCTCAACCAATCTTGTCTACATGATCTTGGGGTTCTAAACCATCATTCTTATTGGGTTTCATCACAATTGTTGATGAAGTTCATATCAATTAGCATGAACAGTTGCAAATGAAAATGCACCGTTCGAATACACAGTGAAATTAGGGTGTATGAACAATGTTAGCACAATGTGATTTAGCTTTTTATATAATAATAATTGGTATATATTATTGAAGGAATTGACAATACCGATGAAATAATGCTTGGAACAACAAATATGAATTAATAATATTTTATATAACACGATCTTTCACAAAATAAAAAATCAGGATGATTAAAATTACATTATATTGTTTTTAGTATGACAATTAGGTGCTGTCTTTGAGTTTCCCTCTCTCAGATATGTGGCAAAACACAAGAAAACTAAGTCCAAACCCATCTTTAGCGTCTATTAATGTAAGACTTGTCAACTCATTTATTTTCAATAAAAAGTGTGGTTTTTCACTTTTCTTTAACAATTTTTCACCATGACTAGATATTTTTTTCAACATCTCATGATTTCTCGTAAGAGTGTAAGATGGGTTTTAATCACCAAATACATTCATGAAATTATACTGTGGTACACTTTCACATCCTCAGTTGTACATTGCACCTAATTTTCCATCATTTTCAAGCTCCCAAAATTTTTGAAACTTTAATGGTCGTCTAAGTGGAGGTGAAGAGCCACATTTACCTGTCAACTACTAAAAATTTCTGCGGAAGGAAAGACTGAAACCAAAAGCATGACCCTGCACCCCATAAATTGAAGTCAACATTCCCAAAACTCAGTACTCTAGTAATTTTCTAACATCATAGTAATAAACAATTGCCATGCATCCCATTTTTATAACCAATCAAGTAGAATTCAAAAGGCTAAGTATATCTTATCTGAATTAGTCAAGTATTAAAATTATGTTTTTTTAATCACCGAGATAAATGGCCATTAATTGTGTTAATTTCGCTGAAACGCGTTGTTGAACTGTTTAAAGATGACTTAAAAACCGCTCTGTGTTGTGTCTTGAACAAATCAAATCACTTTTTCTCCCACAATGAGTTTCTTCTTAAAATCAATTATTCTGCTTCTGTTTTTGCTCTATTGCGCTAGCTTCACTTCCACAGGTTTGCAAGATTTTCCCCTTTTCTTATTATGTTCATGCTTCATGCTTTATTCTTTCCAATGATGGAGTCTTTAGCTATTATATTTGTTGTTTTTATGATCTAAAGTCTTAATTTATACCATGGATTCAAATTATGCTTTCAATTTCTTCTTTCCAGTATGATTTATTCATTTATTGAAATACAACTAAAAAGAGAATATTTGACTCTTTTGTGACCCCTTAAAGGGCGCAACATATGATATTATCTTCCTTCCGCCTTTTATTTTCTTCTTTTCTGATAGTTTCAAGTTTTTGATGGATTGAAGTTAAGATATAATCACAAAGCCATTTTAATTGTTGGCTACTACATGTTTTAAGCTCTCCCTATCAGTTGATGACAACCCTAATTCCTTCCTACTACAACTTTTGATGCCATTGTCTCAGTTGTACAATGCACCTAATTTTCCATCATTTTCAAGCTCCTACTCTCCAATGAAAACACAATTTGATTTAATCTAAAATGAAAAACAAAAATTCAAGCTCCCAATCATCCTACAGCCATAAAAGAAAAACAAAGAACTAACTCAACCCAAAAAAGAAAGGAAAAAAGTAAATACAAACTAGACATTCAAATAGAGGGGAGGAAAATGAAAGGGAAACGGGGAAAATCTATGATTTTTTTTAATCAACCAAGAAAACAAGCTTCCTGGGGGTAGAAGCTGCTAAAAATGCACCGATCCCTCCCTTTTAAATTCTTGAGAAACCAAGTTCGTCCTCTGCAGACAGAAACAAAAAGTTTGTTATTTAGAATATTAATGGGAGTAATTAACGATGCCATATAACTTTTGCACAAGAAAATTTTTACAGATTCACAAGCAAGCCTTTTCCACCTGCAATCTCAACAACAGGGCGCTGAAGGAAAAGCTGAGGTACGAGGGAGACTCGGAACAGTTGAAGGGCCATTTTTAAGCTTATTCTGCTTCCATTTGGGCAACTTATAGAAGACATATTTTGCCATACCAAATTTCTCCCTAAACTCAACTGCTGACAGGGTAGGTCTACATGCAATTCAACAGAACTATCTCAGAAAAAAGACAATAAAGAAAGCTTAAGAAATTTAGAGAAGGAATGGATTGACTAGAAAGAAAATATACCTTCAGGTTTCCTGCAGATGAGCGCAAATTTTTGCAGTAGCAAAACCATGGGAGAAAAGGGAAAGAATTATACTCTTACAATACATGAAAAGCAGCTTAACAAATCTCAAAACCACAGCGGTCATTTTCTCGACCTTTTGAGAATATGCATGAGAACAGGTGCGGATCGCTTTCACCTTCCCTAGCAAGTTTTTGACTAGGATATCCAGATTTTCCTCCTAAAATTGTTCAGCTTCTGAACCTTCCTTTTGTGGTTTCGACTGCGTATTTGGCTGCAGAAAAAAAGAGATGATTATTAACAGGCCATAATATTACACCAAAATAATATGAGAAATAAAAATGAGCTTTATGCATAAAACATACAATTTTAAAAAATGTAGTACAGGAATCTAAATTTATATAAATAATTCTTAGTTAGTTGATGAGCATATTTGCCCATAAAAATGATGCATCTCCAAGTAATTGTAACATCCATTCCAGATAATTAGTTAAGCAAATAAAAAGAAATATGATATGCTGTATTAATTTACTTAAAGAACTTATTTGGAAGAAATATCAACCTTTATCAAATCCAGCTGCCTTTCCATAAGTTCCTGGTCCTCTGAGGTGGTAAGGTTTCCAGTACATGTAAAAACAGAGGAGTCATTATGTAATATGTAACAGTACGAGGAATTAAGTGATGGTGCGACCTGATTGGATTCAATGAACGGATGAAGAAAAGTAAATATCTTATATGCACAACAATATAGAACCTGAAATCTAAATACTAGACCAGGAATTAAATCCATAACTAACATGTAGCTCATGACCAAACTCCAAATTGTACCCGAGATGCTTGATAATGTCAAGAAGTAAAAAAAATAAAAATAAATAAGACCAACAAGCTTTTCGAAGAGATATATTTGGTAATAGTAGGACCTGTTAAAACATTTATACAGTAGTTATATAAACTGCTCACTTTGAAATGTACAAGACAGATTCTAATATAACCTAGTCTAATTAAAATTTGAGTAAATTCGGACAATAATTTTAGACTAATTTTCACCAGTCAATTTAATTTTGAATCTTTTTCCTTATTTTTTTTGCTTCATTTCCCTTTTCCTAATGAGAAGGCTTGTGCAACTCATCCTGCCCATGCAATTCAATTCAGGAAATGTACTTCCACAACTCAAAAGCAAAGAACAAAAGATTATGGATATCAGTGTCCCGTAACCATAAATTGGCTAGGGATGAAAAAAGGCAATCAAGAGTCAGGAAAAAATAGAAGTAAAGATTAAAAATATCAAGACATTCAATAGTACACTGGACAACAAGCTGTAGAAACAATGATAAAGGCATGACATACTGGTTCAACTTGTAGAGCTTGCATATTACCCTGAATAATGCAATGCCTTCTTCCTTGTATGTGTCCTCTGGGAGTTCATTCTATTCAATGTAATTCTTGTATCCAGAGCTATGACCTCCCTGATTAAGTTTACAATTAGCTGATTTGGTTGAAAGTTGGAAAAAAAGTTAAAAACTAATGTCACTATAAATTCTTTATTGAGGTTTCATCGGCTTTATCAATGAAGCTCTGGAAGATTGAAAAGAACTGAAATGATTCATTTCCTTCATAGATTCGAGCCTAAGAATTAATACCAAAACAGAATCAGAAAGGTACCAGAATTGTACAGAAATCCCCCTGTTACAGCAACACCAATAATTACAGGAAATAGAATGCCACCTGGGCAGGTAGAAACTTTAATGATTCAGCCATCTTGCCCTCTAGTGAAATAGCAGTAGTTCTTTCCTCCTATTTTTCAATGTGAGATAGATAATACAAGGGTAAACTAATAGATACCATATATCAGTGCATAGAAGAGGTAGCATTACAAAACATCTAGACAGGGCAAAGAAGGCAAGACAAGGCCTCTAATTCATGTATACCGAAGTATATAAAAATCTGGGTTTTGCACTTAAATAATGAATTCCAGCCTGCAAGAGCAGCCATCCTGCTGAATACTATAAGCAGGAAACAAGTGTGCATAAGTAATCATCCATTATTCAAATTTCAGAGTTAATTTCCCACTATATGACAATGCACCGTTTTCCATTCAATAGAAACAACTTTCGAGACTAAAAATTAGAACCAGAATGGATACAGTTATTTCCACATCTGATTCAGCTTAGCAGATGCATGGCCAATGATTTTGGCAAATATATGATGATAAACATATTTTAACAGTGTCCATACCACTCAAAATTAGTCATTGAGAAAAACATGAAGTTCACAAGCCATGAAGCCTTGTGGAAGGATGCACATATGGCTGTTACCAATTACAAGACGTTCGTCTCTATAATGACAATACCACTATTAATTAAGCACATTAATGCAGTGAGATTTGTATTAAAAGTCCAGGCAGAGCATTGTTTAATTGTCTGGCTTGAACAAAATCATTGGTGAACAATATGAACAAGCTGTATTTGTGCTAAGAAATTTCATATAAACAAGCAATATTTTATGCTCAAACACTTTCACTCCCCAAGAAGCATGAGATCTCAAAGCTTAATGTGTGAAATGGAAACAAAACAAATGAAGCCATGATAGCAATTGATGGTGGACGCTAGAATGTCCCCCTCCTATTTTGTGACATGTTCCTAAGCAATGGGTCTCATCCCAGTCCTAGAATACAAAGTCCACACCTAAATAGATTGACTAACTAGGACAGTACATACAGCACCTACAAATTTCCAGTAACATCAATGTACGGTTGAGTTCTTTTGCAAGAGCAGTTTTTAACAGACCCTTGACATTAACCCCCTGGCATCTTAAAAGTGCTACAGATTCATTGAAAAGATCTATGAGCATTGGAAAATGGTGACAAGAAGGAATGGTACTTAAAACTAATGATTATCATCATTGCTTCCGGAGTGAAAACAAGACACAAGAAAAAATCTATGAGATGATTCAACTGCTGACCTGTAACTTTGCCTCTACCATCCTCACACAGTATCAACAGTCGTTTGGGGCCATGATTCAAATTTTGATCTAAACATCACCGTCTCAAACCCCTCAATTACATGAACAATGCAGGATTTTGGTCGTCCAACAGCTCGGACTAACTCCTGATCAGTGGGATCAACAATAAGCAAAGAAAATCGAGAAGATATATCATTGCAGACATTTTATAATCTCCACATTGAAGAAGGGATGAAGTATTACTTTCTACTGCTCCACTGGCACTTTTCCTTTCATCAAGAGTAGTGTTTCTCCCTATCCATACAAACACTTCCGCTCCACAATCTAGAGTATAACACTTATTGGTGTCTAGAAATTCCCTTGTTAACGAATCAGCTTCAACAGGTTCTGCCTGCCCCTTCTCCACACTTTCATTGAAAACATATTTTTATGTCAGAACTACATCGTATTGTACGTATGATAGTTCATCCACCATGTCTTTAAAGATCTATCTAAATGGAGAAAATCAAATAATAGGTATTGATTGCCATGTAATTTTCATTCATTAGCTCCGAATAGGTATTGATTGCCATGTAATTTTCATTCATTAGCTCCGAATAGGTATTGATTGCCATGTTCTGCTCCCTTTCAAGACTTGAAAGGCAACAAATATGTTAATTAGAATAAAGTAATTCTGCTAAAACTATAGATATTATTATGGGGTTCAATAATCAGTAATTAACTGAATCTTAGTTTTAGCGCATGAGACCAAAGCAAAGGTTTCAGTATCTAATCATACAGTTTTGGTAATTTTTTGGGGGAAGGAAATGTGATTCATGCTAGCTGTTATGTTATTTTTCAAAGAAAATCCTATAACTATTAATTAATATTTTGATGCTGTAAAGGTAGAGTCATGCGTGCATGTATACCAGGAAAAAGCCAAAAACTTATTAAAATCCCAATGATCACCTATTGCTGACCGTATCAGAGAACCTTCCATAACTAAAGATACTTCCTGCAGGGGAAAAGCAAAGAGCAAATAACTCCTCCATTGCAGTTCTAAGAATACCAAAACTAGGAGAGCAGGAAACAAGGCGGATACACTGCAGAGGGTGATGGATCCAAAAATAATAAATAGACTTAAACCAAAAAAAACAGAAAAATATCAGGCTTTAAGAAATCCATATACATGAAATAAAACTGAAGCCATTGAAAAGTGAACGGACACTAAAAGTAAATGGCAGTAATGATCTCTGTTGCTCGTCAAGCATAATTTCATATACTAGAGTTGAATCTTATTGTTTTCTTTCTAGCACTGTGGAAGCACATTCCACCCCAGTGCGTACTTTTATAGAAATCATAAGAAATCTAAAGACTATGAATCTTGTAAACAAACCCAGTTCAAGATTTATCAAGAAAGACAACATTCATAAACATACCCATATTGGACGCCGGGTAGCAAAACAAAGCACAATATATATCAAGATTTGGTGGCAGAATCTCGTCACGTAATTGCAAAAAGATCCCAAAACACTCTTGTTGACCATATTTACTTGAGTGAACTGCAATTGTTGGTGCGGATAATTGTTGAAGCACGCACCTTTTATCCTATGCTATGGGTAAGGAATCGAAGGCAACGAGTCAAACCCAGTTGTTTTTAGGAAGCAACCTTCTCCCTGTGGTTTCACCAATGCCTTGACGGCCTTTTCTTTTAATCGCCTCTCACAACGGACCCGACACCAATCCCGACAGAGGGATTTGGTTATCATCAAGAATTTGGCCCTTATTTTTTTTCAATCTGCTGTGTTTTAAGTCTACTCTCTCTGAAGATCGGAGAGAGAGAATAAATAACTTGAACGTGCTCGGTTATGCCACCTTTAGCTTTTGTTCTGTACGAACGACTATAAGATCAATGTCTAGGATTGATTATTTATTAACTAGATCTACGGTCAAATAAATAAAGATAGTTTTCTGTTGCTTCGCGCGTGCTAAATAATTAAAATGAGCAATTAGCCTGCGCTCCTCCGCATTGGGAAATTCTTATTTTTTTGTCTCATGTGTAATTTTGTTTGGTTTGGATTTTGGTTCTTATTCTTTTATTTTTTGGTTTAGTTTCAATCTCTTTATTTTTTCATTCCTTCTAGGATAGTTCTTAATTTTTATTCATATTTATATATTTATACTCTTAGTTCTGACCTTTAATTTTTATTGCTATTTATCTTTTTATTAAATACAGTTTGCGTTAAAAAACAAAGTAAGTTTAACTTTAGTGGCGTGAAATGAGAGTGAAACTCTCTCTCTCTCTTATGTATGTTAGTGATTTTTTTCATTATAGATAATTTGACCTAATTTTTCCACCCATTTTGTCTACTTGTGGCTTTGTATATTTTTCGTTTACATAATATTAGATCTGAAATATCATACATAAAAAGCCACAAAAGTCAATTTTGAATAAAAAACAACATCTACTAATGAATTATTTCGATTATTATTCTCATTGTTATTATCATGATTGTTAAATTGTTACAATTATTAAAGTTGTCATTATAGCTATTATTGCAAATAATCAATATTCTAATTATTATTGGCAATATTATTGCTACCACCATCATTATTATTATAATCATTGTCGTTATTACGACAATAATCATTACGATAACCACCATTATTATTTTAATTAATATCATTTAAATTATAATTAGTATTATTATCATTATTTCAATTGTTTTTGTCATTGTTGATATTCTTTATATTATTTTATGAGTTTGTTAAATTCTAATTATAATTACTATTCTTTAAATTCTAATTATTTGTTATTACTATCATCAAAGTCATAATTATTAACACCATAAGCACTATAAATATTACAATAAATTACAATTGCTATTATTATTATGATTAATAATGTCACTATTATTATCATGATTAAAACACCTAAAATTATTATTACTATTACTACTAAAACAATACAGAATATTAAATTATCCCGAGGAATAAAAAAAACGCAAAAACTTTAACAAAAAAGCAAGCAAGAAAAAAAAAACTAAAATTATTATTATTGCATAAATAATAGAAAAAACAAAATTACCTCGAAAAATAAAAATAAAAACCTAAAAACTTTAACAAAAGATCAAGCAAAAAAATAAAATAAATGACAAGACAAAAATAAATATTATTAGCTTAGGAAAATCATTTGACTTGAACAATAAAAAAAACAGAACAAATGGTAAAAAATAAGAAATGTCAATTTTACAAATGATCACCAACACATATTAAAATTTAAGGACTAAATTAAAAAAATATAACCTTAACAAAAGAGAAAATAATAAAAGTTACAAACAAAAACTAAGAGCATATACATATAAAGTATAAAAATGGAAATAAAGGGACTATTTTGGAAATATATATAAACAAATAAAGGAATTAAAATGAAATCAAAGATTGAAAAGTATAAGGACCCAAATGAAAACAAAATATATGATCAATTTCAATCAAAGGTCAAAATTGAACCCAAACTTCTATATCGAAATTATTAAGGGATTTAAAACCAATCCCAAAATTAAAAGAATAAGGACCGAAATGAAACTGAAATATAAAATCAATTTCAATTGAAGGATAAAATTGAAATAGATCAAAACTTATATCACAGAAATCAGGACCATAGAAAACAATCAAAAGATCAGGGACTAAAATGAAAACACCATAAAAAAAGGGGAGTTCCGTGTAATTTAGTTTGCAAGAGAAAGAAAAGGGGGGAAAATATCAACCAACTACCGTGGGACGCCACGAGCACCACCATGAGAAAGAGGACATGGCGTGAGATGCTGGATGAACACTTTTCACCATCGGAAGACGCTGCACGCATTGCCTGAAGGGAGCATGAGGCAGAAAAGATGAAAACACCCCCAAACATTCAGGTAATGCCAATCGGTTCCTTGAAAAACTCTAAAATACCCCTAAGTCCAAGGCTAAAATTGAGGTGCACTGAGAGGTAAATAAGTAATTATACTATTACAATCCACAATAATATGTGTCTAATGCCACAATAAATTCATGATCTAATTTATTTATTTCTTAATATAGTTTCATACACCAATTCAAGAGTTGACCCAAAAAAATATTGTTACCTGCGTTCTTGAGTTTAAGGCAAGTGAGATGGAGATGAGGAAGAGAAAATGCAAAGCCCAACCAATATACAAAGAGAGAGGACAAAACAAGGATGATCGGTGGTTATAATGATGGGTCTAGCGGGATGTTTTCATGGGTTTGTGTGTGTAGGTGGTTTGCCGAGGAATATTGAATTTGTTGAGACGAAGGAGAAGAAGATGAAGAGAAAAGTTAGGGTTTTTTTCTTGTTCTATTTGGTTTCTGAAAGAAGAAACAATTCTTCTTCTATTGTTCTCTTATTCTGTGTTTTAATTCACAAATATAAATGGTATTCCAACATGTATATGTATTTTTTTATCTTTTGTTTTTTCTATCGAAATGTGTAGAAATAACAACTCAAGAGCAATAAAGCTATTTTAGTTATTGAAATAGTTATTCCATTGAAGAAGTCAAAAGTTAAAATAAAAGCTAAAAGTATAAGTTTTTAACTTTGATTTTTCAAATAGCTTTATAAGTTGAAGTTGCTTATGTGTTAAAGTTGCTTTTTACCTAGGTAAGCTTGTTTTAAAAAAAAGTATGTAGTCGATATGTATAAAACTTGGATGAGCTGGCTAATCATCTACTCGTGATTGAGTTCAGATCAAGGTTGTCAATTTCATTCCGCCCGGATTGACTTGTATATCTCATTCTAATTTAAAAAACAGAACAAACAGGAACAAATTTTAGGTAACAACCCTAATTTTTACTATTAGTTTATTCGTTAATCTTTCCCCCTATAAAGAGTACATGGAGCATAATTTTTTTATACTCATCAAAATTTCATTAATTTCTAACAAAATTTCGGCAGAGTCTCCCCTATATCGGGAGATCCCAAGTTATCGACAATGTACCCTGCACACATTTAGAATCACATCCATGTTTAGTACAATCAACTGCATAATTCATTCTAGATTATGCTCAGGACCATATTCATTCTCAAACTCCATCTTACATCACACACATAAATTAATAAATAAAGAGCCATTTCGAGCACGGAGATTTAATATATATATATATATATATAACACATCACAATTTAATATTCTAACATAATATAATATATTCTACTATCCCAAGCATAGGTTGATACATTTTATATTTCAGAAACAAAATATTATGAATATAATATTCTATACAGATTACATGGTTACTGCATAACAAAATTTCACCACAAATCCCTAAGTTCCTAACTTATACAAAAAAAGATCAAAGAACTTAAAATCTATTCCTGACATGAATGGGAGGGACCTGCAAAATATAAATTTTCCATATAATTATAAATAAATGCTTAAAATACAAGCAATTTATAGAAGAAAAATTAAATAGCATATCTAAAAAGACTATATTTAATATGTACTTAAATCATATGAGATTCTAAATACAACCATAACCCCTTTTAAAGGTTTTTTTGTTTTGTTTCTTTTGACTTCTTCTCCACCCTCCACATCAAAAAGACTATCGCCGACACTAATGACCTTCATTAATGTCTTTAGTTGCCCGTCCTGGAAACAACTAATCAGTTTCATGAAAATGTTGACACGAACTGAATTGTTTGTGTCATTAACTATTTTTAAAACTAAAATAGTTAACCACTGTTCTATATTACCTTAGGAGAATATTAGGTATGTCGATGTCAAGAATTCTTGACATCATTAGCTTTCACCTCAGAAAGCTAATCAAGTTTATAAATTTTGCCGATATCGACGTCACCCACCGATATCATTAACTATTCTGAACTTGAATAGTTAATCAAGATTTATATTTATCCTCCCATATACCGGTAATGTCGATGTTAACCAGCTTGGTTAACATCATTAGCCTCCCATATAATGGATAAACAAATCAAATTCGAGAAACAATCATTACCAAAATTCGTTGTTACTATTCATTTCCTCCAAAAGAACCCATAAATTAAATCTAGTCCTCTTTTTTTTGTCATTTAACCTTTCCTTTCTCCCTTTTGTTTTCCTCATCAATAAGCACCATTTTTTTCCCTTATATTTCAATAGTAAGTTAAAATAATTAGTAATTAGAGGAGATATAGGTATCAAGTACCTACCTACTATAAACGCTCGACTTGCGTTCCCCTGCTGTTGTACTCCTCCTGCGGTTCCTTCTAAAACCATAAAACCCATCATTATTTCATATTAGTCAACATATCATACACAACAACAACGACAATAATATTCATTTCTCTGTTACCAATCTTTTCTTTCTCACTTACATTCCTCATTATTATCCTTTAACTTTTCAGCTCATTAGTAGTCCAGTGGACATCTTGAATTCAATTTCAATCACAATTTTTTTTGAAGATAAAGACACACTTTATGAAGGGAAAGAAAACAAATTCCACCCTTAATATGGCTAAATTTTGCCGTTTTATCAACTTGGCCGAATTTGCCAAAGGGGTGGCAAGCTTGACCTATCCTCATGTTTTTATTTGTATCTGGAATTCCAAGACTCCATATTAGACGGGGTTAGACTCGTTGGAAAGATAACACTCCCTTCTTTAACTTCTATCATGGGATCCTCCCTGGATTCTGTAGTTTCCGGTTCAAATTCCCCTAGAAAACAGGGCAATGAACCTACCTTGTTTTGCTAATGGAGAAAGTATCTCCAATTCATCTTCAATCCCTGCTTCCTCATTAGTCACAACCATGTCTTCCCTTTATTCATGTCAACAGTCTCATTTATGTCCTCTTAAGGTCATTTGTACCAACTTAATTAATTAAGCATATCATAAGTTCTCATTCCCTCTCTGTAGTATCTCAGCCGAGAACATGCCCAAGGGAACCAAGAGTTCCCTTCCTCTCTTTTATGCACTCATTTCTTCTTCTTCTTCAAGGCACTTAAATTATTCTAGTCCATTTAATCTCACTCGTTTCTGCATTTTCCCAACATTTTATGTTAAAGAACCCTAATTCCCCATTCAAGAAAATCATGAACCTTTAATCAAATTGAAGTTAATTTCATAGAAATTGGAATTAGAACTCCTTACTTGGATGGAATCTAAACTTTACTTCGCAAATTTTAGAAGAATATTAGCCTCCTTCTTCTTGTATATAGCCGACCACTCTTCCCCCTCTTTTCTTCACCAATTCTTCACTTTTCTTCTTGTTAATTCTCTATCCGATTGTGTTCCTCCACTTAAAAATTCCAATGCTTATATGGGTTTACTAATTTTAGGTGTTTATTCCTAGTTTGATGAAGGAAAAATCTGACATTCTCCCCCACTCCTTCTTCTTGTTTTCAACCGCCCATGGATGAGAGAAGGGATGGGTATTATAGTCCCATCTCTTCTTAATTCCATTTTGGCCCCATCTTTCACCTTTTTTTCTTATTTATAGCCCCTTTTGTTTCCTTTTTGTTACCTAAATTTTGTATTATAACAACATTTTGAATTATTATAAACCTCCCCCTCTTTATTCTCAGGCTTCACATTTTATCTTGCTCACAATCTCGGTACATTCAGTAAATTTCGCTCGGAATGTTCTAGTTACATTCTGCCCATTACGTTCCAGCCAAAGAGTGTTTTTTTTTAAATAATTAATAGTTTTAGAATATCAATCATATCTCTCAATCTGACCAGTAGATTGATATGAAATTTTGCGAGGAGTCTCTTCACATATTTCTATACATTAGCTTAAAATTTCAAAGCTATCAGAGAATATAAAGACCTTGTTATAAAACATTCTATACTTTTTTAGTTTTTTTATCCATGTGGTATTATTTCATTTAAAAAATAAAACTAAAAAATGTCTTTGTTTTAGAATAAACGAGCCATTGACATGTGCTCTGCCGTTGCGAGATTTTTTTTTTGCCTCGTTTCTACATATATAATTTTTTGTTTGTATTTTGGTTTTATTTTTTTCTTTTAGTTTTGATCCCTTTTTTAGTTTAGTTTCTACAATGATAATATTGCCAATAATAATTAGAATATTCATTATTTACAATAATAGTTATAATGACAGCTATAATAATTGTGATACTTTAACAATCATGATACACTTCTGATAACTGGTGTGGAAATAGTTGAAATATTCTTTAGATGGGTACTTGTGAAGTAGTTGAAAAAAATATTATTCAATATTGTATTTTGACGAGTTTTAGAATTTTCACGGAGAGGTAGGAAGTTTGCTTGTTGAAATAATTCATTGATACTCGAGAGAGATTAGTGATTAAATTAGTAAAATCTAGTTATCAATAATAAGAAGGAAATTTTGAGAGGATTAATTCAATTCATAAAATTCACATAGGATTAGTTACGGTGAAATCAGAAATCCTAGGATCCGTTAAACTTGATTTCAACACCATTTAATTTTTTGCTTGTTTGTTTTAATTATTCTTAGTTTCGTAAACCTTTATAATTGCATTATCAAATAGATAGGGATTTAATAATTATGGTACTTATTGATAATTTGTGCAAATCCTCGTGGGATGATAATCTACTCATCACTTTATTACTTGTTACGATTCGTGCACTTGCGATTTCTACCAACAAGTTTTTGGCGCCGTTGCCGGGCGTTTTAGATAAACTTGTTTAAAATATCAGCACTTGTTGAATTCGATCTAATTTGATTTATTTTGTTTGTAGTGCATGAGAAACAACAAAAAGCAGTCGTTGTTGCCTTAAAATTCGGATATTGAGAGAACTGCAAGGGGATTAAGAAAGAAAACGCGAGAGAGTCAAAACAACTTAAGCATCATGGCAGACAATGATAATCCTGAGTATGACACACAAGCATTGAGAGATTTTGCTCTCCCACAGGTAACAAGAATACGTTCTGTTATCAGGAAACCTTGAGGCCAATAATTTTGAGATTAAACCAACAATATTGCAAAAATAGCTTTATTCCTGACATAAATATGATGGACATAAAACAAAAATATAAGATATTTCCGTAAAGAAAATTTGAAAAAAATAATATTAAAGTTATTAAATTTGCGATATGCAATCATACATAATTATAATAATCATCATAACTATTTGAAACACAAACTAAGTTCCTCACTTACATATTTTCGATACTATGTACTCTCGATACTAAGTATTACTGATACTAAATACAACAAATCATATTTTTTCAAACTTCCACCAAAGCTTTAAGCATAATTCACACATTTTCATTATGAAAATTAAATAAAAAACATAGGCACGAATCACCTGCCTATTGTGGATGCTCTGCTCATGGTCCCTTGTTGTTGGTGTTGCACCACACTCGTGGTCCCTCCTACAATTACAGGAAATTCTCATAAATCATGTTCAACCACCAATACACTTCCTAATAACCACACCAAAACAATCCAATATGCCTTTAAATTTGTTATTCTTTCATTTTTATTTTTTATAATAACTTTTGCCAATCAAAATATAATTAAAAACACCCATTTTTTAACATAACTTGTTTCTTTTCCTTTAAAGCGTGTAACTTCATCACTTCACGACCTCCACCTTCTTTCCTTTTTCCTCTCAAACCTACCAAAAAGGTCGGATTCCGACCTCTGCCCATATTTTTCACTATAAAGGGAGTTTTAGAACTCCTTTTTATAGAAAATTGATCTTGTTGGAAAGCTAACATACATGGTTACAGCTCTAATGAGGGGAGAAAAACCCAGTTCTTCCCCTAACATTCACGAAATGCATTACAAATGTGACAGACCTGCTGTTCTGCAGAGTCTGCTCTGTATAGTCATGTTTGGTGATTCTAATTCTCTTGTTTTCCCACTCAGATTCTCTCAGGTGTTAACTTCTGCATCTTATACATTTGGCCGAAACATGGCCTTAGGAAAATAAGGCTTCCCACATTCTTTTCATGCTCAATCATTCATTACACAAACATTCACATCAAACACAACATATAAATAATTATTTTGCAAACACATAATCTTTCCCTCCTAATTACTACCCTCAATGGCCAGCCATGGCCTTTCCTAGGGGCTCCCCTCTCTTTTCCTTTTCATTTGTCTTGCCAATTAGATCTCATTTCATCCCATTTCATGTCACATTCATCAATTACACACAATTCCTCATTTCCCCAAAAAAGTTTCCAGGAACCCTAACCAAAATCTCATACAGAAAATCATGCAATTTAACCAATAAAGTCAAGAATATTTTATATGCATATAAGAAATACCATACCAAAGAAGATTTAAAATCCTCATAGCTTGTGAAATCACAATCTTCTTGTGAAACTCGAGAATAATGTATACAAAGAGGTGGGAGGTTTATAATAATTTAAAATGTTGTTATAATACAAAATTTATGAAAAGAAAAAAAACGGGGTCAAAATGGAATTAAGAAGAGATGGGACTATAAATACCCATCCCTTCCCTTATCCATGGCCGACTGGAAACTAAAAGAAAGAGGGGAGGGAGAATCTCAAATTTTACTTCACAAAACTAGGAGTAAAAACCCAAGAATTTGTAAGCCCATATAAGCCTTAGAATTCTAAAGTGGAAGAACACAATTGGGTGGAGAATTAACAAGAAGAAAGTGAAGAATTGGGGAAGAAAGGAGGGAGAAGAGTGGATGGTTATTTCCAAGGAGAAGAAGGCTAAGATTCTTCTAAAATTGTGAAGTAAAGTCAAGATTCCATCCAAGTAAGAAGTTCTAATTCCAATTTCTATGAAATTAACTTCAATTTGATTAGAAGTTCATGATTCTTCTTGAATTGGGAATTAGGGTTTTTAATACAAAATGTTGGAAAAATGCATAAATGAGTAGGGTTTTAATGAATAAAGGGGAGACCTAGCTGTGATTGATTAGGAAGCGTGGATTTAAGATGAACTGGAGATATTTCCTCCATTTTTACAAAACAGGGCAAATTCATTGCCTTGTTTCTTATGGAATTTGGACCTCAAAAATACATAATTAAGGGAGGTCCCCTTCATTTAAGTTGTATCTGGGAGTGTTATCTTTCCAACGACTCTGACCCCGTCTAATTTGGAGTTTTGTAACTCCAGCTATGAGTAAAAATCTGAGGAGAGGTCAAATTGTCACCTCTGTTGGCAGATTCACCCAAGTTGAGAAAATAGCAAAATTTAACCATGTTAAAGGTAGAAATTGTTTTCTTTCCCTTCATAAAGTGTGTCTTGATCCTTAGAAAATAAAAGAATAGAATAAAGGGTGATTAAAAATTAATTTTATGATGTCCACTTGGACTACAAATGAGTTGAAAAGTTAAAGGATGATAATGAGGAATGTAAGTGAGAAAGAAAAGATTTGGTGAAAGAGAAATGAATATTATTACCATTTTTATTGTTGTTGTGTGTGATATGTGGATTAATATGGAATAATGGTGGGTGTTTGTGGTTTCAGGAGGAACCGCGAGAGGAGGACAACAACAACAGGGAAACGCAAGTCGAGCGTTCACATCAGGTAGGTACTTGATCTATATCTCCTCTAGCCAATACTTATTTTTACTAATTATTGAACTATAAGAAACAATTTGATGCTAATTGATGAGGAAAAGAAAAGGGGTAAAGGAAAGGGTAAGGGATGGATATATATATATATAAGAAACAAGTTGGTTGGCATTGGCATTACCAGTACGTGGAAGGCAAAATATAAACCCTAATTAACTATTCAGTTTCAAAATAGTTAATGCTATCGGCAGGTGACGTTGATATCGACACAATTTATAAACTTGATTAACTATTGGATTTCGAAATAATAAGTTTATTTACAATGAATGACCTTCTTACCTTTGAAATGTTGAATCGCCTCATTTTGCTAACGGAAGCACGTGATATCCCCGTTTGAAGGTCTAGTTGTGTCTTTTTTTACGACGCAGATTGTTGCTGATTCTACGCCTCAAATCAAATTTCTGTCGATCAGACCCTTCATCAAAATTATAGTCCTGTATGTAAAGATGGCCCTAGATTTTTGAATCGCCTAATTTCGCTACTAGAAACACGTGATATCCCCGTTTAAAGGTCTAGATTGGCTTGTTTTTTTACGACGCAAATTGCTACCGATTTTGCCCCTCAAATCAATTTTCTGTCAGTCGGACCCTTCACCAATGTTGTAGTCCTGTATGTAAAGATAGCCCTGGATTTTTGAATTGCCTAATTTCACTACCGGAAGAAAGTGATATCCCAGTTTGAGGTCTAGTTTCACTTGTTTTTTTACGAAGCAGATTGCGGCCGATTCTGCCCATCAAATCAATATTCTCTCGTGTCGGACCCTTCATAAAAGTTGTATTGCTGTATGTAAAGATGACCCTAGATTTTTGAATCGCCTCATTTCGCTACCAGAAGCACGTGATATCCCTGTTTGAATGTCTAGTTGTTCTTGTTTTTTTACGAAGCAGATTGCGGCCGTTCCTACCCTCAAATCAATTTTCTTTTGGTTGGACCCTTAATCAAAGTTGTAGTCTTGTATGTATAGATGGCCCTGGATTTTTGAATCCTCTGATTTTGCTACCGGAAGCACGTGATATCCTCGTTTGAAGGTATTGTTTTGCTTGTTTTTTTACGAAAATGATTACGGCCGATTCTGCCCCTCAAATCAATTTTCTATCGGTCGGACACTTCATCAAAGTTGTAGTCCTGTATGTAAATATGACCCTGGATTTTTGAATAGCCTAATTTCGCTACCAGAAGCACGTGATATCCCCATTTGAAGGTCTAGTTTGGCTTGTTTTTTTATGAAAAAGATTGCGGCCGATTCTGCCCCTCAAAACAATTTTCTGTTGGTCGGACCCTTCATCAAAGTTGTAGTCTTGTATGTAAATATGGCTCTGGATTTTTGAATCGCTTAATTTCACTACTAGAAGCACGTGATATCCCCGTTTGAAGGTCTAGTTTGGCTTGTTTTTTTTTACAAAAAAGATTGCGGCCGATTATGCTCCTCAAATCAATTTTTTGTCGATCAGACCCTTCACCAAAGTTGTAGTCTTGTATGTAAAGATGGCTCTGGATTTTTGAATAGCCTCATTTCGCTACCAGAAGCACGTGATATCACCGTTTGAAGGTCTTGTTTTGCTTTTTTTATGAAAACGATTGTGGCCGATTCTGCCCCTCAAATCAATTTTCTTTCGTGTGGGACCCTTTATAAAAGTTGTAGTCCTGTATGTAAGGATGACCCTGGATTTTTGAATCGCTAAATTTCACTACTAGAAGCACGTGATATCCCCATTTGAAGGTCTAGTTTGGCTTTTTTTTAATGAAAAATATTGCGGCCGATTCTGCCCCTCAAATCAATTTTTTGTCGGTCGGACCCTTCATAAAAGTTCTAGTCCTTTATGTAAAGATGACCCTGGATTTTGAATTGCCTCATTTCACTACAATAAGCACGTGATATCCCTGTTTGAAGGTGTACTTGTGCTTTTTTTCTTACGAAGCAGATTGTGACCGATTGTGCCCCTCGAATCAATTTTCTGTCGGTCTGACCCTTCATTAAAGTTGTAGTCCTGGAAATAAAGATAACCTTGGATTTTTGAATCACGCCATTTGGCTACCAAAAGGACGTGATATCCCCGTTTGAAAGTCTAGTTTTGCTTGATTTTTTAGGAAGGAGATTACGACCGATTCTGGCCATCTAATCAATATTCTCTATTGTCGACCCCTTCATCAAAGTTCTAGTACTGTATGTAAAGATGACCCTAGATTTTTGAATTGCGTAATTTCGCCACCAGAAGCACGTGATATCCACGTTTGAAGGTCTAGTTTTGGTTGTTTTTCTACGAAAAAAATAGTGGCAAATTCTGCCCATCAAATCAATATTCTCGTGTTGGACCCTTCATCAAAGTTGTAATCCTAGATGTTAAGATGCACCTGGATTTTTGAATGTGCCATTTCGCTACCAGAAGCATGTGATATCCCTATTTGAAGGTTTAGTTTCGCTTGTTTTTTTAGAAAACAGAATACGGCCGATTCTGCCATCAAAACAATATTCTCTCGTGTTGGACCCTTCATCAAAGTTGTAGTTCTGGATGTAAAGATGACCCTGGATTTTTTAATCGCGCCATTTCACTACCAAAAGCACGTGATATCCCCGTTTGAAGGTCTAGTTTCGCTTGTTTTTTTACGAATTAGATTGCGGCAGATTCTGTGCATCAAATCAATATTCTCTCGTGTTGGATGCTTCATCATTGTTGTAGTCCTGTATGTGAAGATGACCCTGGATTTTTGAATCGCCTCATTTCGCTAACATAAGCACGTGATATCCCCGTTTGAAGGTCTAGTTTAGCTTGTTTTTTTACGAAAAAGATTGCGGTCGATTCTGCCCCTCAAATCAATTTTCTTTCGTGTGGGACCCTTCATAAAAGTTATAGTCCTGTATGTAAAGATGACCCTGGATTTTTGAATTGCCTAATTTCACTACCGGAAGAAAGTGATATCCCTGTTTGTAGGTCTAGTTTCGTTTGTTTTTTTACGAAGCAGATTGCGGCCGATTCTGCTCATCAAATCAATATTCTCTCGTGTTGGACCCTTCATCAAAGTTGTAGTCTTGGAATGTAAAGATGGCCCTGGATTTCTGAATCTCCTAATTTCGCTACCAGAAGCACGTGATATCCCCGTTTGAAGGTCTAGTTTGGCATGTATTTTTACGACGCAAATTGCGGCCGATTCTTCCCCTCAAATCAATTTTTTGTCAGTCGGACAATTCATCAAACTTCTAGTCCTGTATGTAAAGATGTCCCTGGATGTTTGAATCACCTAATTTCGCTACCAGAAGCACGTGATATCCCCGTTTGAAGGTTTTCTTGCGCTTGTTTTTCTTATGAAGCAGATTGCGCCCGATTCTACACCTCAAATAAATTTTCTGTTAGTCGGACCATTCATCAAAGTTGTAGTCCTGGATGTAAAGATGACCCTGGATTATTGAATTGCACCATTTCGCTAGCAGAAGCACGTGATATCCTCGTCTGAAGGTCTAGTTTTGCTTTTTTTTTAGGAAAGCAGATTGCGGTCGATTCTACCCATCAAATCAATATTCTCTCATGTCGGACCCTTCATCAAAGTTGTAGTACTGTATATAAAGATGACCCTTGATTTTTGATTAGCCTAATTTCGCTACCAGAAGCACGTGATATCCCTGTTTAAAGGTCTAGTTGTGCTTCTTCTTTTACGACGCCGATTACGGCCGATTGTACTCCTCAAATCAATTTTCTGTTGGTCGGACCCTTCATCAAAGTTGTAGTCCTTGAGTAAAGATGACCCTGGATTTTTGAATCGTTCCATTTCAATTCCCGAAGCGCGTGATATCCCCGTTTGAAGGTCTAGTTGTGCTTGTTTTTTTACGACGCAGATTGCGACCGATTCTGCCCCTCAAATCAATTTTTTGTTGGTCGGACCCTGCATCAAAGTTGTAGACCTCTATGTAAAGATGGCCCTGGATTTTTAAATCACCTCATTTCGCTACCAGAAGCATGTGATATCCCTGTTTGAAGGTCTTGTTTTGCTTGTTTTTATATGAAAACGATTGCGGCCAATTTTGCCCCTCAAATCAATTTTCTGTTGGTCGGACCCTTCATCAAAGTTGTAGTACTGGATGTAAAGATGACCCTGGATTTTTGAATCGCGCCATTTCGCTACCAGAAGCTCATGATATCCGCGTTTGAATGTCTAGTTTTGCTTGTTTTTTTAGGAAGCATATTGCGGCTGATTCTGCCCCTCAAATCAATATTCTCTCGTGTCGGACCCTTCATCAAAGTTATAGTACTGTATGTAAGTATGACCTTCGATTTTGAATCGCCTCATTTCAGTACCAGAAGCACGTGATATCCCCGTTTGAAGGTCTAGTTGTGTTTGTTTTTGTACGAAGCAGATTGCGGCCGAGTCTGCCACTCAAATATTATTTCTGTCGGTCTGGGTACTTCATCAAAGTTGTAGTCCTCTATGTAAAGATGGCACTAGAATTTTGAATCACCTCATTTTGCTACCACAAGCACGTGATATCCCCGTTTGAAGGTCTTGTTTTGCTTGTTTTTATATGAAAACGATTGCGGCCAATTTTGCCCCTCAAATCAATTCTCTCTCGGTTGGACCCTTCATCAAAGTTGTAGTACTGGATGTAAAGATGACCCTGGATTTTTGAATCATGACATTTCGCTACCAGAAGCTCGTGATATCCGCGTTTGAATGTCTAGTTTTGCTTTTTTTTTAGGAAGCATATTGCGGCTGATTCTGCCCCTCAAATCAATATACTCTCGTGTCGGACCCTTCATCAAAGTTATTGTACTGTATGTAAGTATGACCCTCAATTTTGAATCGCCTCATTTCAGTACCAGAAGCACGTGATATCCCCGTTTGAAGATCTAGTTGTGCTTTTTTTTACGACGCCGATTGCGACAGATTCTGCCCCTCAAATCAATTTTCTATCGGTCGGACGCTTCATCAAAGTTGTAGTCCTGTATGTAAAGATGGCCTAGGATTTTGAATCGCCTGCTTTCTCTACTAGAAGCACATGATATTCCTATTTGAAAGTCTACTTGCGTTGGTTTTTTACGAAGCAGATTGCACCCGATTCTGCCCGTCAAATCAATTTTCTATAGGTCGGACCCTTAATCAAAGTTGTAGTTTTGGATGTAAACATGAGCCTGGATTTTTGAATCGTTCCATTTCACTAATAGTAGCACGTGAAAAGGTGAAGCTTGATTTTTGAATCACCTCATTTCACTACCAGAAGCACGTGATATCACCATTTGAAGGTCTAGTTGTGCTTGTTTTTTTAAGACGCTAATTGCGGCCGATTCTACCTCAAATCAATTTTCTGTCGGTCGGACCCTTTCATCAAAGTTTAAGTCATGGATGTAAAGATGACCCTGGATTTTTCAATCGCGCCATTTTGCTACCAGAAGCACGTGATGTCACCGTTTGAAGGTCTAGTTTTGCTTGTTTTTTTACGAAGCAGATTGCGGCCGATTCTGCCCATTAAATCAATATTCTCTCATGTCGGACCCTTCATAAAAGTTGTAGTACTGTATGTAAAGATGTTCCTGGATATTTGAATCGCCTAATTTCGCTACTAGAAGCACGTAATATCCCCGTTTGAAGGTCTTCTTGCGCTTGTTTTTTTATGAAGCAGATTGCGCCTGATTCTGCACCTCAAATAAATTTTCTGTCAGTCGGACCATTCATCAAAGTTGTAGTCCTGGATGTAAAGATGACCCTGGATTATTGAATCGTGCCATTTCACTAGCAGAAGCACGTGATATCCCCGTTTGAAGGTCTAGTTTTGCTTTTTTTTAGGAAGCAGATTGCGGCTGATTCTGCCCATCAAATCAATATTCTCTCATGTCGGACCCTTCATCAAAGTTGTAGTACTGTATATAAAGATGACCCTTGATTTTTGATTAGCCTAATTTCGCTACCTGAAGCACGTGATATCCCCGTTTGAAGGTCTAGTTTTGCTTCTTTTTTTAGGAAGCATATTGCGGCCGATTCTGCCCCTCAAATCAACATTCTCTCGTGTTGGACCCTTCATCAAAGTTGTAGTACTGTATGTAAGTATAACCCTTGATTTTTGAATTGCCTAATTTCGCTATCAGAAGCACGTGATATCCTCGTTTGAAGGTCTAGTTTGGCTTGTTTTTTTTACGAAAAAGATTGCGGCCGATTCTACTCCTCAAATCAATTTTCTGTCGATCAGACCCTTCACCAAAGTTGTAGTCCTGTATGTAAAGATGGCCATGGATTTTTGAATAGCCTCATTTCGCTACCACAAGCATGTGATATCCCTGTTTGAAGGTCTTGTTTTGCTCGTTTTTATATGAAAACGATTGCCGCCAATTTTTCCCCTCAAATAAATTTTCTGTCGGTCGGACCCTTCATCAAAGTTGTAGTACTGGATGTAAAGATGACCCTGGATTTTTGAATCGTGCCATTTCGCTACTAGAAGCTCGTGATATCCGCGTTTGAATGTCTAGTTTTGCTTGTTTTTTTAGGAAGCATATTGCGGCCGATTCTGCCCCTCAAATCAATATTATCTCGTGTCGGACCCTTCATCAAAGTTATAGTACTGTATGTAAGTATGACCCTCGATTTTGAATCGCCTCATTTCAGTACTAGAAGCACGTGATATCCCCGTTTGAAGGTCTAGTTGTGCTTTTTTTTACGACGCCAATTGCGGCAGATTCTGCCCCTCAAATCAATTTTCTATCGGTCGGACGCTTCATTAAAGTTGTAGTCCTGTATGTAAAGATGGCCCAGGATTTTGAATCGCCTGCTTTCTCCACCAGAAGCACGTGATATCCCTATTTGAAAGTCTACCAGCGCTGGTTTTTTACGAAGCAGATTGCACCCGATTCTGCCCGTCAAATCATTTTTTTGTCGGTCGGACCCTTAATCAAAGTTGTAGTCCTGGATGTAAACATGAGCCTGGAATTTTGAATAGTTCCATTTACACTAACAGAAGCACGTGAAAATCCCATTTGAAGGTCTAATTTTACTTGTTTTTTTAGGAAACAGATTGCGGCCGATTCTGCTCATCAAATCAATACTTTCTCATATCGAACCCTCATCAAAGTTGTAGTACAGTATGTAAAGATGAACCTTGATTTTTGAATCACCTCATTTCGCTACCAGATGCGCGTGATATCCCTGTTTGAAGGTCTAGTTTTGCTTGTTTTTTTACGAAAAAGATTGTGGTCGATTTTGCCCCTAAAATCAATTTTCTGTCGGTCGGACCCTTCATCAAATTTGTAGTCCTGTATGTAAAGATGATTCTATATTTTTGAATCACCTGATTTCGCTACCAGAAGCATGTGATATCCCTATTTGAAGCTCTACTTGCGCTTGTTTTTTTACAAAGCAGATTGGGGCTGATTCTGGATGTAAAGATGACCCTGGATTTTTTTGAATCGTGTCATTTTCGCTACCAGAAGCACGTGATATCCCTGTTTGAAGGTCTAGTTTTTCGTGTTTTTTTAGGAAGCAGATTATGGCCGATTCTGCCCATCAATTCTATATTCTCTCGTGTCGGACCCTTCATCAAAGTTGTAGTACTGTATGTAAAGATGACTCTCAATTTTTGAATCGACCCATTTCGCTACCAGAAACATGTGATATCCCCGTTTGAAGGTCTAGTTGTTCTTGTTTTTTTACGACGCCGATTGCGGCCGATTCTGCCCCTCACATCAATTTCCTATCGGTCGGACCCTTCATCAAAGTGTTAGTCGTGGATGTAAAGATGGCCCTGGATTTTTTGAATCGCGCCATTTCGCTACAAGAAGCACGTGATGTCCCTGTTTGAATGTCTAGTTTCGCTTGATTTTTTAGGAAGCAGATTGCGGCCGATTCTGCCCATCAAATCAATATTCTCTCATGTCGGACCCTTCATCAAAGTTCTAGTACTGTATGTAAAGATAACCCTCCATTTTTGAATAGCCTTATTGCGCAACCAAAAGCACGTGATATCCCCGTTTGAAGGTCTAGTTTCGCTTGTTGTTTTAGGAAGCAGATTGCGGCCGATTCTACCCATGAAATCAGTATTCTTTCATGTCGGACCCTTCATCAAAGTTGTAGTACTGTATGTAAAGATGACCCTTAATTTTTTAATCGCCTCATTTTGCTACCAGAAGCACGTGATATGCCTGTTTGAAAGTCTAGTTGTGCTTCTTTTTTTACGACGCAAATTGCTGCCGATTCTGCCCATCAAATCAATTTTCTGTCGGCGTGACCCTTCATCAAAGTTTTAGTCATGGATTTAAAGATGTTCCTGGATTTTTAGTGTTCAGGGTTTCGCGTTCAGGGTTTTCGAGGTTCGGGGTTTCGCGTTTGGGGTTTTCGGGGTTTGGATTTCGCGTTCGGGGTTCGGTGTTTTCCTGGTTCGGATTTTCCAGGTTTGCGGTTTCGCGTTCGGGGTTTTAGGGATTTTCGCGGTTTGGGGTTTTCGAGGTTCAGGGTTTCGGATTTGTGTTCGGGGTTTCGCGATTTGGGGTTTTCCCGGTTCGGTATTTCCAGGTTTGGGGTTTCAGGTTCGAGGTTTTGGTGTTCGGGGTTTTAGGGGTTTCGCGGTTCGGGTTTTCTAGGATCAAGGTTTCGGGTTCGGGTTTTCGCGGTTCGGGGTTTTGGTTTTGGGATTTTGCAGTTTTGGGTTTTGCGGGTAACAGGTTTCGCAGTTCGGGTTTTTCACGGTTTTAGGTTTTGGGGGTCGGGGTTTCGAGTTAGGGGTTTAGGGTTTCGGTTTTTGGGGTTTCGGTTTTGCGGTTCGGGTTTTGCGGGTTCTGGGTTTCGCGGTTTGGGGTTTTGGTTTTGCGGTTTGGCTTTTACGGGTTCTGGGTTTTGCGGTTTGGGCTTTTGGTTTTGCTGTTCGGGTTTTCCCGGTTCTGGGTTTCGCGGTTCAGGGTTTTGTGGTTTTCGGGGTTTCGCGTTATGGTTTCGGGTTTTTGGGGTTTCGCATTCGGGGTTTCGTGTTCGGGGTTTCACGGATTCGTGGTTCGATTTTGGTGGTTGGGGTTTTGGGGTTGGTGTTTCAGGTTTCGATGTTTCTCGTTCGTTGTTTTCGAGGTTCGAGGTTTCGGGTTCGGTGTTTCGGTGTGTCGCGGTTCAGGGTTTTGGGTTTAGGGTTTTGCGGTTCAGGGGTTTCGAGGTTCAGGGTTTCGCGGTTCAGGGTTTTCCGTTCGGGGTTTCGGTTCCCGGTTCTAGGTTTCGTGTTCAGGGTTTTCAGGGTTTCGGTTTCGGGGTTTCGAGGTTCGGGTTATTGCCGGTCGGGGTGATGGTTTTGGGGTTTCGAGGTTCGGGTTTTGGCGGTTCGGGGTTTCAGGTTCAGGTTTGGTGGGTTCTGGGTTTCGCGGTTCGGGGTTTTGCGTTCGGGGTTCGAGGTTTTAGGGGGTTCACGTTCGGGGTTCGGGGTTTTGCATTCAGGTTCGGGGTTTTGGGGGTTTTGTGTTCGGGGTTTCACGTTAGGGTTGCTGGGTTTTCATGGTTCGGTGTTTTCACGGTTCGAGGTTTTTAGCATTCAGGGTTTTCGGGGTTTCGGGTTCGGTGTTTTGGAGTTTTCACGGTCAAGGGATTCGCGTTGGGGTTTGGGGTTTTCAGGGTTTGGGGTTTCGTGTTCGAGTTCGGTGGTTTCGGGGTTCGGGGTTTTGGGATTTAGGTTTTGGGGTAAAGGTTATGGTTTTCGGGTTTAGGTTAGGGGGTTTGGGGTTCGTTGTTTTCGAGGTTTGGGGTTCAGGGTTTCGCGGTTCGGGTTTCCCCTTTTGGGTTTTGCGTTCGGGTTTTGAGGTTTTCAGGTGTTCGCATTCGGGGTTCGAGGTTTTCCGGGGTTCGACGTTTCTCGGTTCGATGTTTTTGGGGGTTCACGTTCGGGGTCGAGGTTTCTCGGTTTGGGGTTGCGGGTGAGGGGTTTAGGGTTTCAGGCTTTCACGGTTCGGGGTTTTTGCTGTTCAGGGTTTCGGGTACGGGGTTTCGCTATTTGGGGTTTCGGGTAAGTTTTTTAGGGTTTCGGGTTCGCGGTTTCGCGGTTCGGGGTTTCGGGTTTTGGGTTTCGGGTTAGTCATTTAGTGTTTTGGGTTTTGGTTTACTGTTTTCGGGTTAAGGTTGGGAGTTCAGGGTTTTCGAGGTTCGCGGTTTCGTGTCGGGATTTCACGTTCAGGGTTCGAGGTTTTCAAGGTTTCGTGTTAGGAGTGTAGGGTTGTCGCGGTTCGGGGTTTCGGGTTTGGGGTTACGCGGTTCGGCGTTTCGAGTTCGAGGTTCGTTGTTTTTGGCTTTAAAGGTTCGGGGTTTGGGGTTCGGGCTTTCGGGCTCGAGGTTTCACGTTCGGGGTTTGGGGTTTTGCGTTCGGGTTTTCCCGGTTCGGTATTTCCAGGTTCGGGGTTTCAGGTTCGAGGTTTTGGCGTTCAGGGTTTTAGGGGTTTCGCGGTTTGGGGTTTTCGAGGTTCAGGGTTTCGGGTTTGGGTTTTTGCGGTTCAAGGTTTTTGTTTCGGGATTTCGAAGTTTGGGGTTTTGCAGTTCGGGGTTTTGGGTTCGGGTTTAGCGGGTAACTGGTTTTATCGTTCGGGTTTTTTGGGTGAGGGTTTTAGGGTTTCGGGGTTTCATGGTTCGGGGTTTTCGAGGTTCAGGGTTCAGGTTAGGGGTTTAGGATTTAGGGTTTCAGGGTTTCATTGTTCGGGGTTTTCACGGTTGGGGGATTTCAGGTTCAAGGTTAGCTGTTTCGCGGTTTGGATTTTGGTGGTCGGGGTTTTAGGGTCGTGGTTTCGGTGTTTCTAGTTTTGTGTTTCTCGTTTGGTGTTTTCGAGGTTTCGGGTTTCGGGTTCGGTGTTCCGGGGTTTCGCGATTCCGGATTTCGGGTTAAGGGTTTCGCGGTTTAGGGTTTTGCGGTTCAGGGGTTTCGAGGTTCGTGGTTTTCGAGGTTTCGTGTTCAGGGTTTTCGGGGTTTCAGTTTCGGGGTTTCGAGGTTCAGGTTTTTGCCGTTCGGGGTGTCGGTACGGGGTTTTGAGGTTCGGGTTTCGCTGTTCGGGGTTTCGGGTTGAGGTTTCTCGGGATCTGGGTGTCGCGGTTCGGGGTTTCCGGTTCGAGGTTTCGCGTTCGGGGTTCGAGGTTTTAGGGGGTTCACTTTCGGGGTTCAGGATTTGGGGTTTTGCATTCGGGTTCGGGGTTTTGGGGGTTTCGTGTTTGGGGTTTCACGTTAGTGATGCGGGGTTTTCATGGTTCAGCGTTTTCACGGTTCGAGGTTTTCAGCGTTCAAGGTTTTCAGGGTTTCGGGTTTGGTGTTTTGGGGTTTTCACGGTCCAGGGATTCGCATTGGGGTTTGGGGTTTCGTGTTCGGGGTTCGGGGGTTTCAGGGTTTTGAGCTCGGGGTTTCGTGGTTTGGGGTTTCACGGTTCAGGGTTTAGGATTTCTGGTTTTAGGATAAAGGTTATGGTTTTCGGGTTTAGGTTGGGCGGTTTGGGGTTCGGGGTTTTCGAGGTTTGGGGTTTCGCGGTGCAAGGTTTCTAGTTCAGGTTTTGTGGGTTCAGGGTTTTGCGGTTCGGGGTTTCCCCTTCGGGTTTTCGGTTTCGGGGTTTCGAGGTTCAGGTTTTTGCCGTTCGGGGTGTCGGTTCGGGGTTTCGAGGTTCGAGTTTCGCGGTTCGGGGTTTCCGGTTCGAGGTTTCGCGTTCGGGGTTCGAGGTTTTTTTAGGGGGTTCACGTTCGGGGTTCGAGGTTTTTTTAGGGGGTTCACGTTCGGGGTTCGAGGTTTTCCATTCGGGTTTGAGGTTTTGGGGGTTTCGTGTACGGGGTTTCACGTTAGGGATGCGGGGTTTTCATGGTTCGACGTTTTAACGGTTTGAGGTTTTCAGCGTTCAAGGTTTTCAGGGTTTCGGGTTCGGTGTTTCGGGGTTTTCACGGTCAAGGGATTCGTGTTGGGGCTTGGGGTTTTCGGGGTTCGGGATTTCATGTTCGGGGTTTAGGATTTCAGGTTTTGAGGTAAAGGTTATGGTTTTCGGGTTTAGGTTGGGGGGTTGGGGGGTTTGGGGTTCGGGGTTTTCGAGGTTTGGGGTTTCGCGGTTCAGGGTTTCGAGTTCGGGTTTTGTGGGTTCAGGGTTTCGCGGTTCGGGGTTTGCAGTTAGGGTTTTGTGGGTTCAGGGTTTCACGGTTCGGGGTTTCCCCTTCGGGGTTTTGCGTTCGGGTTTTGAGATTTTCAAGTGTTCGCATTCGGGGTTCCAGGTTTCGCGTTCAGGTTTCGACTTTTTTCGGTTCGAGGTTTTCAGGGTTAGCGTTCGGGGTTCGACGTTTCTCGGTTCAGGGTTTCGGGTGGGGGGTTTAGGGTTTCGGGTTTTCATGGTTCGGGGTTTTCGCTGTTCGGGGTTTCGGGTACGGGGTTTCGAGGTTCGGGTGTTCGGGTTCGCAGTTTCGAGGTTCGGGGTTTCGGGTTCGGGATTCGCGGTTTTCAGGGTTTCGCGTTAGGGGTTCGGGGTTTCGAGGTTCAGGGTTCGGGGTTTGGCGTTCAGGGTTTTCGAGGTTCGGGGTTTCGGGTTTCGGTGTTTCTCATTCGGTGTTTTTGTGGTTTGGGGTTTCGGGTTCGGGGTTTCGCGGTTCGGGATTTCGGGTTCGGGGTTTTGCGGTTCAGGGTTTTGCGGTTCAGGGGTTTCGAGGTTCGGGGTTTCGCGTTCGGGGTTTTCAAGGTTTCGGTTCCCGATTCCGGGGTTCGTGTTCGGGGTTTTCGGGGTTTTGGTTTCGGAGTTTCGAGGTTCAGGTTTTTGCCGTTCGGGGTGTCGGTTCGGGGTTTCGAGGTCTGGGTTTCGCGGTTCGGGGTTTCCGATTCGAGGTTTTGTGTTTGGGGTTCGAGGTTTTTTTAGGGAGTTCACCTCGGGGGTTCGGGGTTTTGCATTCGGGTTCGAGGTTTTGTGGGTTTCGCGTTCGGGGTTTCACGTTAGGGATGCGGGGTTTTCATGGTTCGGTGTTTTCACGGTTCAAGGTTTTCAGCGTTCAAGGTTTTCAAGGTTTCAAGTTCGGTGTTTCATGGTTTTCACGGTCCAGGGATACGCGTTGGGGTTCGGGGTTTCGTGTTCGGGGTTCGGGGTTTCGAGTTTGGGGTTTCGTGGTTTGGGGTTTCACGGTTCAGGGTTTAGGATTTCAGGTTTTAGCGTAAAGGTTATGGTTTTCGCGTTTAGGTTGGGGGGTTTGGGGTTCGGGGTTTTCGAGGTTTGGGGTTCGAGGTTTTCGGGGGTTCGCTTTAGTGGTTCGAGGTTTCTCGGTTCGGGGTTTCAGGTTGGGGGTTTAGGGTTTCGGGGTTTCACAGTTCGGGATTTCGGATTAGGGTTTAGCGGGTTCCCGGTTTCGCGGTTCGGGATTTTTGAGGTTCGGGCTTTGGTTTTGAGATTTCATGTTCAAGGTTCGGGGTTTTCGGGATTCAGGGTTTCGCGTTCAGGGTTTTTGGGGTTCGGGGTTTCACGTTCGGGGTTCGGGGTTTTCGGGGTTTGGGGTTTCGCGTTCAAGGTTTGGGGTTATGAGTTCAGGGTTTTCCCGGTTCAGGGTTTCAGGTTCGAGGTTTCGCGTTCGCGTTTTAGAGATTTCGTGGTTCGGCGTTTCGGGTGTGGTTTTCGGGTTCAGGGTTTCAAGGTTCAGGTTACGGGGTTCAGGGTTCAGGGATTGGCGTTCGGGGTTCGGGTTTTCGCGTTCGGTGTTCTTTGTTTTCGGGGTTCGGGGTTTCGCGTTCAGGGATTTCCTGGTTCGTGATTTCCAGGTTCGAGGTTTCGGGTTCGAGGTTTTGCGTTCCCGGTTTTAGGGGTTTCGCGGTTCGGGGATTTCGAGGTTCGGGGTTTCCCGTTTCGGGGTTTCGGGTTCGGGTTTAGCGAGTTTCCAGTTTCGCGGTTCAGAGTTTTTGGGTTAGGGGTTTAGGGTTTCGGGGTTTTCGAGGTTTAGAGTTTCGCGTTCGGGGTTTTCAGGGTTTCAGTTCCCGATTCAGGGTTTCGTGTTCGTGGTTTTCGGGGTTTTAAGGTTCTGGTTTTGGCGTTTGGGTTACTGTTTTCGGGTTATGGATGGGGGGGTTCGGGGTTTTTGAGGATCGCGGTTTCGAGTTAGGGGTTTCGCAGTTCGGGGTTTTTGCGGTGGGGTTTTGAGGTTTTCGGGGGTTCGCGTTCGGGGTTTCGGGGTTTTCACGGTTCGGGGTTTCGTGTTGGGGTTTCGGGGTTTTTGGGGTTTTGCGGTTCATGGTTTCGCGGTTCGGGGTTTCGCGTTCGGGGTTTTCAGGGTTTCAGTTCCTGGTTCAGGGTTTCGTGTTCGGGGTTTACGGGGTTTCGAGGTTCGGGTTTTTGTCGTTCGGGGTGATGGTTTTGGGGTTTTGAGGTTCGGGTTTTGGCGTTTGGGTAATTGTTTTCGGGTTAAGGTTGGGGGGTTCGGGGTTTTTGAGGTTCACGGTTTCGGGTTAGTGGTATCGCAGTTCGGGGTTCCGGGTTTGGGGTTTCGCGGTTTGGCGTTTCGGGTTCGGGGTTCGTTGTTTTTGGCTTTAAGGGTTCGGGGTTTGGGGTTCGGGCTTTCGGCTTTGGGGTTTCGTGTTCGGGGTTCGGGGATTTGCGTTCGGGGTTTCAGGTTCAAGGTTTTGGCATTCGGGGTTTTAGGGTTTTCGCGGTTCAGGGTTTTGCGGTTCAGGGTTTTCGAAGTTCGGGGTTTCGTGTTCGGGGTTTTCTAGGTTTCGGTTCCCGATTCCGGGTTTCGTGTTTGGGGTTTTTGGGGTTATGGGGTTCAGATTTTTTTCCGTTCGGGGTTTCGGGTTCGGTGTTTCGTGGTTTTCATGGTCCAGGGATTCTTGTAGGGGTTGGGGTTTTCGGGGTTTCGTGTTCGGGGTTCGGGGGTTTCGGGGTTCGAGGTTTCGAGTTCGGGTTTCACGGTTCGGGGTTTAGGATTTCAGGTTTTGGGGTAAAGGTTACGATTTTCGGGTTTAGGTTGGGGGGTTTGGGTTTTGGGGTTTTCGAGTTTCGGGGTTTCGCGGTTCAGGGTTTCGAGTTCGAGTTTTGTGGGTTCAGGGTTTCGCGGTTCGGGGTTTGGAGTTCGGGTTTTGTGGGTTCAGGGTTTCGCGGTTCGGGGTTTTGCGTTGGAGTTTTGAGGTTCAGGGTTTCACGTTCGAGGTGTTCGGGGTTCGGGGTTTCGCCTTCGGGGTTTGGGGTTTTCCCGCTTCTGTATTTCCAAGTTCGGGGTTTCAGGTTCGAGGTTTTGGCGTTCGGGGTGTTAGGGGTTTCGCAATTCGGGGTTTCATAGGATAGGGGTTCCGGGTTCGGGGTTTCGGGTTTTGGTTTTCGTGGTTCGGGGTTTGGGTTTCGGGATTTCACAGTTTGGGGTTTTGCGGTTCGGGGTTCGGGTTTTGCGGGTAACAGGTTTCGCAGTTCGGGTTTTTCGGGTTTCGGGGTTTCACGGTTCGGTGTTTTCGAGGTTCAGGGTTTCAGGTTAGGGGTTTAGGATTTAATGTTTTGGCGTTTCACGGTTCGAGGTTTTCACGGTTCGGGTATTTCAGGTTCGGGGTTCAGGGTTCAGGGTAAGGGGTTCGGGGTTCGGGGGTCGGGGTTTCGAATTCGAGGTTTCGGGGTTGGGGTTTTGGGTTAGGGGTTTAGGGTTTCGGGGTTCGGGGTTTTAATTTTGTGGTTTGGTTTTTGCGGGTTCTGGGTTTCGCGGTTCGGGGGTTCGCGGTGGGGTTTTGAGGTTTTTTTGGGTTCGCGTTCGGGGTTTCACGTTATGGTTTTCGGATTTTCACGGTTCGGGGTTTCGCATTGGGGGTTCAGGGTTTTTGAGGTTTTGAGGTTCGGGGTTTCGCGTTTGGGGTTTTCAGGGTTTCGGTTCCTGGTTCAGGGTTTCGTGTTTGGGGTTTTCGGGGTAATGGTTTCGGGGTTTTGAGGTTCGGGTTTTTGCGTTTGGGTTAATATTTTCGGGTTAAGTTAGGGGGGTTCAGGGTTTTTGAGGTTCGCGGTTTTGGGTTAGGGGTATCGCAGTTCGGGGTTTCGGGTTCGGGGTTTCGCGGTTCGGCATTTCGGGTTCGGGGTTCGTTGTTTTTGGCTTTAAGGGTTTGGGGTTTCCAAGTTCGAGGTTTGGGGTTCGGGCTTTCGGGTTAGGGGTATCGCAGTTCGGGGTTTTGGGTTCGGGGTTTCGCGGTTCGGCATTTAGGGTTCGGGGTTTCCAGGTTCGGGGTTTGGGGTTCGGGCTTTCGGCTTCGGTGTTTCGTGTTCGGGGTTCGGGGATTTGCGTCCGGGGTTTCAGGTTCGAGGTTTTGGCGTTCGGGGTTTTAGGGGTTTTTGCGGTTCAGGATTTTGGTTTTGGGATTTCACAGTTTGGGGTTTTGCGGTTCGGGGTTTCGTGTTCTAGGTTTCGCGGTTCGGGTTTTGGTGGTCGGGATTTCAGGGTCGGCGTTTCGTGTTTCGGTGTTTCTCGTTCGTTGTTTTCGATGTTCGGGGTTTCGGGTTCGGGGTTTCGGGTTCGGGATTTCAGATTCAGGGTTTCGCGGTTCAATGTTTTGCAGTTCAGGGGTTTCGAGGTTCGGGGTTTCGTGTTCGGGGTTTTCAAGGTTTTGGTTCCCGGTTCCGGGTTTCGTGTTTGGGGTTTTTGGGGTTTCGGGGTTTTCAGATTTTTTGTCGTTCGAGGTGTTGGTTTCTGGGTTTCGAGGTTCGGGTTTTGCGGTTCGGGGTTCGGGGTTTTTGGGGTTTCGCGTTCGTGGTTCGGGGGTTTCGGGGTTCGGGGGTTTCGGGGTTCGGGGGTTTCAGGGTTTGGGGTTTCGAGTTTGGGGATTTCGTGGTTCTGGGGTTTCACCCGGCTTTGGGGTTTAGGATTTTAGGTTTTGGGGTTAAAGGTTACGGTTTTCAAGTTTAGGTTGGGGGTTTTGTGGTTCAGTGGTTTCGAGGTTCTGGGGTTTCCCATTTGGGGTTTTGCATTCGGGTTTTGAGGTTTTCGGGTGTTCGCTTTCGGGGTTCCGGGCTTCGCGTTCGGGGTTCGTGGTTTTTCGGGGTTTCGCGTTAGGGGTTCGGGGTTCGGGGTTCGAGTTTCGAGGTTTCTCGGTTCGGGGTTTCGGGTGGGGGGTTTAGGGTTTCGGGTTTCACGGTTCAGGGTTTTCGCTGTTCAAGGTTTCGGGTACGGGGTTTCGGGTTCGGGATTTCGCGTTAGGGGTTCGAGGTTTTTAGGGTTTTGTGTTAGGGGTTTGAGGTTGTCGCGGTTCGGGGTTTCGGGATTCGCGTTCGGGGTTAGAGGTTTCTCAGTTCGGGGTTCGGGTTTAGGGTTTCGGGTTTTCATGGTTCAGGGTTTTCGCTGTTCCGGGTTTCGGGTACGCGGGTTTCGAGGTTCGGGGTTTCGTGTTCGAGGTTTCGAGGTTCGAGGTTTCGGGTTCAGGGTTTTGGGTTCGGGATTTCGCGTTCGGGGTTCGAGGTTTTCGGGATTTCGTGTTAGGGGTTCGGGGTTGTCGCGGTTCGGGGTTTCGAGGTTCAGGGTTCGGGGTTTGGCGTTCCGGGTTTTCGTGGTTCGGGGTTTCGGGTTTCGGTGTTTCTCGTTCGGTGTTTTCGAGGTTTGGGGTTTCGGGTTCGGGGTTTCGCGGTTTGGGGTTTCGCGTTCGGGGTTTTCGAGGTTTCGGATCCCAATTCCGGTTTTCGGGGTTTTGAGGTTCAGGTTTTTGCCGTTCGGGGTGTCGATTCGGGGTTTCGAGGTTCGGGTTTCGCGTTCGGGGTTCGAGGTTTGGGGTTTCACAGTTCAGGGTTTAGGATTTCAGGTTTTGGGGTAAAGGTTACAGTTTTTGGGTATAGGTTGGGGGGTTTGGGGTTCGGGGTTTTCGAGGTTTGAGGTTTTGAGGTTCAGGGTTTCGAGTTCGGGTTTTGTGGGTTCAGGGTTTCGCGGTTCGGGGTTTCCCCTTCGGGGTTTTGCGTTCAGGTTTTGAGGATTTCGGGTGTTCACGTTTGGGGTTCCGGGATTCGTGTTTGGGGTTCGAGGTTTTCGGGGGTTCGCTTTCGGGGTTCGAGGTTTCTCGGTTCGGGGTTTCAGATTTTCACGGCTTGGGGTTTTCGCAGTTCGGGGTTTCGGATACGGGGTTTCGAGCTCGCGATTTCGAGGTTCGGGGTTTCGAGCTCGCGGTTTCGAGGTTCGGGGTTTCGGGTTCAGGATTTCGCTTTAGGGGTTTCGAGTTTCGGTGTTTGGCGTTCAAGGTTTTCGGGGTTCGGGATTCTTTGTTTTCCGGGTTCTAGGTTTTGCGTTCAGGGTTTTCCCGGTTCGGGATTTCCAGGTTCGATGTTTCGCATACGGGGATTTAGGGGTTTTTCGGTTCGGGGTTTCGCGGTTAGAGTTTTCGAGGTTCGGGGTTTCGGGTTCGGGATTTCCCGTTCGGGGTTCGAGGTTTTCAGGGTTTCGCGTTAGGGGTTCGGGGTTGTCGCGGTACGGGGTTTCGGGGTTCGTGTTCGGGGTTCTAGTTTCTCGGTTTGGGGTTTCGAGTTTCACGGTTTGGGGATTTGGTTTCGGAGTTTCGAGTTTCAAGTTTCGGGGTTTCACGGTTCGGGGTTTCGGATTAGGGTTTAGCGGGTTCCCGGTTTCGCGGTTCGGGGTTTTCGAGGTTCGGGGTTTTGGTTTTGAGATTTCATGTTCAGGGTTTTCGGGGTTCAGGGTTTCGCGTTTAGGGTTTTCGAGGTTTGGGGTTTCACGTTCGGGGTTCGGATTTTTCGGGGTTTGCGGTTTCGCTTTAGGGTTCGGGGTTTTGAATTCGGGTTTTTTTTCCGGTTCGGGGTTTCAGTTTTGAGGTTTCGCGTTCGTGTTATAGGGATTTCGTGGTTTGTGGTTTTTTGAGGTTCGGGGTTTGGGGTTCGAGGTTTCTGGTTAGAGTTTTCACGGTTCAGGGTTAGGGTTTCGTGATTTCGAGGTTTCGGGTTTTCACTGGGCTTTAGTGTTTTGGATTCGTGGTTTCACATTCTGGGGTTCGTGGTTTCACGCTCGGGATTCGGGGTTTCACCTTCTGGGGCTTGGGGTTTTTCCGGTTCGGTATTTCCAAGTTCGGGGTTTCGTGTTTGAGGTTTTGGCGTTCGGGGTTTTTAGGGGTTTCACAGCTCGGGGTTTTTATAGGATTGGGGTTTCGTGTTCGGGGTTTCGGGTTTGGGTTTTCGTGGTTCGTGGTTTTGGTTTCTGGATTTCACAGCTTTGGGGTTTGGGGTTCCGTTTAGCTGGGTAACTGTGTTTCGCTGCTCGGGTTTTTCGGGTAAGGGTGTTAGGGTTTCGGGATTTCACTGGCTCGGGGTTTTCGAGGTTCGTGGTTTCGCATTAGGGGTTTAGAATTTAATGTTTTGGGGTTTCACGGTTCGGGGTTTTCACGGTTCGGGTATTTCAGGTTTGGGGTTTCACGTTCGGGGTTCAGGGTTCAGGGTTTCGGGTTCGGGGTTTAGGGGTCGGGATTTCGAATTCAGGGTTTCAGGGTTGGGGTTTCAGGTTCTGGGTTTTGGGTTAGGGATTTCACAGTTTAGGGTTTGGGGTTTTGGTTTAGCGGGTAACTGGTTTCGCCGTTCGGGTTTTTCGGGTAAGGGTTTTAGGGTTTCGGGGTCTCACGGTTCGGGGTTTTCACTGCCTCGTATTTCAGTGTTCGGGGTTTCGCGCTCGGGGTTCGTGGTTTCGGGTTCGGGGTTTAGGGGGTCTGGGATTTCGAATTTCGGGGTTTTTCGGTGGTTTTGGGTTAGGGATTTCACAGCTTGGGGTTTGGGGTTCCGGTTTAGCGGGTAACTGTGTTTCGCTGCTCGGGTTTTTTCGATTAAGGGTTTTAGGGTTTCGGGGTCTCACTGGCTCGGGGTTTTCGAGGTTCAAGGTTTCGCATTAGGGGTTTAGGATTTAATGTTTTGGGGTTTCACTGGTTCGGGGTTTTTCACTGTTCGGGAATTTCAGGTTCGGGGTTTCGTGTTCGGGGTTCAGGGTTCAGGGTTTCGGGTTCGGGGTTTAGAGGTCGGGATTTTGAATTCGGGGTTTCGGGGTTTAGGGTTTCGTGGTTCGGGGTTTTGGTTTTGCGGTTTGGTTTTTGCGGGTTCTGGGTTTTGCGGTTCGAGGTTTCGCAGTGGGGTTTTGAGGTTTTCAGGGGTTCGCGTTCGGGGTTTCGCGTTATGGTTTTGGGGTTTTCACGGTTCGGGGTTTCGTGTTGGGGTTTCGAGGTTGTTGGGGTTTAGCAATTTGGGGTTTTGGGTTCAGGGTTTCGCGGTTCAGGGTTTTGCGGTTCGGGGTTTCACGGTTCGGGGTTTTGCGTTCGGGGTTTTCGGTGTTTCATTTTCCGGTTCAGGGTTTCATGTTCGGGGTTTTCGGGGTTTTGGTTTTAGGGTTTCAAGGTTTGTGTTTTAGTCGTTCGGGGTGATGGTTCCGGGTTATGGGTTTCGCAGTTCAGGGTTTCGGGTTCGGGGTTTCGCGGTTCGGCGTTTCGGGTTCAGGGTTTGTTGCTTTTGGCTTTAAGGGTTCTTAGGGGTTACAAGTTCGAGGTTTTGGCGTTTGGGATTTTAGGGGTTTCGCGGTTTGGGGTTTTCGAGGTTCGGGGTTTCGGGTTTGGGTTTTCGTGGTTCGGAGTGTGGGTTTCGGGATTTCACAATTTGGGGTTTTGCGGTTCGGGGTTTTGGGTTCGGGTTTAGCGGGTATTAGGTTTCGCCGTTCGGGTTTTTCAGGGTTTTGGGTTAGGGGTTTAGGATTTAGGGTTTCGGGGTTTCACGGTTCGGGGTTTTCACGGTTGGGGGGTTTCAGGTTCGGGGTTTCGAGGTCTGGGATTCGGCTTTCGGTGTTTCTCATTCGTTGTTTTTGATGTTAGGGGTTTCGGGTTCGGGGTTTCGCGGTTCGGGATTTCGGGTTCAGGGTTTTGCGGTTTAGGGGTTTCGAGGTTCGGGGTTTCACGTTCGGGGTTTTCGAGATTCAGGGGTTTCGTGTTCAGGATTTCGCGTTCGGGGTTCGAGGTTTTCAGGGTTTCTTGTTAGGGGTTCGGGGTTGTCGCAGTTTGGGGTTTCGAGGTTCGCGTTCGGCGTTCGAGGTTTCTTGGTTCGAGGTTTCGGGTGGGGGGTTTAGGGTTTCGGGTTTTCACGGTTCAGGGTTTTCACTGTTCGGGGTTTCGGGTACGGGGTTTCAAGGTTTGAGGTTTCGAGGTTGGGATTTCGGTTCGAGGTTTTCGGGGTTTGGGGTTTCACGGTTCGGGGTTTCGAGTTCGGGTTTTGTTTGTTCAGGGTTTCCCCTTCGGGGTTTTGCGTTCGGGTTTTGAGGTTTTTGGGGTTCCGGGTTTCCTGTTTGGGGTTCGGGGTTTTCGGGGGTTCGCTTTCAGGGTTCGAGGTTTCTCGGTTCGGGGTTTTGGGTTGCGGGTTTTGGGTTCGGGGTTTTCGAGGTTTGGGGTTTCGCGGTTCAGGGTTTCAAGTTCGGGTTTTGTGGGTTCAGGGTTTTGCGGTTCGGGGTTTCCCCTTCGAGGTCTTATGTTTGGGTTTTGAGGTTTTCAGGTGTTCGCGTTCGGGGTTCTGAGTTTCGTGTTCGGGGTTTGAGGTTTTCGCGGGTTTGCATTCGGGGTTCGACGTTTCTCGGTTTTAGTTTTTGGGGGTTCACGTTCGGTGTTCGAGGTTTCTCGGTTCGGGGTTTCGGATGGGGGGTTTAGGGTTTCGGGCTTTCACAATTCGGGGTTTTTGTTGTTCAAGGTTTCGGGTACGGGGTTTCAAGGTTTGGGGTTTCGGGTTTAGGTTTTCGCGGTTCGAGGTTTTGGTTTTGGGATTTCACGGTTTGGGGTTTTGCGTTTCGGGGTTTTGGGTTCGGGTTTAGTGGGTTACAGGTTTCGACGTTCGAGTTTTTCGGGTGGGGGTTTTAGGGTTTCGAGGTTTCACGGTTCGTGGTTTTCGAGGTTCAGGGTTTCGGGTTAGTGGTTTCGGATTTGGGGTTTCGGGGTTTCACGGTTCGGGGTTTTCACGGTTGGGGAATTTCAGGTTCGGGGTTTTTGTTGTTCGGGGTTTCGGGTACTGGGTTTCAAGGTTCGGAGTTTTGGGTTTGGGGTTTCGCGGTTCAAGGTTTACGAGGTTCGCGGTTTCGGGTTTCGCAGTTCGGGGTTTTGGGTTAGTGTTTCAGGGTTTAGGGATTAGGGTTTCGGGGTATGGGCTACTGTTTTCGGGTTAAGGTTGGGGGGTTCGGGGTTTTCGAGGTTCGCAATTTCGAGTTCGAGGTTTCGCGGTTTGGGGTTTCGGGTTAGGGGTTTAGGATTTAGGATTTCGGGGTTTCACGGTTTGGGGGTTTTCACGGTTGGGGTTTTTCACTGTTGGAGGATTTCAGGTTTGGGGTTTAGTGTTCGCGGTTTCGCGGTTCGGGTTTTGGTGGTCGGGGTTTTGGGGTCGGGGTTTCGGGTTTCGGTGTTTCTCGTTCGATTTTTTTGAGGTTCGGGGTTTCGGGTTCGGTGTTTCGGGGTTTCGCGGTTCGGGATTTTGGGTTCAGGGTTTCGCGGTTCAGGGTTTTGCGGTTCAGGGGTTTCGAGGTTCGGGGTTTCACGTTCGGGGTTTTCGGAGTTTTGGGGTTCATATTTTTTGCCGTTCGGGTGTCGGTTTTGGGGTTTCGAGGTTCGTGTTTCACGGTTAGTGGTTTCGGGGTTACGGGTTCGGTGTTTCGGGGTTTTCACGGACCAGGGATTTGCGTTGGGGTTTGGGGTTTTCAGGGTTCGGGGTTTTGTGTTTGGGGTTCGGGGGTTTCGAGGTTCGGGGTTTGGAGTTCGAGGTTTCGTGGTTCGGGGTTTCACGGTTCGAGGTTTAGGATTTCAGGTTTAACGGTACAATTTACGGTTTTTGGGTTTAGGTTGGGGGGTTTAGAGTTTGGGGTTCAGGGTTTTCGAGGTTTGGGGTTTCGTGGATTAGGGTTTTCGAGTTCGGGTTTTGTGGGTTCAGGGTTTGGAGTTCGGTTTTGTGGGTTCAGGGTTTCGCGGTTCGGGGTTTGCGTTCGGGTTTTGAGGTTTTTGGGTGTTTGCGTTCGGGGTTCCTGGTTTCGCGTTCCGGGGTTCGCGTTCGGGGTTCGAGGTTTCTCGGTGCGGTGTTTCGGGTGGGGGGTTTAGGGTTTTGGGTTTTCACAGTTCGGGGTTTTTGCTTTTCGGGGTTTCGGGTACGGGGTTTCGAGGTTCGGTGTTTCGGGTTCGAGGTTTCGAGGTTTGAGGTTTCGGGTTCGGGGTTCGAGGTTTTCAGGGTTTCGCGTACGGGGTTCGGGGTTGTCGTTGTTCGGGGTTTCGAGGTTCGGGGTTTGGTGTTCAGGGTTTTTCGGGGTTCGGGATTCTTTGTTTTTGGAGTTTTGGGTTTCGGGTTCAGGGTTTTCCCAGTACAGGATTTCCAGGTTCGAGGTTTCGCGTTCGATGTTTCGCGGTTCGGGGATTTTGAGGTTCGGGGATTCGCGGTTCGGTGATTTGGTTTTGAGGGTTTGGGGTTTCGCGTTCAGGGTTCAGGGTTTTGAGTTCGGGGTTTCCCCGGTTCGGGGTTTGAGTTTTGAGGATTCGCGTTCGTGTTTTAGGGATTTCGCGGTTCGGGGTTTCGGGTTAGGGTTTTCGCGGTTCAGGGTTAGGGTTTCAGGATTTTCGAGGTTTGGGGTTTCGAGGTTCGGCATTTCGAGGTTTGGGATTTCGAGGTTTGGGATTTCGAGGTTTGGGGTTTCGCGGTTCAGGGTTTTGGGTTCGGGGTTTCGCGGTTCAGGGTTTCGGGGTTCAGGGTTTGGCGTTCGGGGCTAGGGGTTTTCAGGGTTCCGGTTTTTGCGTTCGGTGTTCTTTGTTTTCGGGGTTCGGGGTTTCGCGTTCAGGGTTTTCCCGGTTCGTGATTTCCAGGTTCGAGGTTTCGTGTTCAAGGTTTTAGGTGTTTCGCGGTTCGGGGTTTTCGAGGATCGGGGTTTCGGGTTCCAGATTTCGAGGTTCGGGGTTTTTGCGGTTCGAGGTTTCGTGTTTCGGGGTTTCGGGTTTGGGTTTAGCGGGTTCCTGGTTTCACGGTTCAGAGTTTTTGGTTTAGGTGTTTAGGGTTTTGGGGTTTCGCGGTTCCGGGTTTCGGGGTTCAGGGTTTCGGTTTCGAGATTCCGCGGTTCGGGGTTTTCAAGGTTCAAGGTTTCAGGTTCGGAATTTGGGTTCAGGTTTTCACGGTTTGGGGTTTTGGATTTGGGGTTCACGTTCGGGGTTCGGGGTTTTCACGGTTCATGGTTTCGCGTTTGGGGTGTTCGGGGTTTCGCCTTCAGGGTTTGGGGTTTTCCCGGTTCGGTATTTCCAAGTTCGGGGTTTCAGGTTCGAGGTTTTAGTGTTCGGGGTTTTAGGGGTTTCGCGATTCAGGGTTTTCTAGGATCGGGGTTTCGGGTTCGGTGTTTCGGGTTTTGGTTTTTGCGGTTTTGGTTTCGGGATTTCACAGTTTGGGGTTTTGCAGTTTTGGTTTTGGGGTTCGAGTTTAGCGGGTAACAGGTTTAGCGGGTTTTTGAGGTTCGCGGTTTCGGGTTATGGGTTTCGCAGTTCAGGGTTTGTTGTTTTTGGCTTTAACGGTTCGGGGTTTCCAGGTTCGGGGTTACAAGTTCGAGGTTTTGGCGTTTGGGGTTTTAGGGGTTTGGGGTTTGGGGTTTCGGGTTTGGGGTTTGGGGTTAGTGGTTTCAGATTTGGAGTTTCGGGGTTTCACGGTTCGGGGTTTTCACGGTTGGGGAATTTCAGGTTCGGGGTTTTTGTTGTTCGGGGTTTCGGGTACGAGGTTTCAAGGTTCGGGGTTTTGGGTTTGGGGTTTCGCGGTTCAAGGTTTTCGAGGTTAGTGTTTCAGGGTTTAGGGTTTAGGGTTTCGGGGTATGGGCTACTGTTTTCGGGTTAAGGTTGGGGGGTTCGGGGTTTTGGAGGTTCGCGGTTTCGGGTTCGAGGTTTCGCGGTTTGGGGTTTAGGGGTCGGGATTTTGAATTCGGGGTTTCGAGGTTTTCAGAGTTTCACGTAAGGGGGTCGGGGTTGTCGTTGTTCAGGGTTTGGTGTTCAGGGTTTTTCGGGGTTCGGGATTCTTTGTTTTTGGAGTTTTGGGTTTCGGGTTCAGGGTTTTCCCAGTTCAGGATTTCCAGGTTCGAGGTTTCGCGTTTGATGTTTCGCGGTTCGGGGTTTTTGAGGTTCGGGGATTCGCGGTTCGGTGATTTGGTTTTGAGGGTTTGGGGTTTCGCGTTCAGGGTTCGGGGTTTTGAGTTTGGGGTTTCCCCGGTTCGAGATTTGAGGTTTGAGGATTCGCGTTCGTGTTTTAGGGATTTCACGGTTCGGGGTTTTCAAGGTTCGGGGTTTCGGGTTAGGGTTTTCGCGGTTCATGGTTAGGGTTTCGGGATTTCGAGGTTTAGGGTCTCGAGGTTCGGCATTTCGAGGATCGGGGTTTTGGGTTCAGGATTTCGAGGATCGGGGTTTTCATGGTTCAGGGTTTCGTGTTTCGGGGTTTCGGGTTCGGGTTTAGCGGGTTCCTGGTTTCGCGGTTCAGAGTTTTTGGTTTAGGTGTCTAGGGTTTCGGGGTTTCGCGGTTCCGGGTTTCGGGGTTCAGGGTTTCGGTTTCGAGATTCCGCGGTTCGGGGTTTTCAAGGTTCAAGGTTTCAGGTTCGGAATTTCGGGTTTTGGATTTGGGGTTCACGTTCGGGGTTCGGGGTTTTCACGGTTCAGGGTTTCGCGTTCGGGGTGTTCGGGTTTCAGGGTTTCGCCTTCAGGGTTTGGGATTTTCCTGGTTCGGTATTTCCAAGTTCGGGGTTTCAGGTTCGAGGTTTTAGCGTTCGGGGTTTTAGGGGTTTCGCGATTCAGGGTTTTCTAGGATCGGGGTTTCGGGTTTTGGTTTTCACGGTTTTGGTTTCAGGATTTCGCAGTTTGGGGTTTCGCAGTTCGGGTTTTGGGGTTCGGGTTTAGCGGGTAACAGGTTTCGCAGTTCGGTGACGGTTTTAGGGTTTCGGGGTTTTCACGGTTCGGGTATTTCAGGTTCGAGGTTTCATTTTTGGGGTTCAGGGTTTCGGTTTCAGGGTTTGGGGGTCGGGGTTTCGAATTCGGGGTTTTGGGTTTTGCGGTTCGGGTTTTGCGTGTTCTGGGTTTCACGATTCGAGGTTTCGCAGTGGTGTTTTGAGGTTTTCGGGGTTTTTGGGGTTTCGCGTTCGGGGTTTTGTGTTCGGAGTTTCACGGTTCACGGTTCGGGTTTTGGTAGTCGGGGTTTCGGGGTCAAGGTTCCGGGTTTCAGTGTTTCTCATTCGGTGTTTTTGAGGTTCGGGGTTTCGGGTTTGGTGTTGTAGGGTTTCACGGTTCGGGGTTTTGGGTTCACGGTTCTGCGGTTCAGGGGTTTTGAGGTTCGGGTTTCGCGGTTCGGGGTTTTGCGTTCAGGGTTTTCGGTTCCCGGTTCGGGGTTTTGTTTTCGGGGTTTTCGGGGTTTCGGTTTCGGGGTTTCAAAGTACGTGTTTTAGGGTTTTGAGTTTAGGGTTTCGGGGCTTGGGTTACTGGTTACGAGTTAAGGTTGGGGGGTTCAGGGTTTTTGAGGTTCGCGGTCTCGGGTTTGGGGTTTCGCGGTTCGGGGTTCGTGGTTTTTGAGGTTCGCGGTCTCGGGTTCGGGGTTTCGCGGTTTCGGGGTTTCGGGTTTGGGGTTTCGGGTTAGTGTTTCAGGGTTTCGGGGTTTGGATTACTGTTTTCGGGATAAGGTTGGGGGGTTCAGGGTTTTCGAGATTCGCGATTTTGGGTTCGGGGTTTCGCAATTCATTGTTTCGGGTTCGGGATTTCGCGTTCGGGGTTCGAGGTTTTTAGGGTTTCGTGTTAGGGGTTTTGGGTTCGAGGTTCGTTGTTTTTGGCTTTAAGGGTTCGAGGTTTCCAAGTTCAGGTTTCAGGTTCGAGGTTTTGGCGTTCGGGGTTTTAGGGGTTTTGCGGTTTGGGGTTTCGGGTTCAGGGTTTCGAGTTTGGGTTTTTGCAGTTCGGGGTTTTGGTTTCGCGATTTTGCAGTTTGGGGTTTTGCGGTTCGGGGTTTTGGGTAAGGGTTTTGCGGGTAACAGGTTTCGCCGTTCGGGTTTTTCGGGTGAGGGCTTTAGGGTTTAGGGGTTTCACGGTTCGGGGTTTTCGAGGTTCAGGGTTTCGGGTTAGGGGTTTAGGATTTAGTGTTTTGGGGTTTCACCTTTCGGGGTTTTCATGGTTGGGGGATTTCAGGTTCGGGGTTTCGTGTTCGCGGTTCGGGTTTTGGTGATCGGGGTTTTGGGTTTTGGTGTTTCTCGTTCGGTGTTTTCGAAGTTTGGTGTTTTGGTTTCGGGGTTTCATATTTCATGGTTTTGCAGTTTAGGGGTTTCGAGGTTCGGGGTTTCGCGGTTTGGGGTTTCGTGTTCCGGGTTTTCAGGGTTTTGGTTCCCGATTCAGGGTTACATGGTCGGGTTTTTCGGGTTTTAAGTTTTGATGTTTTGACGTTCAGGTTTTTGCCGTTCGGGGTGTCAGTTTCGAGGTTCGGGTTTCGCGGTTTGTGGTTTCGAGTTCAAGTTTTGCGGGTTCTGGATTTCACGGTTCGGGGTTTCGCGTTTGGGGTTCGAGGTTTTAGGGTGTTCACGTTCGGGGTTCGGGGTTTGGCGTTCAGGTTTAGGGGTTTTGGGGTTTCGTGTTCAGGGTTTCATGTTAGCGTTGCATGGTTTTCATGGTTCGGTGTATTCACGGTTTGAGGTTTTCAGTGTTCGGGGTTTTCGGGTTCGGGGTTTCGAGGTTTTCACGGTCCGGGGATTCGCATTGGGGTTCGGGGTTTCGAGTTCGGGGTTTCGTGGTTCGAGGTTTAGGGTTTCAAGTTTTGGGGTAAGGGTTACGGTTTTCAGGTTTAGGTTGGGGGATTTGGGGTTTGGGGTTTGGGGTTCGGGGTTTTTGAGGTTTAGGGTTTCGTGGTTCGGGGTTTCGAGGGTCGGGGTTTTCGGTTTCACGATGGGGGTTCAAGTTTTTCGGCGTTCGGGGTTTCGCGTTCGAGGTTAGGGGTTTTCTAGGTTTCGCGTTCGGGGTTCGGGGTTTCCAGGTTTGGGGTTTCGCGTTCGGGGTTTACGAGGTTTCAGGTTCGGGGTTTCGCTATTCGGGGTTTTTGCCGTTCGGGGTTTCAGGTTCGGGGTTTCAAGGTTCGAGGTTTCGAGGATCGGGGTTTCCAGGTTCAGGGTTTCGGGTTCGGGGTTTCAGGATTGGTGTTTTGCGGTTCAGGGTTTCGAGTCGGGTTTTGTGGGTTCAGGGTTTCGCGGTTCGCGGTTTGGCGTTCGGGTTTCGAGGTGTTTGGGTGTTCGCGTTCGGGGTTGTGAATTTCGCATTCAGGGTTCAAGGTTTTTGGGTGTTCGCGTTTGGGGTTCGAGGTCTCTCGGTTTGGGGTTTCGGGTGGGGGGTTTAGGGTTTCGGGTTTTCAGGGTTCGAAGTTTCGGGTGGGGGGTTTAGTGTTTCGGGTTTTCAGGGTTTGAGGTTTTTGCTGTTCGGGGTTTCGGGTACGGGGTTTCGAGGTTGCGGGTTTCAGGTTCGGGGTTTCGAGGTTGCGGGTTTCGGGTTCGGGGTTTCGAGGTTCGGGGTTTCGGGTTTGGGGTTTTGGGTTAGTGTTTTAGGGTTCGGGTTTAGGATTTTGGAGTTTGGGTTACCGTTTTCAGGTTTAGGTTGGGGGGTTCATGGTTTTCGAGGTTACCGGTTTCGGGGTTTCGGGTTCGGGATTTCGTGTTCAGGGTTCAAGGTTTTCAGGATTTCGCGTTCGGGGTTCGTGGTTTCGGGGTTTCGCGTTCGGGGTTATGGGTTCGGGGTTTTAACGGTTCGGGGTTTGCAGGTCCGGGGTTCAAGTTTTCGCGTTCGGGGTTTCTGTTTCGGGGTTTGGAGGTTCGGGTTTCGGGGTTTCGCGTTGGGGGTTTCGGGGTTTTCGGGGTTTCATGTTAGGGTTTGGGGTTTTCACCGTTAGGAGTTTCATGTTGGAGATTCAGGGTTTTCGGGGATTCGGGGTTTCGCGTTAGGGTTTCTAGGTTTTCACAGTTCAGGGTTTTCGGGTTTGGGGTTTTCGAGGTTTCGCGTTGGGGGTTCAGGTATTCGGGGTTTCACGTTCGGGGTTTGGGGGATTCGACGTTTCGGGTTAGGGATTTTGCGGTTAGGGGTTTGGTGGTCGGGGTTTCGTGTTAGGGTTTTGGGTTTCGGGGTTTCGGGGTTCCGGGTTTCGCAGTTCGAGGTGTCATTTTCGCTGTTTTGCGGTTCGGGGTTTTGGGGTTTCGCGTTCGAGGTTCGAGGTTTTTAGGGTTTTGTGGTTCTTGTTTTGGGGTATTAGGGTTTCGCGGTTCGAGGTTTGGGGTTGTACGGTTTTGCGGTTCGGTGTTTCGGTTTCGAGGTTTCGCGGTTCAGGGTTTCATGTTAGGATTCGGGTTTTTTGGGGTTTCGCGTTAAGGGTTCGGGGTTTTCACTGTTCAGGGTTTCGAGGTTCGGGGTTTGGGGTTCGAGGTTTCGCATTTGGGATTTTCGAGGTTACGGGTTGGGGATTTCACGGTTTTGGGTTTTTGCCGTTCAGGATTTTCAGGTTTGGTGTTTTCAGGGTTACGCGTTCGGGGTTTGGGATTTCGTGGTTCGGGTTTTCACGTTTGGGGTTTCGGGTTTGGGGTTTCGGGGTAGGGGTATCAGTTTCGGGTTTTGCGGGTTATGGGTTTCGCGGTCGGGGGTATCCTGTTCGGGGTTCAGGGTTTATGGGGTTTCGAGGTTTCACGTTCGGGGTTTAGAGGTTCAGGGTTTTTGGGGTTCGGGGTTGTCGGGTTTCAGGGTTTTCCCGGTTCGGGATTTCCAGCTTTGGGGTTCAATGTTTTCTGGGGTTCGCGTTCGAGGTTCGGGGTTTCACGTTTGGGTTCGGGGTTTGCGGGGTTTCACGTTCAGGGTTTTCACGGTTCGGGGTTTCGCGTTTCGAGGTTTCATGGTTCGCGGGTTTTGTGGGTTCAGGGTTTCGCGGTTCGGGGTTATGGGTTTGGGTTTTGTGGGTTTAGGGTTTCGCTGTTCGGGGTTTTGCGTTCGGGTTTCGAGGTTTTCGGGGGTTTCGGGTTCGGGGTTTTGCGGTTTTGGGTTTTTTGCCGTTCAGGATTTTCAGGTTCGGTGTTTTCAGGGTTACACGTTCGGGGTTTGGGGTTTCGAGTTGGGGGTTTCGGGGTCGGGGTATCGGTTTCGGGTTTTGCGGGTTCTGGGTTTCTCGGTCTGAGGTTTCTGGTTCGGGGTTCAGGGTTTTGTGTTCGGGGTTGTCGGGTTTCGGGGTTTTCCCGGTTTGAAATTTCCAGCTTTGGGGTTCGATGTTTTCTGGGGTTCGCGTTCGGGGTTCGGGGTTTCGCGTTCGGGTTCGGGGTTTTCGGGGTTTCACTTTCAGGGTTTTCACAGTTCGGTGTTTCGCGTTTGGGGTTCATGGTTTCATGTTCGGGGTTGGAGGTTTCGTGTTTCGAGGTTTCAAGGTTCAAGGGTTTCACGGTTCGAAGTTACGGGTTCGGGGTTTGGCATTCGGGTTTCGAGGTTTTAGGGGGTTCGCGTTTGGGGTTCGGGGTTCAAGGTTTTCGGGGGTTCGCGTTCGGGGTTTCTCGGTGTGGGGTTTTGGTGGGAGGGTTAGGGTTTCGGGTTTTGACGATTCAAGGTTTTCGCAGTTCGGGGTTCCGGTACTCAGTTTCGAGATTCGGGGTTTCGGGTTTGGGGTGTCGAGGTTCAGGGTTTCGGGTTCTGGTTTTCAGGTTCGGGGTTTCGAGGTTCAGGGTTTCGAGTTTTCGGGTTACGGGTTTCGACGTTCGGGGTTTCGAGTTCGGGTTTTCAGGTTTGGGGTTTCGGGTTCCCGGTTTCAAGGTTCGGGTTTTCGGGTTAGTGTTTTAGGGTTTCGGGGTTAGGGTTACCGTTTTCGGGTTTAGGTTGGGGGGTTCGGGGTTTTCAAGGTTCAGGGTTTCGCGTTGGGGGTTCGGGGTTGTCGCGATTCGGGTTTCGGGTTCGGGTTTTTCGCGGTTCGACGTTTCGGGTTCAGGGTACGTTGTTTTCGGGGTTTCCCATTACTGGTTCGGGGTTTTAACAGTTCAGGGTTCGGGGTTTCGCGTTCGGGGTTTCTGTTTCGAGTTTTGCGGTTTCGAAGTTTCGCGGTATGGGGTTTTCGATTCGGAGTGTCGTGTTCGGGGTTCGAGGTTTTCTAGGGTTCGGGGTTTCACGTTCTAGTTCGGGTTTTTGGTGTTTCGCTCGGGGTTCTGGGTTACGCGTTAGGGTTTCGGGGTTTTCACGGTTCGGGGTTTCGCGTTGGGGGTTCGGGGTTTTTGGGGATTCAGGGTTTCGAGGTTCGGGGATTTCAGGTTCGGGGTTTTCAGGGTTTCGCGTTCGGGGTTCAGGGTTTCAGGTTCAGGGTTTCGCGGTCCGGGGTTTGGGGGTTTGGGTTTCGACTTTGGGGTTTTGGGTTAGGGGTTTAGGGTTTTGCGGTTTGGGGTTTTGCATTTGAGTTTTGAGGTTTTTGGGGGTTCGCGTTCAGCATTCAGCGTATCGCGTTCGCGTTTGGGGTTTCGCGTTAGGGTTTCAGAGTTTTGCGTTCGAGGTTTCGTGTTTACGGTTTCGGGGTTTTCACGGTTAGGGGTTTTGCATTGGGGGTTTCGAGGTTTTGCGTTCGGGGTTTCGTGTTTGAGGTTTCATGGTTTTGCGGTTCGGGGTTTGGTGGTCGGGTTTCAGGTTTGGGGTTTTCTGGGGTTCTCATTCGGGGTTTGAAGTTTAGCGTTCGGGTTCGGGGTTTTTGGGTTTTCACGTTCGGGGTTCGGGGTTTCGCGTAAGGGTTTTGGGGTTTTCACGGTTCAGGGTTTCGCTGTGGGGATTCGGGGTTTTCGGGGTCGGGGTTTCAGGTGTGGGGTTTGGGGTTTCAGGGTTTAGCGGTTCAGGGTTTTAGTTTTGCGGTTTCGCGGTTTGGGGTTTCAGGTTCAGTGTTTCGCATGCTCGGTACGAGCTTTTCGGGGTTTGACAGTTTGCGGTTTCGAGTTGTAGGGTTTCGCGGTTTGGGGGTTCAGGGTTGAGGTTTCGCGGTTCAGGGGGAAAGGTTGGGGGATTTCACGGTTCGGGGGTTTTCATAGTTGGGGGATTTCAGGTTCGGGGTTTCGTGTTTGAGGTTTCGCGGTTTGGGTTTTGGTGGTCGAGGTTTCGGGTTTCGGTTTTTTCGAGATTCGGGGTTTCGGGTTTGGTGTTTCGGGGTTTCGCGGTTCGGGATTTCTGGTTCAGGTTTCATGGTTCAGGGTTTTATGGTTCAGGGGTTTCGAGGTTCGGGGTTTCGCGTTCGGGGTTTTCGAGGTTTCGGTTCCCGGTTCCGGGTTTCGTGTTCGAGGTTTTCGGAGTTTCGGGGTTCAGATTTTTTGCCGTTCGGGTGTTGGTTTCGGGGTTTCGAGGTTCGGGGTTTCGTGGTTCGGGGTTTCATGATTCGGGGTTTAGGATTTCAGGTTTAAGGGTAAAGGTTAGGGTTTTCGGGTTTAGGTTGGGGGGTTTGGAGTTTGGGGTTCGGGGTTTTCGAGGTTTGGGGTTTTGCGGTTCAGGGTTTCGAGTTCGGGTTTTGTGGGTTCAGGGGTTTTTGGGGTTTCGCGTTCGGGGATTCGTGTTCGGGGTTTCACAATTCGCGGTTCGGGTTTTGGTAGTCGGGGTTTCGGTGTTTCTCATTCGGTGTTTTTTGAGGTTCGTGGGTTTTACGGTTCGGTGTTTCAGGGTTCACGGTTCTGCGGTTCAGGGGTTTCAAGGTTTGGGGTTTCGCGGTTCGGGGTTTTGCGTTCGTGGTTTTCGGGGTTTCGGTTCCCGGTTCAGGGTTTTGTGTTCGGGGTTTTCGGGGTTTTAGTTTCGAGGTTTTGAGGTGTTGGTTTTTTCGTTCGGGGTGATGGTTTTGAGGTTTCGAGGTTCGGGTTTTGGCGGTTCAGGGCTTCGGGTTCAGATTTGGCTAGGTCTGGGTTTTGCGGTTCGGGGTTTTCGGTTCGGGGTTTCGCGTTCGGGGTTTCACTTTAGGGTTGTGGGGTTTTCATGGTTCGGCGTTTTCACGGTTCGAGGTCTTCAGCGTTCAGGGTTTTCGGGGTTTTGGGTTTCGTGTTTCAGAGTTTTCACGGTCAAGGGATTCGCGTTCGGGTTTGGGTTTTCGGGGTTCGAGGTTTTGCGTTCGGGTTTTGAGGTTTTTGGTTGTTCGCTTTTGGGGTTCCGGGTTTCGCGTTCTGGGTTCGATGTTTTCAGGGGTTCGCGATCGGGGATCGACGTTTCTCGGTTCGGTGTTTTGGATGGGGGGTTTAGGGTTTTAGGCTTTCACGGTTCGGGGTTTCGGGTACAAGGTTTCAAGGTTCGGGGTTTCGAGTACGTGTTTTTGGGTTTCAGGTTTAGGGTTTCGGGGTTTGGGTTACTGTTTTCGGGTTAAGGTTGGGGGTTCGGGGTTTTCGGGGTTCGCGGTTTCGGTTTCGGGTTCGGGGTTTCGGGTTCGGGGTTTCGGGTTAGTGTTTTAGGGTTTTGGGTTTCGAGGTTTGGATTACTGTTTTCGGGTTAAGGTTGGGGGGTTTGGGGTTTTCGAGGGTCGCGATTTCGGGTTCGGGGTTTCGCAGTTCATGGTTTCGGGATTTCGCGTTCGGGGTTGGAGTGTTTTCAGGGTTTTGTGTTAAGGTTTTTGGGTTGTCGCGGTTAAGGGTTTCGGGTTAGGGGTTTCGCGTTTCGGCATTTCGGGTTCGAGATTCGTTGTTTTTGGCTTTAAGGGTTCGGGGTTTCCAAGTTCGAGGTTTGGGGTTCGGGGTTTCATGTTCGGGCTTTCGGGTTCGGGTTTTGGGGTTTTGCGTTCAGGGTTTTCCCGGTTCGGTAATTCCAGGTTCGGGATTTCAGGTTCGAGGTTTTGGCGTTCGGGGTTTTAGGGGTTTCGCGGTTCAGGGTTTCGGGTTCAGGGTTTTGGGTTTGGGTTTTTGCTGTTCGGGGTTTTGGTTTCGCGATTTCGCAGTTTGGGGTTTTGCGGTTCGGGGTTTTGGGTTTGGGTTTTGCGGGTAACAGGTTTCGCCGTTCGGGTTTTTCGGGTGAGGGCTTTAGGGTTTCGGGGTTTCACGGTTCGGGGTTTTCGAGGTTCAGGGTTTCGGGTTAGGGGTTTAGGATTTAGTGTTTCGGGGGTTTCACGTTTCAGGGTTTTCACGGATGGGGGAGTTCAAGTTTGGGGTTTTGGTTTCGGGGTTTCGCGGTTCGGGATTTTGGGTTCAGGGTTTCGCGTTTCATGGTTTTGCGGTTCAGGGGTTTTGAGGTTCGGGGTTTCGCGGTTTGGGGTTTCGTGTTCCGAGTTTTCAGGGTTTTGGTTCCCGATTCAGGGTGTCATAGTCGGGTTTTCAGTTTCGTTGTTTTGAGGTTCAGGTTTTTGTCGTTCAGGGTGTCGGTTTCGAGGTTCGGGTTTCGTGGTTTGTGGTTTCGAGTTCAAGTTTTGCGGGTTCTAGATTTTGCGGTTCGGGGTTTCGCGTTCGGGGTTCGAGGTTTGAGGGTGTTCACGTTCGGGGTTCGGGGTTTGGCGTTCAGGTTCAGGGTTAGCGGGGTTTCGTGTTTGGGGATTCATGTTAGCATTGCGGGGTTTTCATGGTTCGAGGTTTTCAGCGTTCGGGGTTTTCGGGATTTCGGGTTCGGGGTTTGGAGGTTTTCACGGTCCGGGGATTCGCGTTGGGGTTCGGGGTTTCGAGTTTAGGGTTTCATGGTTCGGGGTTTAGGGTTTCAGGTTTTGGGGTAAAGGTTACGTTTTTCGGGTTTAGGTTGGGGGATTTGGGGTTTGGGGTTCGGGGTTTTTTGAGGTTTGGGGTTTTCGCGGTTTGGGGTTTCGGGTTCGAGGTTGGGGGTTTTCTAGGTTTCGTGTTCGGGGTTCGGGGTTTCCAGGTTCGGGGTTTTGCGTTCGGGGTTTACAAGGTTTCGGGTTCGGGGTTTTGCTATTCGGGATTTTTTTCGTTCGGGGTTTTAGTTTCGGGGTTTCGAGGTTCGGGTTTCCAGGTTCAGGGTTTCGGGTTCGGGGTTTCAGGATTGGTGTTTTGCAGTTCAGGGTTTCGAGTCGGGTTTTGTGGGTTCAGGGTTTCGCAGTTCGCGGTTTGGCGTTCGGGTTTCGAGGTTTTCGGGTGTTCGCGTTCGGGGTTCCGAATTTCGCATTCAGGGTTCAAGGTTTTTGGGTGTTCGCATTTGGGGTTCGAGGTCTCTCAGTTTGGGGTTTCGGGTGGGGGGTTTAGGGTTTCGGGTTTTCAGGGTTCGGGGTTTTTGCTGTTCGGGGTTTCGGGTACGGGGTTTCGAGGTTGCGGGTTTCGTGGTTTGGGGTTTTGGGTTAGTGTTTTAGGGTTCGGGTTTAGGATTTTGGAGTTTGGGTTACTGTTTTGAGGTTTAGGTTGGGGGGTTCAGGGTTTTCGAGGTTCGAGGTTTTTAGGGTTTCGTGGTTCTGGTTTTGGGGTATTAGGGTTTTGCGGATCGGGGTTTTGGGGTTTCGTGTTCGAGGTTCTAGGTTTTTAGGGTTTCGTGGTTCTGGTTTTGGGATATTAGGGTTTCGCGGTTTGGGGTTTGGGGTTGTATGGTTTCACGGTTCAGTGTTTCGGTTTCGAGGTTCGACGTTACGGGTCTGGGGTTCGGGTTTCTTGGGGTTTCGCGTTAAGGGTTCGGGGTTTTCACTGTTCATGGTTTCGAGGTTCGTGGTTTGGGGTTCGGGGTTTTGCATTTGGGGTTTTCGGGGTTTCGGGTTCAGGGTTTCGTGGTTTTGGGTTTTTGCCGTTCGGGATTTTCAGGTTCGGTGTTTTCAGGGTTACGAGTTCGGGGTTTGGGGTTTCGTGGTTCGGGGTTTTGCGGTCGTGGTTTCGGGTTTGGGGTTTCGGGTTGAGGTTTCTCGGGATCTGGGTGTCGTGGTTCGGGGTTTCCGGTTCGAGGTTTCGCGTTCGGGGTTCGAGGTTTTAGGGGGTTCACGTTCAGGGTTCAGGATTTGGGGTTTTGCATTCGGGTTCGGGGTTTTGGGGGTTTCGTGTTTGGGGTTTCACGTTAGTGATGCGGGGTTTTCATGGTTCAGCGTTTTCACGGTTCGAGGTTTTCAGCGTTCAAGGTTTTCAGGGTTTCGGGTTCGGTGTTTTGGGGTTTTCATGGTCCAGGGATTCGCATTGGGGTTTGGGGTTTCGTGTTCGGGGTTCGGGGGTTTCAGGGTTTTGAGCTCGGGGTTTCGTGGTTTGGGGTTTCACGGTTCAGGGTTTAGGATTTCTGGTTTTAGGGTAAAGGTTATGGTTTTTGGGTTTAGGTTGGGCGGTTTGGGGTTCGGGGTTTTCGAGGTTTGGGGTTTCGCGGTGCAAGGTTTCTAGTTCAGGTTTTGTGGGTTCAGGGTTTTGCGGTTCGGGGTTTCCCCTTCGGGTTTTCAATTTCGGGGTTTCGAGGTTCAGGTTTTTGCCGTTCGGGGTGTCGGTTCGGGGTTTCGAGTTCGAGGTTCAAGGTTTTTTTAGGGGGTTCACGTTCGGGGTTCGATGTTTTTTTAGGGGGGTCACGTTCGGGGTTCAGGGTTTTCCATTCGGGTTCGAGGTTTTGGGGGTTTCGTGTACGGGGTTTCACATTAGGGATGCGGGGTTTTCATGGTTCGACGTTTTAACGGTTTGAGGTTTTCAGCGTTTAAGGTTTTCAGGGTTTCGGGTTCGGTGTTTCGGGGTTTTCATGGTCAAGGGATTCGCGTTGGGGCTTGGGGTTTTCGGGGTTCGGGATTTCGTGTTCGGGGTTTAGGATTTCAGGTTTTGAGGTAGAGGTTATGGTTTTCGGGTTTAGGTTGGGGGGTTGGGGGGTTTGGGGTTCGGGGTTTTCGAGGTTTGGGGTTTCGCGGTTCAGGGTTTCGAGTTCGGGTTTTGTGGGTTCAGGGTTTCGCGGTTCGGGGTTTGCAGTTAGGGTTTTGTGGGTTCAGGGTTTCACGGTTCGGGGTTTCCCCTTCGGGGTTTTGCATTCGGGTTTTGAGATTTTCAGGTGTTCGCATTCGGGGTTCCAGGTTTCGCGTTCAAGTTTCGACTTTTTTCGGTTCGAGGTTTTTCAGGGTTAGCGTTCGGGGTTCGACGTTTCTCGGTTCAGGGTTTCGGATGGGGGGTTTAGGGTTTCGGGCTTTCATGGTTCGGGGTTTTCGCTGTTCGGGGTTTCGGGTACGGGGTTTCGAGGTTCGGGTGTTTGGGTTCGCAGTTTCGAGGTTCGGGGTTTCGGGTTCGGGATTCGCGGTTTTCAGGGTTTCGCGTTAGGGGTTCGGGGTTTCGAGGTTCAGGGTTCGGGGTTTGGCGTTCAGGGTTTTCGAGGTTCGGGGTTTCGGGTTTCGGGTTTCGGTGTTTCTCATTCGGTGTTTTTGAGGTTTGGGGTTTCGGGTTCGGGGTTTCGCGGTTCGGGATTTCGGGTTCGGGGTTTTGCGGTTCAGGGTTTTGCGGTTCAGGGGTTTCGAGGTTCGGGGTTTCCCGTTCGGGGTTTTCAAGGTTTCGGTTCCCGATTCCGGGGTTCGTGTTTGGGGTTTTCGGGGTTTCGGTTTCGGAGTTTCGAGGTTCAGGTTTTTGCCGTTCGGGGTGTCGGTTCGGGGTTTCGAGGTCTGGGTTTCGCGGTTCGGGGTTTCCGGTTCGAGGTTTTGCGTTTGGGGTTCGAGGTTTTTTTAGGGAGTTCACCTCGGGGGTTCGGGGTTTTGCATTCGGGTTCGAGGTTTTGTGGGTTTCGCGTTCGGGGTTTCACGTTAGGGATGCGGGGTATTCATAGTTCGGTGTTTTCACGGTTCAAGGTTTTCAGCGTTCAAGGTTTTCAAGGTTTCGGGTTCGGTGTTTCGGGTTTTTCACGGTCCAGGGATACGCGTTGGGGTTCGGGGTTCGGGGTTTCGAGTTCGGGGTTTCGTGGTTTGGGGTTTCACGGTTCAGGGTTTAGGATTTCAGGTTTTAGGGTAAAGGTTATGGTTTTCGCGTTTAGGTTGGGGGGTTTGGGGTTCGGGGTTTTCGAGGTTTGGGGTTCGAGGTTTTCGGGGGTTCGCTTTAGTGGTTCGAGGTTTCTCGGTTCGGGGTTTCAGGTTGGGGGTTTAGGGTTTCGGGGTTTCACGGTTCAGGATTTCGGATTAGGGTTTAGCGGGTTCCCGGTTTCGCGGTTCAGGTTTTTTGAGGTTCGGGGTTTTTGTTTTGAGATTTCATGTTCAAGGTTCGGGGTTTTCGGGGTTCAGGGTTTCGCGTTAAGGGTTTTTGGGGTTCGGAGTTTCAGATTAGGGTTTAGCGGGTTCCGAGTTTTGCGGTTCGGGATTTTTGAGGTTCGGGGTTTTGGTTTTGAGATTTCATGTTCAAGGTTCGGGGTTTTCGGGATTCAGGGTTTCGCGTTCAGGGTTTTGGGGTTCGGGGTTTCATGTTCGGGGTTCGGGGTTTTCGGGGTTTGGGGTTTCGCGTTCAAGGTTCGGGGTTTTGAGTTCAGGGTTTTCCCGGTTCAGGGTTTCAGGTTCGAGGTTTCGCGTTCGCGTTTTAGGGATTTCGTGGTTCGGGTTTTCGAGGTTTGGCGTTTCGGGTGTGGTTTTCGGGTTCAGGGTTTCAAGGTTCAGGTTACGGGGTTCAGGGTTCAGGGATTGGCGTTCGGGGTTCGGGTTTTCGCGTTCGGTGTTCTTTGTTTTCGGAGTTCGGGGTTTCGCGTTCAGGGATTTCCTGGTTCGTGATTTCCAGGTTCGAGGTTTCGGGTTCGAGGTTTCGCGTTCCCGATTTTAGGGGTTTCGCTGTTCGGGGATTTCAAGGTTCGGGGTTTCGCGTTTCGGGGTTTCGGGTTCGGGTTTAGCGGGTTTCCAGTTTCGCGGTTCGGAGTTTTTGGGTTAGGGGTTTAGGGTTTCGGGGTTTTCGAGGTTTAGAGTTTCGCGTTCGGGGTTTTCAGGGTTTCAGTTCCCGATTCAGGGTTTCGTGTTTGGGGTTTTCGGGGTTTTAAGGTTCTGGTTTTGGCGTTTGGGTTACTGTTTTCGGGTTATGGATGGGGGGGTTCGGGGTTTTGAGGATCGCGGTTTCGGGTTAGGGGTTTCACAGTTCGGGGTTTTTGCGGTGGGGTTTTGAGGTTTTCAGGGGTTCGCGTTTGGGGTTTCGGGGTTTTCACGGTTCGGGGTTTCGTGTTGGGGGTTCGGGGTTTTTGGGGTTTTGCGGTTCATGGTTTCGCGGTTCGGGGTTTCGTGTTCGGGGTTTTCAAGGTTTCAGTTCCTGGTTCAGGGTTTCGTGTTCGGGGTTTACGGGGTTTCGAGGTTCGGGTTTTTGTCGTTCGGGGTGATGGTTTCGGGGTTTTGAGGTTCGGGTTTTGGCGTTTGGGTTATTGTTTTCGGGTTAAGGTTGGGGGGTTCGGGGTTTTTGAGGTTCGCGGTTTCGGGTTAGTGGTATCGCAGTTCGGGGTTTCGGGTTTGGGGTTTCGCGGTTTGGCGTTTCGGGTTCGGGGTTCGTTGTTTTTGGCTTTAAGGGTTCGGGGTTTCCAGGTTCGGGGTTTGGGGTTCGGGCTTTCGGCTTTGGGGTTTCGTGTTCGGGGTTCGGGGATTTGCGTTCGGGGTTTCAGGTTCAAGGTTTTGGCATTCGGGGTTTTAGGGTTTTCGCGGTTCGGGGTTTTCGCGGTTCGGGGTTTCGGTTTTGGGTTTTTGCGGTTCAGGATTTTGGTTTTGGGATTTCACAGTTTGGGGTTTTGCGGTTTGGGGTTTCGTGTTCGGGGTTTCGTGTTCGAGGTTTCGCGGTTCGGGTTTTGGTGGTTGGGGTTTCGGGGTCTGGGTTTTGGGTTTCAGTGTTTGTCGTTTCGTTGTTTTAGATGTTCGGGGTTTCGTGTTCGGTGTTTCGGGGTTTAGCGGTTCGGGATTTCGGGTTGAGGGTTTTGCGGTTCAGGGTTTTTGAAGTTCGGGGTTTCGCGTTCGGGGTTTTCTTGGTTTCGGTTCCCGATTCCGGGTTTCGTGTTTGGGGTTTTTGGGGTTATGGGGTTCAGATTTTTTTCTGTTCGGGGTTTCGGGTTCGGTGTTTCGTGGTTTTCATGGTCCAGGGATTCTTGTAGGGGTTGGGGTTTTCGGGGTTTCGTGTTCGGGGTTCGGGGGTTTCGGGGTTCGAGGTTTCGAGTTCGGGTTTAACGGTTCGGGGTTTAGGATTTCAGGTTTTGGGGTAAAGGTTACGATTTTCGGGTTTAGGTTGGGGGTTTTGGGTTTTGGGGTTTTCGAGTTTCGGGGTTTCGCGGTTCAGGGTTTCGAGTTCGAGTTTTGTGGGTTCAGGGTTTCGCGGTTCGGGGTTTGGAGTTCGGGGTTTGTGGGTTCAGGGTTTCGCGGTTCGGGGTTTCCCCTTCGGGGTTTTGCGTTGGAGTTTTGAGGTTCAGGGTTTCACGTTCGAGGTGTTCGGGGTTCGGGGTTTCGCCTTCGGTGTTTGGGGTTTTCCCGGTTCTGTATTTCCAAGTTCGGGGTTTCAGGTTCGAGGTTTTGGCGTTCGGGGTGTTAGGGGTTTCGCAATTCGGGGTTTCATAGGATCGGGGTTCCGGGTTCGGGGTTTCGGGTTTTGGTTTTCGTGGTTCGGGGTTTTGGTTTCGGGATTTCACAGTTTGGGGTTTTGCGGTTCGGGGTTCGGGGTTCGGGTTTTGCGGGTAACAGGTTTCGCAGTTCGGGTTTTTCGGGTTTCGGGGTTTCACGGTTCGGTGTTTTTGAGGTTCAGGGTTTCAGGTTAGGGGTTTAGGATTTAATGTTTTGGCGTTTCACGGTTCGAGGTTTTCACGGTTCGGGTATTTCAGGTTCGGGGTTCAGGGTTCAGGGTAAGGGGTTCGGGGTTCGGGGGTCGGGGTTTCGAATTCGGGGTTTCGGGGTTGGGGTTTTGGGTTAGGGGTTTAGGGTTTCGGGGTTCGGGGTTTTAGTTTTGCGGTTTGGTTTTTACGGGTTCTGGGTTTCGCGGTTCGGGGGTTCGCGGTGGGGTTTTGAGGTTTTTTTGGGTTCGCGTTAGGGGTTTCACGTTATGGTTTTTCGGATTTTCACGGTTCGGGGTTTCGCATTGGGGGTTCAGGGTTTTTGAGGTTTTGAGGTTCGGGGTTTCGCGGTTCGGGGTTTCGCGTTTGGGGTTTTCAGGGTTTCGGTTCCTGGTTCAGGGTTTCGTGTTTGGGGTTTTCGGGGTAATGGTTTCGGGGTTTTGAGGTTCGGGTTTTTGCGTTTGGGTTAATATTTTCGGGTTAAGTTAGGGGGGTTCAGGGTTTTTGAGGTTCGCGGTTTCGGGTTAGGGGTATCGCAGTTCGGGGTTTCGGGTTCGGGGTTTCGCGGTTCGGCATTTCGGGTTCGGGGTTCGTTGTTTTTGGCTTTAAGGGTTTGGGGTTTCCAAGTTCAAGGTTTGGGGTTCGGGCTTTCGGGTTAGGGGTATCGCAGTTCGGGGTTTTTGGGTTCGGGGGTTTTCGCGGTTCGGCATTTAGGGTTCGGGGTTTCCAGGTTCGGGGTTTGGGGTTCGGGCTTTCGGCTTCGGTGTTTCGTGTTCGGGGTTCGGGGATTTGCGTTCGGGGTTTCAGGTTCGAGGTTTTGGCGTTCGGGGTTTTAGGGGTTTTTGCGGTTCAGGATTTTGGTTTTGGGATTTCACAGTTTGGGGTTTTGCGGTTCGGGGTTTCGTGTTCTAGGTTTCGCGGTTCGGGTTTTGGTGGTCGGGATTTCAGGGTTGGCGTTTCGTGTTTCGGTGTTTCTCGTTCGTTGTTTTCGATGTTCGGGGTTTCGGGTTCGGGGTTTCGGGTTTGGGATTTCAGATTCAGGGTTTCGCGGTTCAATGTTTTGCAGTTCAGGGGTTTCGAGGTTCGGGGTTTCGTGTTCGTGGTTTTCAAGGTTTCGGTTCCCGGTTCCGGGTTTCGTGTTTGGGGTTTTTGGGGTTTCGGGGTTCAGATTTTTTGCCGTTCGAGGTGTTGGTTTCTGGGTTTCGAGGTTCGGGTTTCGCGGTTCAGGGTTCGGGGTTTTCGGGGTTTCGCGTTCATGGTTCGGGGGTTTCAAGGTTCGGGGGTTTCGGGGTTCGAGGGTTTCAGGGTTTGGGGTTTCGAGTTCGGGGTTTCGTGGTTCGGGGTTTCACGGTTTGGGGTTTAGGATTTTAGGTTTTGGGTTAAAGGTTACGGTTTTCAAGTTTAGGTTGGGGGGTTTTGTGGTTCAGGGTTTCGAGGTTCGGGGTTTCCCCTTTGGGGTTTTGCATTCGGGTTTTGAGGTTTTCGGGTGTTCGCTTTCGGGGTTCCGGGCTTCGCGTTCGGGGTTCGTGGTTTTCGGGGTTTCGCGTTAGGGGTTCGGGGTTCGAGTTTCGAGGTTTCTCGGTTCAGGGTTTCGGGTGGGGGGTTTAGGGTTTCGGGTTTCACGGTTCAGGGTTTTCGCTGTTCAAGGTTTCGGGTACGGGGTTTCGGGTTCGGGATTTCGCGTTAGGGGTTCGAGGTTTTTAGGGTTTTGTGTTAGGGGTTTGAGGTTGTCGCGGTTCGGGGTTTCGGGATTCGCGTTCGGGGTTAGAGGTTTCTCAGTTCGGGGTTTCGGGTTTAGGGTTTCGGGTTTTCATGGTTCAGGGTTTTCGCTGTTCCGGGTTTCGGGTACGGGGTTTTCGAGGTTCGGGGTTTCGTGTTCGAGGTTTCGAGGTTCGGGGTTTCGGGTTCAGGGTTTTGGGTTCGGGATTTCGCGTTCAGGGTTCGAGGTTTTCGGGATTTCGTGTTAGGGGTTCGGGGTTGTCGTGGTTCGGGGTTTTCGTGGTTCGGGGTTTCGGGTTTCGGTGTTTCTCGTTCGGTGTTTTCGAGGTTTGGGGTTTCGGGTTCGGGGTTTCGCGGTTTGGGGTTTCGCGTTCGGGGTTTTCGAGGTTTCGGATCCCAATGTCGATTCGGGGTTTCGAGGTTCAGGTTTCGCGTTCGGGGTTCGAGGTTTGGGGTTTCACAGTTCAGGGTTTAGGATTTCAGGTTTTGGGGTAAAGGTTACAGTTTTTCGGGTATAGGTTGGGGGGTTTGGGGTTCGGGGTTTTCGAGGTTTGAGGTTTTGAGGTTCAGGGTTTCGAGTTCGGGTTTTGTGGGTTCAGGGTTTCGCGGTTCGGGGTTTCCCCTTCGGGGTTTTGCGTTCAGGTTTTGAGGATTTCGGGTGTTCACGTTTGGGGTTCCGGGTTTCGCGTTTGGGGTTCGAGGTTTTCGGGGGTTCGCTTTCGGGGTTCGAGGTTTCTCGGTTCGGGGTTTCAGATTTTCACGGCTCGGGGTTTTCGCAGTTCGGGGTTTCGGATACGGGGTTTCGAGGTTTGGGGTTTCGAGCTCGCGGTTACGAGGTTCGGGGTTTCGGGTTCAGGATTTCGCTTTAGGGGTTTCGAGTTTCGGTGTTTGGCGTTCAAGGTTTTCGGGGTTCGGGATTCTTTGTTTTCCGGGTTCTAGGTTTTGCGTTCAGGGTTTTCCCGGTTCGGGATTTCCAGGTTCGATGTTTCGCATACGGGGATTTAGGGGTTTTTCGGTTCGGGGTTTCGCGGTTAGAGGTTTTCGAGGTTCGGGGTTTCGGGTTCGGGATTTCCCGTTCGGGGTTCGAGGTTTTCAGGGTTTCGCGTTAGGGGTTCGGGGTTGTCGCGGTACGGGGTTTCGGGGTTCGTGTTCGGGGTTCTAGTTTCTCGGTTCGGGGTTTCGAGTTTCACGGTTCGGGGATTTGGTTTCGGAGTTTCGAGTTTCAAGTTTCGGGGTTTCACGGTTCGGGGTTTCGGATTAGGGTTTAGCGGGTTCCCGGTTTCGCGGTTCGGGGTTTTCGAGGTTCGGGGTTTTGGTTTTGAGATTTCATGTTCAGGTATTTCGGGGTTTAGGGTTTCGCGTTCAGGGTTTTCGAGGTATGGGGTTTCGCGTTCGGGGTTCGGGTTTTTCGGGGTTTGCGGTTTCGCTTTAGGGTTCGGGGTTTTGAATTCGGGGTTTTTTTCCGGTTCGGGGTTTCAGTTTTGAGGTTTCGCGTTCGTGTTATAGGGATTTCGTGGTTTGTGGTTTTTTGAGGTTCGGGGTTTGGGGTTCGAGGTTTCTGGTTAGAGTTTTCACGGTTCAGGGTTAGGGTTTCGTGATTTCGAGGTTTCGGGTTTTCACGGTTTAGTGTTTTGGATTCAGGGTTTCACATTCGGGGTTCAGGGTTTCGCGTTCGGGATTCGGGGTTTCGCCTTCGGGGCTTGGGGTTTTTCTGGTTCGGTATTTCCAAGTTCGGGGTTTCAGGTTTGAGGTTTTGGCGTTCGGGGTTTTAGGGGTTTCACAGTTCGGGGTTTTATAGGATTGGGGTTTCGGGTTCGGGGTTTCGGGTTTGGGTTTTCGCGGTTCGTGGTTTTGGTTTCGGGATTTCACAGTTTGGGGTTTGGGGTTCTGGTTTAGCGGGTAACAGGTTTCGCCGTTCGGGTTTTTCGGGTAAGGGTGTTAGGGTTTCGGGATTTCACGGTTCGGGGTTTTCGAGGTTCAGGGTTTCAGATTAGGGGTTTAGAATTTAATGTTTTGGGGTTTCACGGTTCGGGGTTTTCACGGTTCGGGTATTTCAGGTTCGGGGTTTCAGGTTCGGGGTTTCACGTTCGGGGTTCAGGGTTCAGGGTTTCGGGTTCGGGGTTTAGGGGTCGGGATTTCGAATTCAGGGTTTCGGGGTTGGGGTTTCAGGTTCGGGGTTTTGGGTTAGGGATTTCACAGTTTAGGGTTTGGGGTTTTGGTTTAGCGGGTAACTGGTTTCGCCGTTCGGGTTTTTCGGGTAAGGGTTTTAGGGTTTCGGGGTCTCACGGTTCGGGGTTTTCACGGTTCAGGTATTTCAGGTTCGGGGTTTCGCGTTCGGGGTTCAGGGTTTCGGGTTCGGGGTTTAGGGGTCGGGATTTCGAATTCGGGGTTTCGGGGTTTTTCGGGTTCGGGGTTTTGGGTTAGGGATTTCACAGTTTGGGGTTTGGGGTTCTGGTATAGCGGGTAACAGGTTTCGCCGTTCGGGTTTTTCGATTAAGGGTTTTAGGGTTTCGGGGTCTCACGGTTTGGGGTTTTCGAGGTTCAAGGTTTCAGATTAGGGGTTTAGGATTTAATGTTTTGGGGTTTCACGGTTCGGGGTTTTCACGGTTCGGGAATTTCAGGTTCGGGGTTTCGTGTTTGGGGTTCAGGGTTCAGGGATTCGGGTTCGGGGTTTAGAGGTCGGGATTTTGAATTCGGGGTTTCGGGGTTTAGGGTTTCGTGGTTCGGGGTTTTGGTTTTGCGGTTTGGTTTTTGCGGGTTCTGGGTTTTGCGGTTCGAGGTTTCGCAGTGGGGTTTTGAGGTTTTCGGGGGTTCGCGTTCGGGGTTTCGCGTTATGGTTTTGGGGTTTTCACGGTTCGGGGTTTCGTGTTGGGGTTTAGCAATTTGGGGTTTTGGGTTCAGGGTTTCGCGGTTCAGGGTTTCGCGGTTCGGGGTTTCACGGTTCGGGGTTTTGCGTTCGGGGTTTTCGGTGTTTCATTTTCCGGTTCAGGGTTTCGTGTTCGGGGTTTTCGGGGTTTTGGTTTTAGGGTTTCAAGGTTTGTGTTTTAGTCGTTCGGGGTGATGGTTCCGGGTTATGGGTTTCGCAGTTCAGGGTTTCGGGTTCGGGGTTTCGCGGTTCGGCGTTTCGGGTTCAGGGTTTGTTGCTTTTGGCTTTAAGGGTTCTTAGGGGTTACAAGTTCGAGGTTTTGGCGTTTGGGATTTTAGGGGTTTCGCGGTTTGGGGTTTTCGAGGTTCGGGGTTTCGGGTTCGGGGTTTCGGGTTTGGGTTTTCGTGGTTCGGAGTGTGGGTTTCGGGATTTCACAATTTGGGGTTTTGCGGTTCGGGGTTTTGGGTTCGGGTTTAGCGGGTATCAGGTTTCGACGTTCGAGTTTTTCGGGTGAGGGTTTTAGGGTTTCGGGGTTTTCGAGGTTCAGGGTTACGGGTTAGGGGTTTAGGATTTAGGGTTTCGGGGTTTCACGGTTCGGGGTTTTCACGGTTGGCGGATTTCAGGTTCGGGTTGTCGTGTTCGAGGTTTCGGTGTTTCTCGTTTGTTGTTTTCGATGTTCGGGGTTTCAGGTTCGGGGTTTCAGGTTCAGGGTTTCGCGGTTCAGGGTTTTTTGGTTCAGGGGTTTAGAGGTTCGGGGTTCTTTGTTTTCATGTTTTCGCGTTCAGGGTTTCACGTTAGGGATGCGGGGTTTTCATGGTTCGGCGTTTTCACGGTTCGAGGTTTTCAGCGTTCAAGGTTTTCGGGGTTTCGGGTTAGGTGTTTCGGTGTTTTCATGGTCCAGGGATTCGCGTTGGGGTTTGGGGTTTTCGTGGGTTCGGTGTTTTGGGTTCAGGGTTCGGGGTTTTCGAGGTTCGGGGTTTCGAGTTCGGGGTTTAGGATTCAGGTTTTGGGGTAAAGGTTACTGTTTTCGGGTTTTGGTTGGGGGGTTTGGGGTTTGGGGTTCGGGGTTTTCATGGTATGGGGTTTCGCGGTTCAGGGTTTCGAGTTCGGGTTTTGAGGGTTCAGGGTTTCGCGGTTCGAGGTTTCCCCTTCGGGGTCTTGCGTTTGGGTTTTGAGGTTTTCGGGTGTTCGCGTTCGGGGTTCCGGTTTTCGCGTTCGGGATTCGAGGTTTTCGGGGGTTTGCGTTCGGGGTTCGACGTTTCTCGTTACGAGTTTTCGGGGGTTCACGTTCGGTGTTCGAGTTTCTCGGTTCGGGGTTTCGGATTGGGGTTTAGGGTTTCGGGCTTTCACAGTTCAGGGTTTTTGTTGTTCGGGGTTTCAGGTACGGGGTTTCAAAGTTTGGGGTTTCGGGTTTGGTGTTTCGGGTTTGGGTTTTCGCGGTTTGGGGTTTTGGTTTTGGGATTACACAGCTTGTGGTTTTGGGTTCGGGTTTAGCGGGTAACAGGTTTCGACTTTCGAGTTTTTCGGGTGAGGGTTTTAGGGTGTCACGGTTCGGGGTTTTCGAGGTTAAGGGTTTTGGGTTAGGGGTTTAGGATTTAGGGTTTCGGGGTTTCACGGTTCGGGGTTTTTCACGGTTGGCGGATTTCAGGTTCGGGGTGTCGTGTTCAAGGTTTCGGTTTTTCTCGTTTGTTTTTTTCGATGTTCGGGTTTTCGGGTTCGGGGTTTTTGAGGTTCGCGGTTTCGGGTTATGGATTTTGCAGTTCGGGGTTTTGATTTCGGGGTTTCGCGGTTCGGCGTTTCGGGTTCAGGGTTTGTTGTTTTTGGCTTTAAGGGTTCGGGGTTTCCAGGTTCGGGGTTACAAGTTCGAGGTTTTGACGTTTGGGGTTTTAGAGGTTTCGCGGTTCGGAGTGTGGGTTTCGGGATTTCACAATTTGGAGTTTTGCGGTTCGGGGTTTTGGGTTCGGGTTTAGCGGGTATTAGGTTTCGCCGTTCGGGTTTTTCAGGGTTTTGGGTTAGGGGTTTAGGATTTAGGGTTTCGGGGTTTCACGGTTCGGGGTTTTCACGGTTGGGGGGTTTCAGGTTCGGGGTTTCGAGGTCTGGGATTCGGCTTTCGGTGTTTCTCATTCGTTGTTTTTGATGTTAGGGGTTTCGGGTTCGGGGTTTCGCGGTTCGGGATTTCGGGTTCAGGGTTTTGCGGTTTAGGGGTTTCGAGGTTCGGGGTTTCACGTTCGGGGTTTTCGAGATTCAGGGGTTTCGTGTTCAGGATTTCGCGTTCGGGGTTCGAGGTTTTCAGGGTTTCTTGTTAGGGGTTCGGGGTTGTCGCAGTTCGGGGTTTCGAGGTTCGCGTTCGGCGTTCGAGGTTTCTTGGTTCGGGGTTTCGGGTGGGGGGTTTAGGGTTTTGGGTTTTCACGGTTCAGGGTTTTCACTGTTCGGGGTTTCGGGTACGGGGTTTCAAGGTTTGAGGTTTCGAGGTTGGGATTTCGGTTCGAGGTTTTCGGGGTTTGGGGTTTCGCGGTTCGGGGTTTCGAGTTCGGGTTTTGTTGGTTCAGGGTTTCCCCTTCGGGGTTTTGCGTTCGGGTTTTGAGGTTTCCGGGGTTCCGGGTTTCCTGTTTGGGGTTCGGGGTTTTTGGGGGTTCGCTTTCAGGGTTCGAGGTTTCTCGGTTCGGGGTTTTGGGTTGGGGGTTTAGGTTGCGGGTTTTGGGTTCGGGGTTTTCGAGGTTTGGGGTTTCGCGGTTCAGGGTTTCAAGTTCGGGTTTTGTGGGTTCAGGGTTTTGCGGTTCGGGGTTTCCCCTTCGAGGTCTTATGTTTGGGTTTTGAGGTTTTCAGGTGTTCGCGTTCGGGGTTCTGAGTTTCGTGTTCGGGGTTTGAGGTTTTCGCGGGTTTGCATTCGGGGTTCGACGTTTCTCGGTTCTAGTTTTTGGGGGTTCACGTTCGGTGTTCGAGGTTTCTCGGTTCGGGGTTTCGGATGGGGGGTTTAGGGTTTCGGGCTTTCACAATTCGGGGTTTTTGTTGTTCAAGGTTTCGGGTACGGGGTTTCAAGGTTTGGGGTTTCGGGTTTGGGTTTTCGCGGTTCAAGATTTTGGTTTTGGGATTTCACAGTTTCAGGTTTTGCGTTTCGGGGTTTTGGGTTCGGGTTTAGTGGGTTACAGGTTTCGACGTTCGAGTTTTTCGGGTGGGGGGTTTTAGGGTTTCGAGGTTTCACGGTTCGTGGTTTTTGAGGTTCAGGGTTTCGGGTTAGTGGTTTCGGATTTGGGGTTTCGGGGTTTCACGGTTCGGGGTTTTCACGGTTGGGGAATTTCAGGTTCGGGGTTTTTGTTGTTCGGGGTTTCGGGTACGGGGTTTCAAGGTTCGGGGTTTTGGGTTTGGGGTTTCGCGGTTCAAGGTTTACGAGGTTCGCGGTTTCGGGTTTCGCAGTTCGGGGTTTTGGGTTAGTGTTTCAGGGTTTAGGGATTAGGGTTTCGGGGTATGGGCTACTGTTTTCGGGTTAAGGTTGGGGGGTTCGGGGTTTTTGAGGTTCGCGGTTTCGAGTTCGAGGTTTCGCGGTTCGGGGTTTCGGGTTAGGGGTTTAGGATTTAGGGTTTCGGGGTTTCACGGTTCGGGGGTTTTCACGGTTGGGGTTTTTCACTGTCGGAGGATTTCAGGTTTGGGGTTTAGTGTTCGCGGTTTCGCGGTTCGGGTTTTGGTGGTCGGGGTTTTGGGGTCGGGGTTTCGGGTTTCGGTGTTTCTCGTTCGATTTTTTTGAGGTTCGGGGTTTCGGGTTCGGTGTTTCGGGGTTTCGAGGTTCGGGGTTTCACGTTCGGGGTTTTCGGAGTTTTGGGGTTCATATTTTTTGCCGTTCGGGTGTCGGTTTTGGGGTTTCGAGGTTCGTGTTTCGCGGTTAGTGGTTACGGGTTCGGTGTTTCGGGGTTTTCATGGACCAGGGATTTGCGTTGGGGTTTGGGGTTTTCAGGGTTCGGGGTTTTGTGTTTGGGGTTCGGGGGTTTCGAGGTTCAGGGTTTGGAGTTCGAGGTTTCGTGGTTCGGGGTTTCACGGTTCGAGGTTTCGGATTTCAGGTTTAAGGGTACAAGTTACGGTTTTTGGGTTTAGGTTGGGGGGTTTAGAGTTTGGGGTTCAGGGTTTTCGAGGTTTGGGGTTTCGTGGATTAGGGTTTCGAGTTCGGGTTTTGTGGGTTCAGGGTTTAGCGGTTCAGGGTTTGGAGTTCGGTTTTGTGGGTTCAGGGTTTCGCGGTTCGGGGTTTGCGTTCGGGTTTTGAGGTTTTTGGGTGTTTGCGTTCGGGGTTCCTGGTTTCGCGTTCCGGGGTTCGCGTTCGGGGTTCGAGGTTTCTCGGTGCGGTGTTTCGGGTGGGGGGTTTAGGGTTTTGGGTTTTCACAGTTCGGGGTTTTTGCTTTTCGGGGTTTCGGGTATGGGGTTTCGAGGTTTGGTGTTTCGGGTTCGAGGTTTCGAGGTTTGAGGTTTCGGGTTCGGGGTTCGAGGTTTTCAGGGTTTCGCGTACGGGGTTCGGGGTTGTCGTTGTTCGGAGTTTCGAGGTTCGGGGTTTGGTGTTCAGGGTTTTTCGGGGTTCGGGATTCTTTGTTTTTGGTTTCGGGTTCAGGGTTTTCCCAGTACAGGATTTCCAGGTTCGAGGTTTCGCGTTCGATGTTTCGCGGTTCGGGGTTTTTGAGGTTCGGGGATTCGCGGTTCGGTGATTTGGTTTTGAGGGTTTGGGGTTTCGCGTTCAGGGTTCGGGGTTTTGAGTTTCGGGGTTTCCCGGTTCGGGGTTTGAGTTTTGAGGATTCGCGTTCGTGTTTTAGGGATTTCGCGGTTCGGGGTTTTCGAGGTTCGGGGTTTCGGGTTAGGGTTTTCGCGGTTCAGGGTTAGGGTTTCGGGATTTCGAGGTTTGGGGTTTCGAGGTTCGGCATTTCGAGGTTTGGGATTTCGAGGTTTGGGATTTCGAGGTTTGGGGTTTCGCGGTTCAGCGTTTTGGGTTCGGGGTTTCGCGGTTCAGCGTTTCGGGGTTCAGGGTTTGGCGTTCGGGGCTAGGGGTTTTCAGGGTTCCGGTTTTTGTGTTCGGTGTTCTTTGTTTTCGGGGTTCGGGGTTTCGCGTTCAGGGTTTTCCCGGTTCGTGATTTCCAGGTTCGAGGTTTCGCGTTCAAGGTTTTACTGGTTTCGCGGTTCGGGGTTTTCGAGGTTCGGGGTTTCGGGTTCCAGATTTCGAGGTTCGGGGTTTTTGCGGTTCGAGGTTTCGTGTTTCGGGGTTTCGGGTTTGGGTTTAGCGGGTTCCTGGTTTCGCGGTTCAGAGTTTTTGGTTTAGGTGTTTAGGGTTTCGGGGTTTCGCGGTTCCGGGTTTCGGGGTTCAGGGTTTTGGTTTCGAGATTCCGCGGTTCGGGGTTTTCAAGGTTCAAGGTTTCAGGTTCGGAATTTGGGTTCAGGTTTTCACGGTTTGGGGTTTTGGATTTGGGGTTCATGTTCGGGGTTCGGGGTTTTCACGGTTCATGGTTTCGCGTTCGGGGTGTTCGGGGTTTCGCCTTCAGGGTTTGGGGTTTTCCCGGTTCGGTATTTCCAAGTTCGGGGTTTCAGGTTCGAGGTTTTAGCGTTTGGGGTTTTAGGGGTTTCGCGATTCAGGGTTTTCTAGGATCGGGGTTTCGGGTTCGGTGTTTCGGGTTTTGGTTTTTGCGGTTTTGGTTTCGGGATTTCGCAGTTTGGGGTTTTGCAGTTCTGGTTTTGGGGTTCGGGTTTAGCGGGTAACAGGTTTAGCGGGTTTTTGAGGTTCGCGGTTTCGGGTTATGGGTTTCGCAGTTCAGGGTTTGTTGTTTTTGGCTTTAACGGTTCGGGGTTTCCAGGTTCGGGGTTACAATTTCGAGGTTTTGGCGTTTGGGGTTTTAGGGGTTTCGGGTTTGGGGTTTCGGGTTTGGGGTTTCGGGTTAGTGGTTTCAGATTTGGGGTTTCGGGGTTTCACGGTTCGGGGTTTTCACGGTTGGGGAATTTCAGGTTCGGGGTTTTTGTTGTTCGGGGTTTCGGGTACGGGGTTTCAAGGTTCGGGGTTTTGGGTTTGGGGTTTCGCGGTTCAAGGTTTTCGAGGTTAGTGTTTCAGGGTTTAGGGTTTAGGGTTTCGAGGGTATGGGCTACTGTTTTCGGGTTAAGGTTGGGGGGTTCGGGGTTTTGGAGGTTCGCGGTTTCGGGTTCGAGGTTTCGCGGTTTAGGGTTTAGGGGTCGGGATTTCGAGGTTTTCAGAGTTTCGCGTAAGGGGTTCGGGGTTGTCGTTGTTCAAGGGTTTGGTGTTCAGGGTTTTTCGGGGTTCGGGATTCTTTGTTTTTGGAGTTTTGGGTTTCGGGTTCAGGGTTTTCCCAGTTTAGGATTTCCAGGTTCGAGGTTTCGCGTTTGATGTTTCGCGGTTCGGGGTTTTTGAGGTTCGGGGATTCGCGGTTCGGTGATTTGGTTTTGAGGGTTTGGGGTTTCGTGTTCAGGGTTCGGGGTTTTGAGTTTGGGGTTTCCCCGGTTCGAGATTTGAGGTTTGAGGATTCGCGTTCGTGTTTTAGGGATTTCACGGTTCGGGGTTTTCAAGGTTCGGGGTTTTGGGTTAGGGTTTTCGCGGTTCATGGTTAGGGTTTCGGGATTTTCGAGGTTTAGGGTTTCGAGGTTCGGCATTTCGGGTTTGGGTTTTGGGTTCGGGGTTTCGCGGTTCAGGGTTTCGGGGTTCAGGGGTTTGGCGTTCGGGGCTCGAGGTTTTCAGGGTTCGGGTTTTCGCGTTCGGTGTTCTTTGTTTTCGCGTTCAAGGTTTTAGGGGTTTCGCGGTTCGGGGTTTTCGAGGTTCGGGGTTTTGGGTTCAGGATTTCGAGGATCAGGGTTTTCGCGGTTCAGGGTTTCGTGTTTCGGGGTTTCGGGTTCGGGTTTAGCGGGTTCCTGGTTTCGCGGTTCAGAGTTTTTGGTTTAGGTGTCTAGGGTTTCGGGGTTTCGCGGTTTCGGGTTTCGGGGTTCAGGGTTTCGGTTTCGAGATTCCACGGTTCGGGGTTTTCAAGGTTCAAGGTTTCAGGTTCGGAATTTCGGGTTTTGGATTTGGGGTTCACGTTCAGGGTTCGGGGTTTTCACGGTTCAGGGTTTTGCGTTCGGGGTGTTCGGGGTTCGGGGTTTCGCCTTCAGGGTTTGGGATTTTCCTGGTTCGGTATTTCCAAGTTTGGGGTTTCAGGTTCGAGGTTTTAGCGTTCGGGGTTTTAGGGGTTTCGCGATTCAGGGGTTTCGCGATTCAGGGTTTCGGGTTTTGGTTTTCACGGTTTTGGTTTCAGGATTTCGCAGTTTGGGGTTTCGCAGTTCGGGTTTTGGGGTTCGGGTTTAGCGGGTAACAGGTTTCGCAGTTCGGTGACGGTTTTAGGGTTTCGGGGTTTTCACGGTTCGGGTATTTCAGGTTCGAGGTTTCATTTTCGGGGTTCAGGGTTTCGGTTTCAGGGTTTGGGGGTCGGGGTTTCGAATTCGGGGTTTGGGTTTTGCGGTTCGGGTTTTGCGTGTTCTGGGTTTCACGATTCGAGGTTTCGCAGTGGTGTTTTGAGGTTTTCGGGGTTTTTGGGGTTTCGCGTTCGGGGTTTCGTGTTCGGAGTTTCACGGTTCACGGTTCGGGTTTTGGTAGTCGGGGTTACGGGGTCAAGGTTCCGGGTTTCAGTGTTTCTCATTCGGTGTTTTTGAGGTTCGGGGTTTCGGGTTTGGTGTTGTAGGGTTTCACGGTTCGGGGTTTTGGGTTCACGGTTCTGCGGTTCAGGGGTTTTGAGGTTCGGGTTTCGCGGTTCGGGGTTTTGCGTTCAGGGTTTTCGGTTCCCGGTTCGGGGTTTTGTTTTCGGGGTTTTCGGGGTTTCGGTTTCGGGGTTTCGAAGTACGTGTTTTAGGGTTTTGAGTTTAGGGTTTCGGGGCTTGGGTTACTGGTTACGAGTTAAGGTTGGGGGGTTCAGGGTTTTTGAGGTTCGCGGTCTCGGGTTCGGGGTTTTGCGGTTCGGGGTTCGTGGTTTTTGAGGTTCGCGGTCTCGGGTTCGGGGTTTCGCGGTTCGGGGTTTCGGGTTTGGGGTTTCGGGTTAGTGTTTCAGGGTTTCGGGGTTTGGATTACTGTTTTTGGGATAAGGTTGGGGGGTTCAGGGTTTTCGAGATTCGCGATTTTGGGTTCGGGGTTTCGCAATTCATTGTTTCGGGTTCGGGATTTCGCGTTCGGGGTTCGAGGTTTTTAGGGTTTCGTGTTAGGGGTTTTGGGTTCGAGGTTCGTTGTTTTTGGCTTTAAGGGTTCGAGGTTTCCAAGTTCAGGTTTCAGGTTCGAGGTTTTGGCGTTCGGGGTTTTAGGGGTTTCGCGGTTCGGGGTTTCGGGTTCAGGGTTTCGAGTTTGGGTTTTCGCAGTTCGGGGTTTTGGTTTCCCGATTTTGCAGTTTGGGGTTTTGCGGTTCGGGGTTTTGGGTAAGGGTTTTGCGGGTACGGGGTTTTCGCCGTTCGGGTTTTCGGGTGAGGGCTTTAGGGTTTAGGGGTTTCACGGTTCGGGGTTTTCGAGGTTCAGGGTTTCGGGTTAGGGGTTTAGGATTTAGTGTTTTGGGGTTTCACCTTTCGGGGTTTTCATGGTTGGGGGATTTCAGGTTCGGGGTTTCGTGTTCGCGGTTCGGGTTTTGGTGATCGGGGTTTTGGGTTTTGGTGTTTCTCGTTCGGTGTTTTCGAAGTTTGGTGTTTTGGTTTCGGGGTTTCATATTTCATGGTTTTGCGGTTTAGGGGTTTCGAGGTTCGGGGTTTCGCGGTTTGGGGTTTCGTGTTCCGGGTTTTCAGGGTTTTGGTTCCCGATTCAGGGTTACATGGTCGGGTTTTTCGGGTTTTAAGTTTTGATGTTTTGATGTTCAGGTTTTTGCCGTTCAGGGTGTCAGTTTCGAGGTTCGGGTTTCGCGGTTTGTGGTTTCGAGTTCAAGTTTTGCGGGTTCTGGATTTCGCGGTTCGGGGTTTCGCGTTTGGGGTTCGAGGTTTTAGGGTGTTCACATTCGGGGTTCGGGGTTTGGCGTTCAGGTTCAGGGGTTTCGGGGTTTCGAGGTTTTCACGGTCCGGAGATTCGCGTTGGGGTTCGGGGTTTCGAGTTCGGGGTTTCGTGGTTCGAGGTTTAGGGTTTCAAGTTTTGGGGTAAGGGTTACGGTTTTCAGGTTTAGGTTGGGGGATTTGGGGTTTAGGGTTTGGGGTTCAGGGTTTTTTGAGGTTTAGGGTTTCGCGGTTCGGGGTTTCGAGGGTCGGGGTTTTCGGTGTTTCACGATGGGGGTTCAAGTTTTTCGGGGTTCGGGGTTTCGCGTTCGAGGTTAGGGTTTTCTAGGTTTCGCGTTCGGGGTTCAGGGTTTCCAGGTTCGGGGTTTCGCGTTCGGGGTTTACGAGGTTTCAGGTTCGGGGTTTCGCTATTCGGGGTTTTTGCCGTTCGGGGTTTCAGGTTCGGGGTTTCGAGGTTCGAGGTTTCGAGGATCGGGGTTTCCAGGTTCAGGGTTTCGGGTTCGGGGTTTCAGGATTGGTGTTTTGCGGTTCAGGGTTTCGAGTCGGGTTTTGTGGGTTTGGGGTTTTGGGTTAGTGTTTTAGGGTTCGGGTTTAGGATTTTGGAGTTTGGGTTACCGTTTTCAGGTTTAGGTTGGGGGGTTCAGGGTTTTTGATGTTACCGGTTTCGGGGTTTCGGGTTCGGGATTTCATGTTCAGGGTTCGAGGTTTTCAGGATTTCGCGTTCGGGGTTCGTGGTTTCGGGGTTTCGCGTTCGGGGTTATGGGTTCGGGGTTTTAACGGTTCGGGGTTTGCTGGTCTGGGGTTCAAGTTTTCGCGTTCGGGGTTTCTGTTTCGGGGTTTGGAGGTTCGGGTTTCGGGGTTTCGCGTTGGGGGTTTCGGGGTTTTCGAGGTTTCATGTTAGGGTTTGGGGTTTTCACCGTTAGGAGTTTCATGTTGGAGATTCAGGGTTTTCGGGGATTCGGGGTTTCGCGTTAGGGTTTCTAGGTTTTCACAGTTCAGGGTTTTCGGGTTTGGGGTTTTTCGAGGTTTCGCGTTGGGGGTTCAGGGATTCGGGGTTTCAGGTTCGGGGTTTGGGGGATTCGACGTTTCGGGTTCGGGGTTTTGCGGTTAGGGGTTTGGTGGTCGGGGTTTCGTGTTAGGGTTTTGGGTTTCAGGGTTTCGGGGTTCCGGGTTTCGCAGTTCGAGGTCTCATTTTCGCTGTTTTGCGGTTCGGGGTTTTGGGGTTTCGCGTTCGAGGTTCGAGGTTTTTAGGGTTTTGTGGTTCTTGTTTTGGGGTATTAGGGTTTCGCGGTTCGAGGTTTGGGGTTGTACGGTTTTGCGGTTCGGTGTTTCGGTTTCGAGGTTTCGCGGTTCAGGGTTTCATGTTAGGATTCGGGTTTTTTGGGGTTTCGCGTTAAGGGTTCGGGGTTTTCACTGTTCAGGGTTTCGAGGTTCGGGGTTTGGGGTTCGAGGTTTCGCATTTGGGATTTTCGAGGTTACGGGTTGGGGATTTCGCGGTTTTGGGTTTTTGCCGTTCAGGGTTTTCAGGTTTGGTGTTTTCAGGGTTACGCGTTCGGGGTTTGGGATTTCGTGGTTCGGGTTTTCACGTTCGGGGTTTCGGGTTTGGGGTTTCGGGGTAGGGGTATCAGTTTCGGGTTTTGCGGGTTATGGGTTTCACGGTCGGGGGTATCCTGTTCGGGGTTCAGGGTTTATGGGGTTCGAGGTTTCACGTTCGGGGTTTAGAGGTTTAGGGTTTTTGGGGTTCGGGGTTGTCGGGTTTCAGGGTTTTCCCGGTTCGGGATTTCCAGCTTTGGGGTTCAATGTTTTCTGGGGTTCGCGTTCGAGGTTCAGGGTTTTCACGGTTCGGGGTTTCGCGTTTCGAGGTTTCATGGTTCGCGGGTTTTGTGGGTTCAGGGTTTCGCGGTTCGGGGTTATGGGTTTGGGTTTTGTGGGTTTAGGGTTTTCATTTGTTCGGGGTTTTGCGTTCGGGTTTCGAGGTTTTCGGGGGTTTCGGGTTCGGGGTTTTGCGGTTTTGGGTTTTTTGCCGTTCAGGATTTTTAGGTTCGGTGTTTTTAGGGTTACACGTTCGGGGTTTGGGGTTTCGAGTTGGGGGTTTCGGGGTCGGGGTATCGGTTTCGGGTTTTGCGGGTTCTGGGTTTCTCGGTCTGAGGTTTCTGGTTCGGGGTTCAGGGTTTTGTGTTCGGGGTTGTCGGGTTTCGGGGTTTTCCCGGTTTGAAATTTCCAGCTTTGGGGTTCGATGTTTTCTGGGGTTCGCGTTCGGGGTTCGGGGTTTCGCGTTCGGGTTCGGGGTTTTCGGGGTTTCACTTTCAGGGTTTTCACAGTTCGGTGTTTCGCGTTTGGGGTTCATGGTTTCATGTTCGGGGTTCGAGGTTTCGTGTTTCGAGGTTTCAAGGTTCAAGGGTTTCACGGTTCGAAGTTACGGGTTCGGGGTTTGGCATTCGGGTTTCGAGGTTTTAGGGGGTTCGCGTTTGGGGTTCGGGGTTCAAGGTTTTCGGGGGTTCGCGTTCGGGGTTTCTCGGTGTGGGGTTTTGGTGGGAGGGTTAGGGTTTCGGGTTTTGACGATTCAAGGTTTTCGCAGTTCGGGGTTCCGGTACTCAGTTTCGAGATTCGGGGTTTCGGGTTCGGGGTGTCGAGGTTCAGGGTTTCGGGTTCTGGTTTTCAGGTTCGGGGTTTCGAGGTTCAGGGTTTCGAGTTTTCGGGTTACGGGTTTCGACGTTCGGGGTTTCGAGTTCGGGTTTTCAGGTTTGGGGTTTCGGGTTCCCGGTTTCAAGGTTCGGGTTTTCGGGTTAGTGTTTTAGGGTTTCGGGGTTAGGGTTACCGTTTTCGGGTTTAGGTTGGGGGGTTCGGGGTTTTCAAGGTTCAGGGTTTCGCGTTGGGGGTTCGGGGTTGTCGCGATTCGGGGTTTCGGGTTCGGGTTTTTCGCGGTTCGACGTTTCGGGTTCAGGGTACGTTGTTTTCGGGGTTTCCCATTACTGGTTCGGGGTTTTAACAGTTCGGGGTTTGGGGTTTGGCGTTCGGGGTTTCGCGTTCGGGGTTTCTGTTTCGAGTTTTGCGGTTTCAAAGTTTCACGGTATGGGGTTTTCGATTCGGAGTGTCGTGTTCGGGGTTCGAGGTTTTCTAGGGTTCGGGGTTTCACGTTCTAGTTTGGGTTTTTGGTGTTTCGCTCGGGGTTCTGGGTTACGCGTTAGGGTTTCGGGGTTTTCACGGTTCGGGGTTTCGCGTTGGGGGTTCGGGGTTTTTGGGGATTCAGGGTTTCGAGGTTCGGGGATTTCAGGTTCGGGGTTTTCAGGGTTTCGCGTTCGGGGTTCAGGGTTTCAGGTTCAGGGTTTCGCGGTCCGGGGTTTGGGGGTTTGGGTTTCGACTTCGGGGTTTTGGGTTAGGGGTTTAGGGTTTTGCGGTTCGGGGTTTTGCATTTGAGTTTTGAGGTTTTTGGGGGTTCGCATTCAGCATTCAGCGTATCGCGTTCGCGTTTGGGGTTTCGCGTTCGAGGTTTCGTGTTTACGGTTTCGGGGTTTTCACGGTTAGGGGTTTCGCATTGGGGGTTCGAGGTTTTGCGTTCGGGGTTTCGTGTTTGAGGTTTCATGGTTTTGCGGTTCGGGGTTTGGTGGTTGGGTTTCAGGTTCGGGGTTTTTTGGGGTTCTCGTTCGGGGTTTGAAGTTTAGCGTTCGGGTTCGGGGTTTTTGGGTTTTCACGTTAGGGGTTTGGGGTTTCGCGTAAGGGTTTTGGGGTTTTCACGGTTCAGGGTTTCGCTGTGGGGATTCGGGGTTTTCGGGGTCGGGGTTTCTGGTGTGGGGTTTGGGGTTTCGGGGTTTAGCGGTTCAGGGTTTTAGTTTTGCGGTTTCGCGGTTTGGGGTTTCGGGTTCACTGTTTCGCATGCTCGGTACGAGGTTTTCGGGGTTTGACAGTTTGCGATTTCGAGTTGTAGGGTTTCGCGGTTTGGGGTTTAGGGTTGAGGTTTCGCGGTTCAGGGGGAAAGTTTGGGGGATTTCACAGTTCGGGGGTTTTCATAGTTGGGGGATTTCAGGTTCGGGGTTTCGTGTTTGAGGTTTCGCGGTTCGGGTTTTGGTGGTCGAGGTTTTGGGTTTTGGTTTTTTCGAGGTTCGGGGTTTCGGGTTTGGTGTTTCGGGGTTTCGCGGTTCGGGATTTCGGGTTCAGGGTTTCACGGTTCAGGGTTTTATGGTTCAGGGGTTTCGAGGTTCGGGGTTTCGCGTTCGGGGTTTTCGAGGTTTCGGTTCCCGGTTCCGGGTTTCGTGTTCGAGGTTTTTGGAGTTTCGGGGTTCAGATTTTTTGCCGTTCGGGTGTTGGTTTCGGGGTTTCGAGGTTCGGGGTTTCGTGGTTCGGGGTTTCACGGTTCGGGGTTTAGGATTTCAGGTTTAAGGGTAAAGGTTAGGGTTTTCGGGTTTAGGTTGGGGGGTTTGGAGTTTGGGGTTCGGGGTTTTCGAGGTTTGGGGTTTTGCGGTTCAGGGTTTCGAGTTCGGGTTTTATGGGTTCAGGGGTTTTTGGGGTTTCGCGTTCGGGGATTCGTGTTCGGGGTTTCACAATTCGCGGTTCGGGTTTTGGTAGTTGGGGTTTCGGTGTTTCTCATTCGGTGTTTTTGAGGTTCGGGGTTTCTGGTTCGGTGTTTCAGGGTTCACGGTTCTGCGGTTCAGGGGTTTCAAGGTTTGGGGTTTTACGGTTCGGGGTTTTGTGTTCGTGGTTTTCGGGGTTTCGGTTCCCGGTTCAGGGTTTTGTGTTCGGGGTTTTCGGGGTTTCAGTTTCGGGGTTTCGAGGTGTTGGTTTTTTCGTTCGGGGGTGATGGTTTTCGAGGTTCGGGTTTTGGCGGTTCGGGGTTTCGGGTTCGATTTGGCTAGGTCCAGGGTTTTTGCGGTTCGGGGTTTTCGGTTCGGGGGTTTTCGCGTTCGGGGTTTCACTTTAGGGTTGTGGGGTTTTCATGGTTCGGCGTTTTTACGGTTCGAGGTCTTCAGCGTTCAGGGTTTTCGGGGTTTCGGGTTTCGTGTTTCAGAGTTTTCACGGTCAAGGGATTCGCGTTCGGGTTTGGGTTTTCGGGGTTCGAGGTTTTGCGTTCGGGTTTTGAGGTTTTCGGTTGTTCGCTTTCGGGGTTCCGGGTTTCGCGTTCTGGGTTCGATGTTTTCAGGGGTTCGCGATCGGGGATCGACGTTTCTCGGTTCGGTGTTTTGGATGGGGGGTTTAGGGTTTTAGGCTTTCACGGTTCGGGGTTTCGGGTACAAGGTTTCAAGGTTCGGGGTTTCGAGTATGTGTTTTTGGGTTTCAGGTTTAGGGTTTCGGGGGTTTGGGTTCCTGTTTTTCGGGTTAAGGTTGGGGGTTCGGGGTTTTCGGGGTTCGCGATTTCGGTTTCGGGTTCGGGGTTTCGCGGTTCGGGGTTTCGGGTTCGGGGTTTCGGGTTAGTGTTTTAGGGTTTTGGGTTTCGAGGTTTGGATTCATTGTTTTCGGGTTAAGGTTGGGGGGTTTGGGGGTTTTTCGAGGGTCGCGATTTCGGGTTCGGGGTTTCGCAGTTCAGGGTTTCGGGATTTCGCGTTTGGGGTTGGAGGTTTTCAGGGTTTCGTGTTAAGGTTTTTGGGTTGTCGCGGTTAAGGGTTTCGGGTTAGGGGTTTCGCATTTCGGCGTTTCGGGTTCGAGATTCGTTGTTTTTGGCTTTAAGGGTTCGGGGTTTCCAAGTTCGAGGTTTGGGGTTCGGGGTTTCATGTTCGGGCTTTCGGGTTTGGGTTTTGGGGTTTTGCGTTCGGGGTTTTCCCGGTTCGGGGTTTCGAGGTTCGGGGTTTCGTGGTTCGGGGTTTCACGGTTCGGGGTTTAGGATTTCAGGTTTAAGGTTAAAGGTTAGGGTTTTCGGGTTTAGGTTAAGGTTAAAGGTTAGGGTTTTCGGGTTTAGGTTAGGGTTTTCGGGTTTAGGTTGGGGTTCGGGGTGTTCGAGGTTTGGGGTTTTGCGGTTCAGGGTTTCGAGTTCGGGTTTTGTGGGTTGAGGGGTTTTTGGGGTTTCGCGTTCGGGGATTCGTGTTCGGGGTTTCACAATTCGCGGTTCGGGTTTTGGTAGTTGGGGTTTCGGTGTTTCTCATTCGGTGTTTTTGAGGTTCGGGGTTTCTGGTTCGGTGTTTCAGGGTTCACGGTTCTGCGGTTCAGGGGTTTCAAGGTTTGGGGTTTTGCGGTTCGGGGTTTTGCGTTCGTGGTTTTCGGGGTTTCGGTTCCCGGTTCAGGGTTTTGTGTTCGAGGTTTTCGGGGTTTCAGTTTCGGGGTTTCGAGGTGTTGGTTTTTTCGTTCGGGGTGATGGTTTCGAGGTTCGGGTTTTGGCGGTTCAGGGTTTCGGGTTCAGATTTGGCTAGGTCTGGGTTTTGCGGTTCGGGGTTTTCGGTTCGGGGTTTCGCGTTCGGGGTTTCACTTTAGGGTTGTGGGGTTTTCATGGTTCGGCGTTTTTACGGTTCGAGGTCTTCGACGTTCGGGGTTTTTCGGGGTTTCGGGTTTCGTGTTTCGAGTTTTCACGGTCAAGGGATTCGCGTTCGGGTTTGGGTTTTCGGGGTTCGAGGTTTTGCGTTCGGGTTTTGAGGTTTTCGGTTGTTCGCTTTCGGGGTTCGGGTTTTCGCGTTTCGGGTTCGATGTTTTTCGGGGGTTCACGATCGGGGATCGGCGTTTCTCGGTTCGGTGTTTTGGATGGGGGTTTAGGGTTTTAGGCTTTCACGGTTCGGGGTTTCGGGTACAAGGTTTCAAGGTTCGGGGTTTCGAGTATGTGTTTTTGGGTTTTCGAGTTTAGGGTTTTCGGGGTTTGGGTTACTTGTTTTCGGGTTAAGGTTGGGGGGTTCGGGGTTTTCGGGGTTCGCGATTTCGGTTTTGGGTTCGGGGTTTCGCGGTTCGGGGTTTCGGGTTCGGGGTTTCGGGTTAGTGTTTTAGGGTTTTGGGTTTCGAGGTTTGGATTACTGTTTTCGGGTTAAGGTTGGGGGGTTTGGGGTTTTCGAGGGTCGCGATTTCGGGTTCGGGGTTTCGCAGTTCATGGTTTCGGGATTTCGCGTTTGGGGTTGGAGGTTTTCAGGGTTTCGTGTTAAGGTTTTTGGGTTGTCGCGGTTAAGGGTTTCGGGTTAGGGGTTTCGCATTTCGGCGTTTCGGGTTCGAGATTCGTTGTTTTTGGCTTTAAGGGTTCGGGGTTTCCAAGTTCGAGGTTTGGGGTTCGGGGTTTCATGTTCGGGCTTTCGGGTTTGGGTTTTGGGGTTTTGCGTTCGGGGTTTTCCCGGTTCGGGGTTTTCGAGGTTCGGGGTTTCGTGGTTCGGGGTTTTCACGGTTCGGGGTTTAGGATTTCGGGGTTTAAGGTTAAAGGGTTAGGGTTTTTCGGGTTTAGGTTGGGGGGGTTTGGAGTTTGGGGTTCGGGGTGTTCGAGGTTTGGGGGTTTTTGCGGTTCGGGGTTTCGAGTTCGGGTTTTGTGGGTTGAGGGGTTTTTTGGGGTTTCGCGTTCGGGGATTCGTGTTCGGGGTTTCACAGTTTCGCGGTTCGGGTTTTGGTAGTTGGGGTTTCGAGTGTTTCTCATTCGGGTGTTTTTGAGGTTCGGGGTTTTCAGTTCGGTGTTTCGGGGGTTCACGGTTCTGCGGTTCAGGGGTTTCAAGGTTTGGGGTTTTGCGGTTCGGGGTTTTGCGTTCGTGGTTTTCGGGGTTTCGGTTCCCGGTTCAGGGTTTTGTGTTCGAGGTTTTCGGGGTTTCAGTTTCGTGGTTTCGAGGTGTTGGTTTTTTCGTTCGGGGTGATGGTTTCGAGGTTCGGGTTTTGGCGGTTCAGGGTTTCGGGTTCAGATTTGGCTAGGTCTGGGTTTTGCGGTTCGGGGTTTTCGGTTCGGGGTTTCGCGTTCGGGGTTTCACTTTAGGGTTGTGGGGTTTTCATGGTTCGGCGTTTTTACGGTTCGAGGTCTTCAGCGTTCAGGGTTTTCGGGGTTTCGGGTTTCGTGTTTCAGAGTTTTCACGGTCAAGGGATTCGCGTTCGGGTTTGGGTTTTCGGGGTTCGAGGTTTTGCGTTCGGGTTTTGAGGTTTTCGGTTGTTCGCTTTCGGGGTTCCGGGTTTCGCGTTCTGGGTTCGATGTTTTCAGGGGTTCGCGATCGGGGATCGACGTTTCTCGGTTCGGTGTTTTGGATGGGGGGTTTAGGGTTTTAGGCTTTCACGGTTCGGGGTTTCGGGTACAAGGTTTCAAGGTTCGGGGTTTCGAGTATGTGTTTTTGGGTTTCAGGTTTAGGGTTTCGGGGTTTGGGTTACTGTTTTCGGGTTAAGGTTGGGGGTTCGGGGTTTTCGGGGTTCGCGATTTCGGTTTCGGGTTCGGGGTTTCGCGGTTCGGGGTTTCGGGTTCGGGGTTTCGGGTTAGTGTTTTAGGGTTTTGGGTTTCGAGGTTTGGATTACTGTTTTCGGGTTAAGGTTGGGGGGTTTGGGGTTTTCGAGGGTCGCGATTTCGGGTTCGGGGTTTCGCAGTTCATGGTTTCGGGATTTCGCGTTTGGGGTTGGAGGTTTTCAGGGTTTCGTGTTAAGGTTTTTGGGTTGTCGCGGTTAAGGGTTTCGGGTTAGGGGTTTCGCATTTCGGCGTTTCGGGTTCGAGATTCGTTGTTTTTGGCTTTAAGGGTTCGGGGTTTCCAAGTTCGAGGTTTGGGGTTCGGGGTTTCATGTTCGGGCTTTCGGGTTTGGGTTTTGGGGTTTTGCGTTCGGGGTTTTCCCGGTTCGGGGTTTCGAGGTTCGGGGTTTCGTGGTTCGGGGTTTCACGGTTCGGGGTTTAGGATTTCAGGTTTAAGGTTAAAGGTTAGGGTTTTCGGGTTTAGGTTGGGGGGTTTGGAGTTTGGGGTTCGGGGTGTTCGAGGTTTGGGGTTTTGCGGTTCAGGGTTTCGAGTTCGGGTTTTGTGGGTTGAGGGGTTTTTGGGGTTTCGCGTTCGGGGATTCGTGTTCGGGGTTTCACAATTCGCGGTTCGGGTTTTGGTAGTTGGGGTTTCGGTGTTTCTCATTCGGTGTTTTTGAGGTTCGGGGTTTCTGGTTCGGTGTTTCAGGGTTCACGGTTCTGCGGTTCAGGGGTTTCAAGGTTTGGGGGTTTTTGCGGTTCGGGGTTTTTGCGTTCGTGGTTTTCGGGGTTTCGGTTCCCGGGTTCGGGGTTTTGTGTTCGAGGGTTTTCGGGGTTTCAGTTTCGGGGTTTCGAGGTGTTGGTTTTTTCGTTCGGGGTGATGGTTTCGAGGTTCGGGTTTTGGCGGTTCAGGGTTTCGGGTTCAGATTTGGCTAGGTCTGGGTTTTGCGGTTCGGGGTTTTCGGTTCGGGGTTTCGCGTTCGGGGTTTCACTTTAGGGTTGTGGGGTTTTCATGGTTCGGCGTTTTTACGGTTCGAGGTCTTCAGCGTTCAGGGTTTTCGGGGTTTCGGGTTTCGTGTTTCAGAGTTTTCACGGTCAAGGGATTCGCGTTCGGGTTTGGGTTTTCGGGGTTCGAGGTTTTGCGTTCGGGTTTTGAGGTTTTCGGTTGTTCGCTTTCGGGGTTCCGGGTTTCGCGTTCTGGGTTCGATGTTTTCAGGGGTTCGCGATCGGGGATCGACGTTTCTCGGTTCGGTGTTTTGGATGGGGGGTTTAGGGTTTTAGGCTTTCACGGTTCGGGGTTTCGGGTACAAGGTTTCAAGGTTCGGGGTTTCGAGTATGTGTTTTTGGGTTTCAGGTTTAGGGTTTCGGGGTTTGGGTTACTGTTTTCGGGTTAAGGTTGGGGGGTTCGGGGTTTTTCGGGGTTCGCGATTTCGGTTTCGGGTTCGGGGTTTCGCGGTTCGGGGTTTCGGGTTCGGGGTTTCGGGTTAGTGTTTTAGGGTTTTGGGTTTCGAGGTTTGGATTACTGTTTTCGGGTTAAGGTTGGGGGGTTTGGGGTTTTCGAGGGTCGCGATTTCGGGTTCGGGGTTTCGCAGTTCATGGTTTCGGGATTTCGCGTTTGGGGTTGGAGGTTTTCAGGGTTTCGTGTTAAGGTTTTTGGGTTGTCGCGGTTAAGGGTTTCGGGTTAGGGGTTTCGCATTTCGGCGTTTCGGGTTCGAGATTCGTTGTTTTTGGCTTTAAGGGTTCGGGGTTTCCAAGTTCGAGGTTTGGGGTTCGGGGTTTCATGTTCGGGCTTTCGGGTTTGGGTTTTGGGGTTTTGCGTTCGGGGTTTTCCCGGTTCGGGGTTTCGAGGTTCGGGGTTTCGTGGTTCGGGGTTTCACGGTTCGGGGTTTAGGATTTCAGGTTTAAGGTTAAAGGTTAGGGTTTTCGGGTTTAGGTTGGGGGGTTTGGAGTTTGGGGTTCGGGGTGTTCGAGGTTTGGGGTTTTGCGGTTCAGGGTTTCGAGTTCGGGTTTTGTGGGTTGAGGGGTTTTTGGGGTTTCGCGTTCGGGGATTCGTGTTCGGGGTTTCACAATTCGCGGTTCGGGTTTTGGTAGTTGGGGTTTCGGTGTTTCTCATTCGGTGTTTTTGAGGTTCGGGGTTTCTGGTTCGGTGTTTCAGGGTTCACGGTTCTGCGGTTCAGGGGTTTCAAGGTTTGGGGTTTTGCGGTTCGGGGTTTTGCGTTCGTGGTTTTCGGGGTTTCGGTTCCCGGTTCAGGGTTTTGTGTTCGAGGTTTTCGGGGTTTCAGTTTCGTGGTTTCGAGGTGTTGGTTTTTTTCGTTCGGGGGTGATGGTTTCGAGGTTCGGGTTTTGGCGGTTCAGGGTTTCGGGTTCAGATTTGGCTAGGTCTGGGTTTTGCGGTTCGGGGTTTTCGGTTCGGGGTTTCGCGTTCGGGGTTTCACTTTAGGGTTGTGGGGTTTTCATGGTTCGGCGTTTTTACGGTTCGAGGTCTTCAGCGTTCAGGGTTTTCGGGGTTTCGGGTTTCGTGTTTCAGAGTTTTCACGGTCAAGGGATTCGCGTTCGGGTTTGGGTTTTCGGGGTTCGAGGTTTTGCGTTCGGGTTTTGAGGTTTTCGGTTGTTCGCTTTCGGGGTTCGGGTTTCGCGTTTCGGGTTCGATGTTTTCGGGGGGTTCGCGATCGGGGATCGGCGTTTCTGGGTTCGGTGTTTTGGATGGGGGGGTTTAGGGTTTTAGGCTTTCACGGTTCGGGGTTTTCGGGTACAAGGTTTCAAGGTTCGGGGTTTCGAGTATGTGTTTTTGGGTTTCAGGTTTAGGGTTTCGGGGTTTGGGTTACTTGTTTTTCGGGTTAAGGTTGGGGGTTCGGGGTTTTTCGGGGTTCGCGATTTCGGTTTCGGGTTCGGGGTTTTCGCGGTTCGGGGTTTCGGGTTCGGGGTTTCGGGTTAGTGTTTTAGGGTTTTGGGTTTCGAGGTTTGGATTACTTGTTTTCGGGTTAAGGTTGGGGGGTTTGGGGTTTTCGAGGGTCGCGATTTCGGGTTCGGGGTTTCGCAGTTCATGGTTTCGGGATTTCGCGTTTGGGGTTGGAGGTTTTCAGGGTTTCGTGTTAAGGTTTTTGGGTTGTCGCGGTTAAGGGTTTCGGGTTAGGGGTTTCGCATTTCGGCGTTTCGGGTTCGAGATTCGTTGTTTTTGGCTTTAAGGGTTCGGGGTTTCCAAGTTCGAGGTTTGGGGTTCGGGGTTTCATGTTCGGGCTTTCGGGTTTGGGTTTTGGGGTTTTGCGTTCGGGGTTTTCCCGGTTCGGTACTTCCAGGTTCGGGCGTTTCAGGTTTGAGGTTTTGGCGTTCGGGGTTTTAGGGGTTTCGCGGTTCGGGGTTTCGGGTTCAGGGTTTTGGGTTTGGGTTTTTGCTGTTCGGGGTTTTGGTTTCGCGATTTCGCAGTTTGGGGTTTTGCGGTTTGGGGTTTTGGGTTTGGGTTTTGCGGGTAACAGGTTTCGCCGTTCGGGTTTTTCGGGTGAGGGCTTTAGGGTTTCGGGGTTTCACGGTTCGGGGTTTTCGAGGTTCAGGGTTTCGGGTTAGGGGTTTAGGATTTAGTGTTTCGAGTGTTTCACGTTTCAGGGTTTTCACGGATGGGGGAGTTCAAGTTTGGGGTTTTGGTTTCGGGGTTTCGCGGTTCGGGATTTTGGGTTCAGGGTTTCGCGTTTCATGGTTTTGCGGTTCAGGGGTTTTGAGGTTCGGGGTTTCGCGGTTTGGGGTTTCGTGTTCCAGGTTTTTAGGGTTTTGGTTCCCGATTCAGGGTTTCATAGTCGGGTTTTCAGTTTCGTTGTTTCGAGGTTCAGGTTTTTGTCGTTCAGGGTGTCGGTTTCGAGGTTCGGGTTTCGTGGTTTGTGGTTTCGAGTTCAAGTTTTGCGGGTTCTGGATTTTGTGGTTCTGGGTTTCGCGTTCGGGGTTCGAGGTTTGAGGGTGTTCACGTTCAGGGTTCGGGGTTTGGCGTTCAGGTTCAGGGTTAGCGGGGTTTCGTGTTTGGGGCTTCATGTTAGCGTTGCGGGGTTTTCATGGTTTGAGGTTTTCAGCGTTCGGGGTTTTCGGGATTTCGGGTTCGGGGTTTGGAGGTTTTCACGGTCCGGGGATTCGCGTTGGGTTCGGGGTTTCGAGTTTAGTGTTTCATGGTTCGGGGTTTAGGGTTTCTGGTTTTGGGGTAAAGGTTACGTTTTTCGGGTTTAGGTTGGGGGATTTGCGGTTTAGGGGTTTGGGGTACGGGGTTTTTTGAGGTTTGGGGTTTCGCGGTTTGGGGTTTCGGGTTCGAGGTTGGGGGTTTTCTAGGTTTCGTGTTCGGGGTTCGGGGTTTCTAGGTTCGGGGTTTTGCGTTCGAGGTTTACAAGGTTTCGGGTTCGGGGTTTTGCTATTCGGGATTTTTTTCGTTCAGGGTTTTAGTTTCGGGGTTTCGAGGTTCGGGTTTCTAGGTTCAGGGTTTCGGGTTCGGGGTTTCAGGATTGGTGTTTTGCAGTTCAGGGTTTCGAGCCGGGTTTTGTGGGTTCAGGGTTTCGCAGTTCGCGGTTTGGCGTTCGGGTTTTGAGGTTTTCGGGTGTTCGCGTTCGGGGTTCCGAATTTCGCATTCAGGGTTCAAGGTTTTTGGGTGTTCGCGTTTGGGGTTCGAGGTGTCTCAGTTTGGGGTTTCGGGTGGGGGGTTTAGGGTTTCGGGTTTTCAGGGTTCGGGGTTTTTGCTGTTCGGGGTTTCGGGTAAGGGGTTTCGAGGTTGCGGGTTTCGAGTTCGGGGTTTCGTGGTTTGGGGTTTTGGGTTAGTGTTTTAGGGTTCGGGTTTAGGATTTTGGAGTTTGGGTTACCGTTTTGAGGTTTAGGTTGGGGGGTTCAGGGTTTTCGAGGTTCGAGGTTTTTAGGGTTTCGTGGTTCTGGTTTTGGGGGTATTAGGGTTTTGCGGATTGGGGTTTTGGGGTTTCGCGTTCGAGGTTCTAGGTTTTTAGGGTTTCGTGGTTCTGGTTTTGGGATATTAGGGTTTCGCGGTTCGGGGTTTGGGGTTGTACGGTTTCACGGTTTAGTGTTTCGGTTTCGAGGTTTCGCGGTTCGACGTTACGGGTCTGGGGTTCGGGTTTTTTTGGGTTTCGCGTTAAGGGTTCGGGGTTTTCACTGTTCATGGTTTCGAGGTTCGTGGTTTGGGGTTTTCGGGGTTTCGGGTTCAGGGTTTCGTGGTTTTGGGTTTTTGCCGTTCGGGATTTTCAGGTTTCGGTGTTTTCAGGGTTACGAGTTCGAGGTTTGGGGTTTCGTGGTTCAGGGTTTTGCGGTCGTGGTTTCGGGTTTGGGGTTGTCGGGGTCGGGGTATCGGTTTCAGGTTTTGCGGGTTATGGGTTTCGCGGTCCGGAGTTTCCGGTCCAGGGTTCAGGGTTTTGGGGGTTCGAGGTTTTGCGTTCGGGGTTTAGACGTTCAGGGTTTTTGAGGTTCGGGGTTTCGTGTTTGAGGTTCAGGGTTGTCAGGTTTCAAGGTTTTCCCGGTTCGGGATTTCCAGCTTCGAGGTTCAATGTCTTTTGGGGTTCGCGTTCGGGGGTTTAGCGTTCGGGTTCGGGGTTTGCGGGGTTTTCGGGGTTTCACGTTCAGGGTTTTCACGGTTCGGGGTTTCGCGTTTCGAGGTTTCAAGGTTCGCGAGTTTTGTGGGTTTAGGGTTTCACGGTTCGGGGTTACGGGTTTGGGTTTTGTGGGTTTAGGGTTTCGCGGTTCGGGGTTTTACGTTCGGGTTCAACATTTTCGGGGGTTCTGGTTCGGGTTCGGGGTTTGGAGTTTTGCATTTGGGGTTTCAGGGGTTTTGGGTTCGGGGTTTCGCGGTTTTGGGTTTTTGCCGTTCGGGATTTTCAGGTTCGGTGTTTTCAAGGTTACGCGTTCGGGGTTTGGGGTTTCATGGTTCGGGGTTTTCGAGGTTCGGGGTTTCGAGTTGGGGGTTTCGGGGTCGGGGTATCAATTTCGGGTTTTGCAGTTCTGGGTTTCGTGGTCCGAGGTTTCCGGTTCGGGGTTGTCGGGTTTTGGGGTTTTCCCAGTTCGGGATTTCCAGCTTCGGGGTTCGTTGTTTTCTGGGCTTCGCGTTTGGGGTTTCGCATTCAGGTTCGGGGTTTTCGGGGTTTCACGTTCAGGGTTTTCACAGTTCGGGGTTTCGCGTTTGGGGATCATGGTTTCGTCTTCGGGGTTCGGGGTTTCGTGTTTCGAGGTTTCAAGGTTCGCCGGTTGTGTGGGTTCAGGGTTTCGCGGTTCGGGGTTACGGGTTCGGGTTTTGTGGTTTTAGGGTTTCGCGGTTCGAGGTTTTGCGTTCGTGTTTCGAGGTTTTCGGGGGTTCCTGTTTGGGGTTCGGGGTTCAAGGTTTTTGAGGGTTCGCGTTCGGGGTTTCTCGGTGCGGGGTTTTGGTGGCAGAGTTAGGGTTTCGGGTTTTGACGATTCAGGGTTTTCGCAGTTCGAGGTTCCGGTACGCAGTTTCGAGATTCGGGGTTTCGGGTTCGGGGTGTCGAGGTTCAGGGTGTCAGGTTTGGGTTTTCGGGTTCGGGGTTTCGGGTTCGGGGTTTCGAGGTTCAGGGTTTCGGGTTTTCGGGTTAGGGGTTTCGACGTTCAAGGTTTGGAGGTTTGGGGTTTCGATTCGGGTTCCCGGTTTCAAGGTTCGGGGTTTCTGATTCGGGTTTTCAGATTAGTGTTTTAGGGTTTTCGGGGTTAGGGTTACCGTTTTCGGGTTTAAGTTGGGGGGGTTCAGGGTTTTCAAGGTTCACTGTTTCGGGTTCGGGTGTTCGCGGTTCGGGGTTCGGGTTTTGGGTTTCGCGTTTCGAGGTTTCAAGGTTCGCGAGTTTTGTGGGTTTAGGGTTTCGCGGTTCGGGGTTTTACGTTCGGGTTCAACATTTTCGGGGGTTCGGGTTCGGGGTTCGGAGTTTTGCATTTGGGGTTTCAGGGGTTTTGGGTTCGGGGTTTCGCGGTTTTGGGTTTTTGCCGTTCGGGATTTTCAGGTTCGGTGTTTTCAGGGTTACGAGTTTGGGGTTTGGGGTTTCATGGTTCGGGGTTTCGAGGTTCGGGGTTTCGGGGTCGGGGTATCAATTTCGGGCTTTTGCAGTTCTGGGTTTCGCGGTCCGAGGTTTCCGGTTCGGGGTTCAGGGTTTTTGGGGTTCATGTTCGGGGTTGTCGGGTTTTGGGGTTTTCCCGGTTCAGGATTTCCAGCTTCGGGGTTCGGGGTGTCGAGGTTCAGGGTGTCGGGTTCGGGTTTTCGGGTTCGGGGTTTCGAGGTTCAGGGTTTCGGGTTTTCGGGTTAGGGGTTTCGACGTTCAAGGTTTGGAGGTTTGGGGTTTCGATTCGGGTTCCCAGTTTCAAGGTTCGGGGTTTCTGGTTCGGGTTTTTGGGTTAGTGTTTTAGGGTTTCGGGGTTAGGGTTACCGTTTTCGGGTTTAGGTTGGGGGGGTTCAGGGTTTTCAAGGTTCACTGTTTCGGGTCGGGTGTTCGCGATTCGGGGTTTCGCGTTGGGGGTTCGGGAATTTTGGGGATTCAGGGTTTCGTGTTACGGTTTCGAGGTTTTCACGGTTCGGGGATTTCAGGTTCGGGGTTCAGGGTTTCGGGTGCGGGGTTTGGGGGTTTGGGTTTCGACTTTGGGGTTTCAAGGTCGGGGTTTCGGGTTAGGGGTTTAGGGTTTTGCGTTCGGGTTTTGAGGTTTTTGGCGGTTCGCATTCAATGTTCGGGGTATCGCGTCCGCGTTTGGGGTTTTCGGTTTAAGGTTTCGCGTTCGGGGTTCGAGGTTTTAGGGGGTTCGGGGTTTTGCATTCGGGTTCGTGGTTTTGGGGGTTTTGCGTTCGGGGTTTCATGTTAAGGTTGTGGGGTTTTCATGGTTCGGCGTTTTCACGGTTAGAGGTTTTCAGAGTTTGGAGTTTTCGGGGTTTCGGGTTCCGTGTTTCTGAGTTTTCACGATCAAGGGATTCGCGTTCGGGTTTGGGTTTTTCGGGGTTCGGGGGTTTAGGGATTCAGGTTTTGGGGTAAAGGTTACGGTTTTCGGGTTGAGGTTGGGGGGTTTGGTTTTCGAGGTTTGGGGTTTCGCGGTTCATGGTTTCGAGTTCGGATTTTGTGGATTTGGGGTTTTGCAATTCGGGGTTTCCCCTTCGAGGTTTTGCGTTCGAGTTTTGAGGGTTTTTAGGTGTTCGCGTTCGGAGTTCCGGGTTTCGCGTTTGAGGTTCGAGGTTTTCGGGGGTTCGTGTTCGGGGATCGACGTTTCTCGAATAGAGGTTTTCGGGGGTTCATGTTCGGGGTTCGAGGTTTCTCGGTTCGGGGTTTCCGATGGGGGGTTTAGGGTTACGGGCTATTACAGTTCGGGGTTCCGGGTACAATGTTTCAAGGTTCGGAGTTTCGGGTACGTGTTTTAGGGTTTCGGGGTTTGGGTTACTGTTTTCAGTTTAAGGTTGGGGGTTCATGGTTTTCGAGGTTCGCGGTTTCGCGTTCGGGCTTTCGGGTTCGGGATTTTTGTGTTCAGGGTTCGGGGTTTGCGTTCAGGATTTTTCCGGTTTGGTATTTCCAGGTTCGGGGTTTCAGGTTCGAGGTTTTGGCGTTCGGGGTTTTAGGGGTTTCGCGGTTCGGGGTTTTGGTTTCGGGATTTCGCAGTTTGGGGTTTTACGGTTCAGGGTTTTGGGTTCGGGTTTAGCGGGTAACAGGTTTCGCCATTCGGATTTTTCGGGTGAGGGTTTTAGGATTTTGGAGTTTCACGGTTCGGGGTTTTCGAGGTTCTGGGTTTTGGGTTAGGGATTTAGGATTTAGTGTTTCGGGGTTTCACGTTTCGGGGTTTTCACGGTTGGGGGATTTTAGGTTCGGGGTTTCGTGTTTGCGGTTTTGTGGTTCAGGTTTTGGTGGTGGGGGTTTCGAGTTTCGGTGTTTCTTGTTCGGTGTTTTCGAGGTTCGGGGTTTCGTGGTTTGGGATTTTGGGTTCTGGGTTTCGCGTTTCACGGTTTTGCGGTTCAGGGGTTTCGAGGTTCGGGGTTTTGCGGTTTGGGGTTTCGTGTTCTGGGTTTTCAGGGTTTCGGTTCTCGATTCAGGGTTTCATGTTCGGGTTTTTCGGGTTTTCAGTTTTGGTGTTTCGAGGTTCAGGTTTTTGCCGTTTAGGGTGTCGGTTTCGAGGTTCGGGTTTCGAGTTCAGGTTTTGCAGGTTCTGGATTTCGCGGTTCGAGGTTTCGAGGTTTCGTGGTTCGGGGTTTCGCGGTCGTGGTTTCGGGTTTGGGGTTTCGGGGTATCGGTTTCAGGTTTTGCGGGTTATGGGTTTCGCGGTCCGGGGTTTCCGGTCCAGGGTTCAGGGTTTTGGGGGTTCGAGGTTTTGCGTTCGGGGTTTAGACGTTCAGGGTTTTTGGGGTTCGGGGTTTCGTGTTTGGGGTTCAGGGTTGTCAGGTTTCAAGGTTTTCCCGGTTCGGGATTTCCAGCTTCGAGGTTCAATGTTTTTTGGGGTTCACGTTCGGGGTTTGGGGTTTCGCGTTCGGGTTCGGGGTTTGCGGGGTTTTTGAGGTTTCACGTTCAGGGTTTTCACGGTTCGGGGTTTCGCGTTTCGCGTTTCGAGGTTTCAAGGTTTGCGAGTTTTGTGGGTTCAGGGTTTCGCGGTTCGGGGTTACGGGTTTGGGTTTTGTGGGTTTAGGGTTTCGCGGTTCGGGGTTTTACGTTCGGGTTCAACATTTTCGGGGGTTCGGGTTTGGGGTTCGGAGTTTTGCATTTGGGGTTTCAGGGGTTTCGGGTTCGGGGTTATGGGTTCGGGGTTTTAACGGTTTGGGGTTTGCAGGTTCGGGTTTTCGCGTTCGGGGTTTCGGTTTCGGGGTTTGGAGGTTCGGGTTTCGGGGTTTCGCGTTGGAGGTCCAGGGTTTTCCAGGGTTCGGGTTTTCGCGTTCGGGGTTTTCATGTTTGGGGTTTTTGAGGTTTCACGTTGGGTGTTTGGGGATTCGGGGTTTCATGTTCGGGGTTTGGGGGATTCGGGGTTTCGGGTTCGGGGTTTGGTGGTCGGGGTTTCGGGTTCGGGGTTTGGTGTTCGGGGTTTGGGGTTTCGGGGATTCGCGGTTCCGGGTTTTGCAGTTTGAGGTATCACTTTCGCTGTTTTGCGGTTCAGGGTTATGGGGTTTCGCGTTCGAGGTTCGAGGTTTTTAGGGTTTCGTGGTTCTGGTTTTGGGGTATTAGGGTTTTGCGGTTCGGGGTTTTGGGGTTTCGCGTTCGAGGTTCTAGGTTTTTAGGGTTTCGTGGTTCTGGTTTTGGGATAATAGGGTTTCGCGGTTCGGGGTTTGGGGTTGTACGGTTTCACGGTTCGGTTTCGAGGTTTCGCGGTTCGACGTTACGGGTCTGGGGTTCGGGTTTTTTGGGGTTTCGCGTTAAGAGTTCGGGGTTTTCGCTGTTCATGGTTTCGAGGTTCGTGGTTTGGGGTTCGGGGTTTCGCATTTGGGGTTTTCGGAGTTTCGGGTTCAGGGTTTCGTGGTTTTGGGTTTTTGCCGTTCGGGATTTTCAGGTTCGGTGTTTTCAGGGTTACGCGTTCGGGGTTTGGGGTTTCGTGGTTCGGGGTTTCGCGGTCGTGGTTTTGGGTTTGGGGTTTCGGGGTCGGGGTATCGGTTTCAGGTTTTGCGGGTTATGGGTTTCGCGGTCCGGGGTTTCCGGTCCAGGGTTCATTGTTTTGGGGGTTCGAGGTTTTGCGTTCGGGGTTTAGACGTTCAGGGTTTTTGGGGTTAGGGGTTTCGTATTTGGGGTTCAGGGTTGTCAGGTTTCAAGGTTTTCCCGGTTCGGGATTTCCAGCTTCGAGGTTCAATGTTTTTTGGGGTTCGCGTTCGGGGTTTGGGGTTTCGTGTTCAAGTTCGGGGTTTGCGGGGTTTTCGGGGTTTCACGTTCAATGTTTTCACGGTTCGGGGTTTCGCGTTTTGCGTTTCGAGGTTTCAAGGTTCGCGAGTTTTGTGGGTTCAGGGTTTCGCGGTTCGGGGTTACGGGTTTGGGTTTTGTGGGTTTAGGGTTTCGCGGTTCGGGGTTTTACGTTAGGGTTCAACATTTTTGGGGGTTCGGGTTCGGGGTTCGGAGTTTTGCATTTGGGGTTTCAGGGGTTTTGGGTTCGGGGTTTCGCGGTTTTGGGTTTTTGCCGTTCGGGATTTTTAGGTTCGGTGTTTTCAGTGTTACGCGTACGGGGTTTGGGGTTTCATGGTTGGGGGTTTCGAGGTTCGTGGTTTCAATTTCGGGTTTTGCGGTTCGGGGTTTCGCGGTCCGAGGTTTCCGATTCGGGGTTCAGGGTTTCGTGTTCAGGGTTGTCGGGTTTTGGGGTTTTCCCGGTTCAGGATTTCCAGCTTCGAGATTCGATGTTTTCTGGGCTTCGCGTTTGGGGTTTCGCATTCAGGTTCGGGGTTTTCGGGGTTTCACGTTCAGGGTTTTCACAGTTCGGGGTTTCGCGTTTGGGGTTCGTGGTTTCGTGTTCGGGGTTCGGGGTTTCGTGTTTCGAGGTTTCAAGGTTCGCGGGTTTTGTGGGTTCAGGGTTTCGCGGTTCGGGGTTACGGGTTCGGGTTTTGTGGTTTTAGGGTTTCGCGGTTCGAGGTTTTCGGGGGTTCCTGTTTGGGGTTCGGGGTTCAAGGTTTTTGAGGGTTCGCGTTCGGGGTTTCTCGGTGCGGGGTTTTGGTGGCAGGGTTAGGGTTTCGGGTTTTGACGATTCAGGGTTTTCGCAGTTCGAGGTTCCGGTACGTAGTTTCGAGATTCGGAGTTTCGGGTTCGGGGTGTCGAGGTTCAGGGTGTCGGGTTCGGGTTTTTGGGTTCGGGGTTTCGGGTTCGGGGTTTCGAGGTTCAGGGTTTCGGGTTAGGGGTTTCGACGTTCAAGGTTTGGAGGTTTGGGGTTTCGATTCGGGTTCCCGGTTTCAAGGTTCGGGGTTTCTGGTTCGGGTTTTCGGGTTAGTGTTTTAGGGTTTCGGGGTTAGGGTTACCGTTTTCGGGTTTAGGTTGGGGGGGTTCAGGGTTTTCAAGGTTCACTGTTTCGGGTTCGGTTGTTCGCGGTTCGGGGTTCGAGGTTTTCAGGGTTTCGCGTTGGGGGTTCGGGGTTGTCGCAATTCGGGGTTTCGGGTTCGGGTTTTCGCGGTTTGACGTTTCGGGTTCGGGGTTCGTTGTTTTCGGGGTTTCGCATTACTGGTTTGGGGTTTTATCAGTTCGGGGTTTGGGGTTCAGTGTTTCGCGTTCGGGTTTTGGGGTTTTCCGGTTCGGGGTTTCGCGTTGGGGGTTCGGGGTTTTTGGGGATTCGGGGTTTCGTGTTACGGTTTTCGAGGTTTTCACGGTTCGGGGATTTCAGGTTCGGGGTTCAGGGTTTCGGGTGCGGGGTTTGGGGGTTTGGGTTTCGACTTTGGGGTTTCAAGGTCGGGGTTTCGGGTTAGGGGTTTAGGGTTTTGCATTCGGGTTTTGAGGTTTTTGGCGGTTCGCATTCAGTGTTCGGGGTATCGCGTCTGCATTTGGGGTTTCGCGTTGGGGTTTCGGAGTTTCGTGTTTAGGGTTTCGGGGTTTTACGGTTCAGGGTTTGGTGGTCGGGTTTTAGGTTCGGGGTTTTCGGGGGTTCTCGTTCGGGGTTCGAGGTTTAGCGTTCGAGTTCGGGGTTTTCGGGTTTTCACTTTCGGGGTTCGGTGTTTCGAGTTAGGGTTTTGGGGTTTTCACGGTTCAGGGTTTCGCTTTGGGGATTCGGGGTTTTCGGGGTTTGCGGTTTCACGTTCGGGGTTCGGGGTTTCGAAGTTCGGGGTTTCGCATTTCGGGTTTTCAGGTTTGGGGTTTCGGGTGTGCGGTTTGGTGTTCAGGGTTTTCAGGGTTCGGGATTCTTTGTTTTCGGGGTTCTGGGTTTCAGGTTCAGGGTTTTCCCGGTTTGGGATTTCCAGTTTCAAGATTTCGCGTTCGGGGTTTTAGGGGTTTCACGGTTCGGGGTTTTCGAGGTTCGAGGTTTTCGAGGTTCGGGGTTTTCACTGTTCGGGGATTTGGTTTCGAGGTTTCACGGTTCGGGGTTTCGGATTAGGGTTTAGTGGGTTCCCGGTTTCACGGTTAAGGGTTTTCGAGGTTCGGGGTTTTGGTTTCGAGATTTCATGTGAGGGTTCGGGGTTTTCGGAGTTCAGGTTTTCCCATTCAGGGTCTTCGGGGTTCGGGGTTTCGTGTTCGGGGTTTGGTTTTCGCGATTCGTGGTTTTGGTTTCGGGATTGCGTAGTTTGGGGTTTTGCGGTTCGGGGTTTGGGGTTACGGTTTAGCGGGTAACAGGTTTCGCAGTTCGGGTTTTTCGGGTGAGGGTTTTAGGGTTTTGGGGTTTCACGGTTTAGGGTTTTCACGGTTTAGGTATTTCAGGTTCGGGGTTCAAGGTTTCAAGTTCAGGGTTTGGGGGTCGGGGTTTCGAATTCAGGGTTTCGGGGTCGGGGTTTCGGGTTACGGGTTATGGGTTTCAGGGGTTTGGGGTTTTGGTTTTGCGGTTCGGGTTTTGCGGGTTCTGGGTTTCACAATTCGGGGTATCGCGGTTGGGTTTTGAGGTTTTCGGGGGTTCGCGTTCGGGGTTTCGCGTTATGGGTTCGGGGTTTTTGGGGTTTCGCGTTCAGGGTTTTGTGTTCAGGGTTTCACGGTTTCGCGGTTCGGGTTTTGGTGGTCGAGGTTTCGGGGTCAGGGTTTCGGTTGTCGGTGTTTCTTGTTCGGTGTTTTTGAGGTTCGGGGTTTTGGGTTAGGTGTTTCAGGGTTTCGCGGTTCGGGGTTTCGGGTTCAAGGTTCTGATGTTCAGGGGTTTCAAGGTTTGGGGTTTCGCGGTTCGGGGTTTCGCGTTCGGGGTTTTGGTTCCTGGTTCAGGGTTTTGTGTTCGGGGTTTTCGGGGTTTCGAGTTTATGGTTTTTGCCGTTCGGGGTGATGGTTTCGGGGTTTTGGCGGTTCAAGGTTTCGGGTTCAGATTTGGCGGGTTCTGGTTTCGCGGTTTGGGGTTTTCGGTTTAAGGTTTCGCGTTCGGGGTTCGAGGTTTTAGGGGGTTCGGGGTTTTGCATTCGGGTTCGTGGTTTTGGGGGTTTCGCGTTCGGGGTTTCATGTTAAGGTTGTGGGGTTTTCATGGTTCGGCGTTTTCACGGTTAGAGGTTTTCAGAGTTTGGAGTTTTCGGGGTTTCGGGTTCCGTGTTTCTGAGTTTTCACGATCAAGGGATTCGCATTCGGGTTTGGGGTTTTCGGGGTTCGGGGGTTTAGGGATTCAGGTTTTGGGGTAAAGGTTACGGTTTTCGGGTTGAGGTTGGGGGGTTTGGTTTTCGAGGTTTGGGGTTTCGCGGTTCATGGTTTCGAGTTTGGATTTTGTGGATTCAGGGTTTTGCGATTCGGGGTTTCCCCTTCGAGGTTTTGCGTTCGAGTTTTGAGGGTTTTCGGGTGTTCGCGTTCGGAGTTCCGGGTTTCGAGTTTGAGGTTCGAGGTTTTCGGGGGTTCGTGTTCGGGGATCGACGTTTCTCGAATAGAGGTTTTCGGGGGTTCACGTTCGGGGTTCGAGGGTTTCTCGGTTCGGGGTTTCCGATGGGGGGTTTAGGGTTACGGGCTATTACAGTTCGGGGTTCCGGGTACAATGTTTCAAGGTTCGTGGTTTCGGGTACGTGTTTTAGGGTTTCGGGGTTTGGGTTACTGTTTTCGGTTTAAGGTTGGGGGGTTCATGGTTTTCGAGGTTCGCGGTTTCGGGTTCGGGGTTTCGGGTTAGTGTTTCGGGTTTCGGGTTTGGGGTTTCGGGGTTTGGGTTACTATTTTTGGGTTAAGGTTAGGGGGTTCGGTGGTTCCGAGGTTCGCGGTTTCTGGTTCGGGATTTCGCGTTCGGGGTTCGAGGTTTTCAGGGTTTCGTGTTAGGGGTTTTGGGTTGTCGCGGTTTAGGGTTTCGGGTTCGGGGTTTCGCGGTTCAGCGTTTCGGGTTCAAGGTTCGTTGTTTTTGGCTTTAAGGGTTCAGAGTTTCCAAGTTCGGGGTTTGGGGTTCGGGCTTTCGCGTTCGGGCTTTCGGGTTCGGGATTTTCGTGTTCAGGGTTCGGGGTTTGCGTTCAGGATTTTCCCGGTTTGGTATTTCCAGGTTCGGGGTTTCAGGTTCGAGGTTTTGGCGTTCGGGGTTTTAGGGGTTTCGCGGTTCGGGGTTTTGGTTTCGGGATTTCGCAGTTTAGGGTTTTGCGGTTCGGGTGTTTTGGGTTCGGGTTTAGCGGGTAACAGGTTTCGCCATTCGGGTTTTCCGGGTGAGGGTTTTAGGATTTTGGAGTTTCACGGTTCGGGGTTTTCGAGGTTCTGGGTTTCGGGTTAGGGATTTAGGATTTAGTGTTTCGGGGTTTCACGTTTCGGGGTTTTCAGGGTTGGGGGATTTTAGGTTCGGGGTTTCGTGTTTGCGGTTTTGTGGTTCAGGTTTTGGTGGTGGGGGTTTCGAGTTTCGGTGTTTCTTGTTCGGTGTTTTCGAGGTTCGGGGTTTCGTGGTTTGGGATTTTGGGTTCTGGGTTTCGCGTTTCACGGTTTTGCGGTTCAGGGGTTTCGAGGTTCGGGGTTTTGCGGTTTGGGGTTTCGGTTTCGAGGTTCGGGTTTCGAGTTCAGGTTTTGCAGGTTCTGGATTTCGCGGTTTCGAGGTTTCGAGGTTTTGTGGTTCGGGGTTTCGCGGTCGTGGTTTTGGGTTTGGGGTTTCGGGGTCGGGGTATCGGTTTCAGGTTTTGCGGTTCAGGTTTTGCGGGTTCTGGGTTTCACAATTCGGGGTATCGCGGTTGGGTTTTGAGGTTTTCGGGGTTTCGCGTTATGGGTTCGGGGGTCGGGGTATCGGTTTCAGGTTTTGTGGGTTATGGGTTTCGCGGTCCGGGGTTTCCGGTCCAGGGTTCAGGGTTTTGGGGGTTCGAGGTTTTGTGTTCGGGGTTTAGACGTTCAGGGTTTTTGGGGTTCGGGGTTTCGTGTTTGGGGTTCAGGGTTGTCAGGTTTCAAGGTTTTCCCGGTTCGGGATTTCTAGCTTCGAGGTTCAATGTTTTTTGGGGTTCACGTTCAGGGTTTGGGGTTTCACGTTCGGGTTCGGGGTTTGCAGGGTTTTCGGGGTTTCACGTTCAGGGTTTTCACGGTTCGGGGTTTCGCGTTTCGCGTTTCAAGGTTTCAAGGTTCGCGAGTTTTGTGGGTTCAGGGTTTCGCGGTTCGGGGTTACGAGTTTGGGTTTTGTGGGTTTAGGGTTTCGCGGTTCGGGGTTTTACGTTCGGGTTCAACATTTTCGGGGGTTCGGGTTTGGGGTTCGGAGTTTTGCATTTGGGGTTTCAGGGGTTTCGGGTTCGGGGTTATGGGTTTGGGGTTTTAACGGTTTGGGGTTTGCAGGTTCGGGGTTCGGGTTTTCACGTTCGGGATTTCGGTTTCGGGGTTTCGCGTTGGAGGTCCAGGGTTTTCCAGGGTTCGGGTTTTCGTGTTCGGGGTTTTCATGTTTGGGGTTTTTGAGGTTTCACGTTGGGTGTTTGGGGATTCGGGGTTTCACGTTCGGGGTTTGGGGGATTCGGGGTTTTGGGTTCGGGGTTTGGTGGTCGGGGTTTCGGGATCGGGGTTTGGTGTTCGGGGTTTGGGGTTTCGGGGTTTCGCGGTTCCGGGTTTCGCAGTTTGAGGTATCACTTTCGCTGTTTTGCGGTTCAGGGTTTTGGGGTTTCGCGTTCGAGGTTCTAGGTTTTTAGGGTTTCGTGGTTCTAGTTTTGGGATATTAGGGTTTTGCGGTTCGGGGTTTTGGGGTTTCGCGTTCGAGGTTCTAGGTTTTTAGGGTTTCGTGGTTCTGGTTTTGGGATAATAGGGTTTCGCGGTTCGGGGTTTGGGGTTGTACGGTTTCACGGTTCGTTTTCAAGGTTTCGCGGTTCGACGTTACGGGTCTAGGGTTCAGGTTTTTTGGGGTTTCGCGTTAAGGGTTCGGGGTTTTCACTGTTCATGGTTTCGAGGTTCGTGGTTTGGGGTTCGGGGTTTCGCATTTGGGGTTTTCGGGGTTTCGCGGTTTTGGGTTTTTGCCATTCGGGATTTTCAGGTTCGATGTTTTCAGGGTTACGCGTTCGGGGTTTGGGGTTTCGTGGTTTGGGGTTTCGCGGTCGTGGTTTCGGGTTTGGGGTTTCGGGGTCGGGGTATCGATTTCAGGTTTTGCGGATTATGGGTTTCGCGGTCCGGGGTTTCCGGTCCAGGGTTCAGGGTTTTGGAGGTTCGAGGTTTTGCATTCGAGGGTTTAGACGTTCAGGGTTTTTGGGGTTCGGGGTTTCGTGTTTGGGGTTCAGGGTTGTCAGGTTTCAAGGTTTTTCCGGTTCGGGATTTCCAGCTTCGAGGTTCAATGTTTTTTGGGGTTCGTGTTCGGGGTTTGGGGTTTCGCGTTCGGGTTCGGGGTTTTCGGGGTTTCACGTTCAGGGTTTTCACGGTTCGGGGTTTCGAGTTTTGCGTTTCGAGGTTTCAAGGTTCGCGAGTTTTGTGGGTTCAGGGTTTCGCGGTTCGGGGTTACGGGTTTGGGTTTTGTGGGTTTAGGGTTTCGCGGTTCGGGGTTTTACGTTCGGGTTCAACATTTTCGGGGGTTCGGGTTCGGGGTTCAGAGTTTTGCATTTGGGGTTTCAGGGGTTTTGGGTTCGGGGTTTCGCGGTTTTGGGTTTTTGCCGTTCGGGATTTTCAGGTTCGGTGTTTTCAGTGTTACGCGTTCGGGGTTTGGGGTTTCATGGTTCAGGGTTTCGAGGTTCGAGGTTTCGGGGTCGGGGTATCAATTTCGGGTTTTGCGGTTCGGGGTTTCGCGGTCCGAGGTTTCCGGTTCGGGGTTCGGGGTTTCGTGTTTGGGGTTGTCGGGTTTTGCGGTTTTCCCGGTTCGGGATTTCCAACTTCGAGGTTCGATGTTTTCCGGGCTTTGCGTTTGGGGTTTCGCATTCAGGTTCGGGGTTTTCGGGGTTTCACGTTCAGGGTTTTCACAGTTCGGGGTTTCGCGTTTGGGGTTCGTGGTTTCGTGTTCGGGGTTTCGTGTTTCGAGGTTTCAAGGTTCGCGGGTTTTGTGGGTTCAGGGTTTCGCGGTTCGGGGTTACGGGTTCGGGTTTTGTGGTTTTAGGGTTTCGAGGTTTTGCGTTCGTGTTTCGAGGTTTTCACGATTCAGGGTTTTTCGCAGTTCGAGGTTCCGGTACGCAGTTTTGAGATTCGGGGTTTCGGGTTCGGGGTGTCAAGGTTCAGGGTGTCGGGTTCGAGGTTTCGGGTTCGGGGTTTCGAGGTTTAGGGTTTCGGGTTTTCGGGTTAGGGGTTTCGACGTTCAAGGTTTGGAGGTTTGGGGTTTCGACGTTCAAGGTTTGGAGGTTTGGGGTTTCGATTCGGGTTCCCGGTTTCAAGGTTTGAGGTTTCTGGTTCGGGTTTTCGGGTTAGTGTTTTAGGGTTTCGGGGTTAGGGTTACCGTTTTCGGGTTTAGGTTGGGGGGGTTCAGGGTTTTCAAGGTTCACTGTTTCGGGTTCGGTTGTTCACGGTTCGGGGTTCGAGGTTTTCAGGGTTTCACGTTGGGGGTTCGGGGTTGTCGCAATTCGGGGTTTCGGGTTCGGGTTTTCGCGGTTTGACGTTTTGGGTTCGGGGTTCGTTGTTTTCGGGGTTTCGCATTACTGGTTCGGGGTTTTATCAGTTCGGGGTTTGGGGTTCAGTGTTTCGCGTTCGGGTTTTTTTTTTTCGGTTTTGCGGTTTTGAAGTTTTGTGGTATGGGGTTTTCGATTCGGAGTGTCGCGTTCGGGGTTTGAGGTTTTCTAGGGTTCGGGGTTTTGCGTTCTGGTTCGGGGTTTTCGGCGTTTCGCGTTCGGGGTTTTGGGTTACGCGTTAGTGTTTAGGGGTTTTCCGGTTCGGGGTTTCGCGTTGGGGGTTCGGGGTTTTTGGGGATTCGGGGTTTCGTGTTACGGTTTCGAGGTTTTCACGGTTCGGGGATTTCAGGTTCGGGGTTCAGGGTTTCGGGTGCGGGGTTTGGGGGTTTGGGTTTCGACTTTGGGGTTTCAAGGTCGGGGTTTCGGGTTAGGGGTTTAGGGTTTTGCGTTCGGGTTTTGAGGTTTTTGGCGGTTCGCATTCAGTGTTCGGGGTATCGCGTCCGCATTTGGGGTTTCGCGTTGGGGTTTCGGAGTTTTGCGTTCAGGGTTTCGTATTTAGGGTTTCGGGGTTTTACGGTTCAGCGTTTGGTGGTCGGGTTTTAGGTTCAGGGTTTTCGGGGGTTCGAGGTTTAGCGTTCGAGTTCGGGGTTTTCGGGTTTTCACTTTCGGGGTTCGGTGTTTCGAGTTAGGGTTTCGGGGTTTTCACGGTTCAGGGTTTCTCTTTGGGGATTCGGGGTTTGCGGTTTCACGTTCGGGGTTTGGGGTTTCGAAGTTCGGGGTTTCGCGTTTCGGGTTTTCGGGTTTGGGGTTTCGGGTGTGCGGTTTGGTGTTCAGGGTTTTCAGGGTTTTCAGGGTTCGGGATTCTTTGTTTTCGGGGTTCTGGGTTTCAGGTTCAGGGTTTTCCCAGTTCGGGATTTCCAGTTTCGAGATTTCGCGTTCGGGGTTTTAGGGGTTTCGCGATTCGGGGTTTTCGAGGTTCGAGGTTTTCGAGGTTCGGGGTTTTCGCTGTTCGGGGATTTGGTTTCGAGGTTTCACGGTTCGGGGTTTCGGATTAGGGTTTAGTGGGTTCCCGGTTTCGCGGTTAAGGGTTTTCGAGGTTCGGGGTTTTGGTTTCGAGATTTCATGTGAGGGTTCGGGGTTTTCAGAGTTCAGGTTTTCGCATTCAGGGTCTTCGGGGTTCGGGGTTTCGTGTTCGGGGTTTGGTTTTCACGATTCGTGGTTTTGGTTTCGGGATTGCGTAGTTTGGGGTTTTGCGGTTCGGGGTTTGGGGTTACGGTTTAGCGGGTAACAAGTTTCGTAGTTCGGGTTTTTCGGGTGAGGGTTTTAGGGTTTCGGGGTTTCACGGTTTAGGGTTTTCACGGTTCGGGTATTTCAGGTTCGGGGTTTCGCATTCAGGGTTCAAGGTTTCAAATTCAGGGTTTGGGGGTCGGGGTTTCGAATTCAGGGTTTCGGGGTCGGGGTTTCGGGTTACGGGTTACGGGTTTAGGGTTTCGTGGTTCGGGGTTTTGGTTTTGCGGTTCGGGTTTTGCGGGTTCTGGGTTTCACAATTCGGGGTATCGCGGTTGGGTTTTGAGGTTTTCGGGGTTTCACGTTATGGGTTCGGGGTAGGGGTATCGGTTTCAGGTTTTGCGGGTTATGGGTTTCGCGGTCCGGGGTTTCCGATCCAGGGTTCAGGGTTTTGGGGGTTCGAGGTTTTGTGTTCGGGGTTTAGACGTTCAGGGTTTTTGGGGTTCGGGGTTTCGTGTTTGGGGTTCAGGATTGTCAGGTTTCAAGGTTTTCCCGGTTCGGGATTTCCAGCTTCGAGGTTCAATGTTTTTTGGGGTTCGCGTTTCGGGGTTTGGGGTTTCGCGTTCGGGTTCGGGGTTTGCAGGGTTTTCAGGGTTTCACGTTCAGGGTTTTCACAGTTCGGGGTTTCGCGTTTCGAGGTTTCAAGGTTCGCGAGTTTTGTGGGTTCAGGGTTTCGCGGTTCGGGGTTACGGGTTTGGGTTTTGTGGGTTTAGGGTTTCGCGGTTCGGGGTTTTACGTTCGGGTTCAACATTTTCGTGGGTTCGGGTTTTCACGGTTTGACGTTTCGGGTTTGGGGTTCGTTGTTTTTGGGGTTTCGCATTACTGGTTCGGGGTTTTATCAGTTCGGGGTTTGGGGTTCAGTATTTCGCGTTCGGGGTTTTTTTTTTGGGTTTTGCGGTTTCGAAGTTTTGTGGTATGGGGTTTTCGATTCGGAGTGTCGCGTTCGGGGTTCGAGGTTTTCTAGGGTTCGGGGTTTTGCGTTCTGGTTCGGGGTTTTCGGCGTTTCGCGTTCGGGGTTTTGGGTTACGCGTTAGTGTTTTGGGGGTTTTCCGGTTCGGGGTTTCGCGTTGGGGGTTCGGGGTTTTTGGGGATTCAGGGTTTCGTGTTACGGTTTCGAGGTTTTCACGGTTCGGGGATTTCAGGTTCGGGGTTCAGGGTTTCGGGTGCGGGGTTTCAAGGTCAGGGTTTCGGGTTAGGGGTTTAGGGTTTTGCGTTCGGGTTTTGAGGTTTTTGGCGGTTCGCATTCAGTGTTCGGGGTATCGCGTCCGCATTTGGGGTTTCGCGTTGGGGTTTCGGAGTTTTGTGTTCAGGGTTTCGTATTTAGGGTTCCGGGGTTTTACGGTTCAGGGTTTGGTGGTCGGGTTTTAGGTTCGGGGTTTTCGGGGGTTCTCGTTCGGGGTTCGAGGTTTAGCGTTGGAGTTCGGGGTTTTCGGGTTTTCACTTTTGGGGTTCTGTGTTTTGAAGTTCGGGGTTTCGCGTTTCGGGTTTTCGAGTTTGGGGTTTCGGGTGTGGGGTTTGGTGTTCAGGGTTTTCAGGGTTCGGGATTCTTTGTTTTCGGGGTTCTGGGTTTCAGGTTCAGGGTTTTCCCGGTTTGGGATTTCCAGTTTCGAGATTTCACGTTCGGGGTTTTAGGGGTTTCGCGGTTCGGGGTTTTCGAGGTTCGAGGTTTTCGAGGTTCGGGGTTTTCGCGGTTCGGGGATTTGGTTTCGAGGTTTCACGGTTCGGGGTTTCGGATTAGGGTTTAGTGGGTTCCCGGTTTCGCGGTTAAGGGTTTTCGAGGTTCGGGGTTTTTGTTTCGAGATTTCATGTGAGGGTTCTGGGTTTTCGGAGTTCAGGTTTTCGCATTCAGGGTCTTCGGGGTTCGGGGTTTCATGTTCGGGGTTTGGTTTTTGCGATTCGTGGTTTTGGTTTCGGGATTGTGCAGTTTGGGGTTTTGCGGTTCGGGGTTTGGGGTTACAGTTTAGCGGGTAACGGGTTTCGCAGTTCGGGTTTTTCGGGTGAGGGTTTTAGGGTTTCGGGGTTTCACGGTTTAGGGTTTTCATGGTTCGGGTATTTCAGGTTCGGGGTTTCGCATTCGGGGTTCAGGGTTTCAAGTTCAGGTGTTTGGGGGTCGGGGTTTCGAATTCAAGGTTTCGGGGTCGGGGTTTCGGGTTACGGGTTTAGGGTGTCGAGGTTCAGGGTTTCGGGTTCGGGATTTCGAGGTTCAGGGTTTCGGGTTTTCGGGTGAGGGGTTTCAACGTTCGGGGTTTCGGGGTCGGGGTTTCGAGGTTCGGGGTTTCGGGTTCAGGTTTAAAGGTTCGGGGTTTCTGGTTCACGGTTTTGGTTTCGAGTTTTCACAGTTCGGGGTTCTAGGTTTTCAGGGTTTCGCGTTGGGGGTTCGGGGTTGTCGTGATTCGCGGTTTCGAGTTCGGGTTTTCACCATTCGACGTTTCGGGTTCGGGGTTCGTTGTTTTCGGGGTTCGCATTACTGGTTCGGGGTTTTATCAGTTCGGGGTTTGGGGTTCGGGGTTTCGCGGTATGGGGTTTTCGATTTGGGGTTTCCCGTTCGGGGTTCGAGGTTTTCTAGGGTTTGGGGTTTCGTGTTTCGCGTTCGGGGTTCTGGGTTTCGCGTTAAGGTTTCGGGTTTTTCACGGTTCGGGGTTTCACGTTGGGGATTCGGGATTTTCAGGGATTCGGGGTTTCGCGTTCGGGGTTCAAGGTTTCGGGTTTTGGGGGTCTGGGTTTCGACTTCGGGGTTTTGATGCGACCATATTATTTGATAATTTCATCCATATTTACATAGTGTTTTGCATATGTTTTATGTATAAAATGCCTTGATATTCTTTGTTTTATATTTTGAAGGCATTTTTGGATGAAAGATGCAAAAAAGGAGGTAATTAGAGGTGATTGACAGATTTGACCTTCAGTCGGTGTTTTGTGCACAGTGGAAGCTCTAGAGATCGAAATGAAGTGATTCCAGTGACATTCAAAAGCTAACATCCATAATTTTATGGAAAGCTAAGGAAAAGAAATAAAATAAGGAAGATCATGGAAATCGCAGCCTTCAAAGTCAAATCTTGCAATCTGCCGATATTGACCTTTGTCCATTCCAACTTCAATATCTCGATCTACAAAAGTCCGATTGATGCAAACTAAATTTTAGTGGATTCAGGACTCAAAGACCTATAAACGCTCCATATTTCAGCTCAAAACGATGTGATATGAAGGAGATATGAATTTTACAAGGGACAACTAAATTCTGCCAACTTAAGGAAGGACTATTTTATAAAATAGACACTAGGGTTTCTAAGCATATAAAAAGGAGAAGAGGGGCAAGGAAGTGGCGGCCAGCACAAAAGAAAACACAAAATCTTCCTCCTCCAAACCCTAAATCATGTGTTTTTCCATCTTTTTATTTAGTTGTTCAATAAACATGCAAGGCTAGACTCTTTTGCTTGGTTGCAAGGACACGGAAACCTTCAGATTTCAAGAACTGTGAGATCTATTTTTACCTCAATTTTTCAGTTTATATGATGAATATGTTTGTTCTCCTATGCTTATTTTCCTATGATTGTTTATTTAATTGCTAAGAGCGGACTCGAAGTTGTTATTGTAGACAATCAATTGCTAAGTTTGATATCAAAACCGGAGTTGTGGTATATGAACTTATGAAGCAACTAAGTTAATAATTGTAGCGGATCTATATTATTAATCTTAGGGAGAACATTCAATCGAACTAAACATATATTGCGGACAATTATGTTTCTTAATCGATCAATTTATCTAGATTTTAATGCTTCCTTTGAATCAAATTACTAGTGCGGACACTGTGGTTGTTTGATGGTTAGGGCTTATACGGCGGATCCGTTAACGAACCAATTTTAAGAAGAGATAAATATTCAGAATATAAATTGATGTGTCGTTTCCATGATCAGTTCTTATTTCTGTAGGTGAATGTTGATTTGCGACCAAGGTTTGTTTTATTGATAAATTTTAGTTTTATATATTTTTCGCTGAGTTTGCTTTAGCCTAGCCTAGACAACTTCCAACCCCTCCAATTGCATAACATATAGCATGAAAATCTGAACTAAATTGTCCTCGTGGGATCGACCCCTTGCTTGCTCTATACTATCTTGTTTGATTTATTTTAAGCTAGGGTAATTAATTTGTGCGACCACGACATCGCAACAAATTTTGGCGCCGTTGCCGGGGATGTGATTTTAGTTGATTCTTGTGTTCTTGTGTTGTGCTGTGATTTATTCTACTTGCTGTTATTTTTATTTATTCTAAAAAAAAAGAAAAAAGAAAAAAAAAACATCTTTGTGTTTGCGGCGGTACTGTTCAAAACAGATTTTTTGGTGGAATTAGGTATTGATCTTTTGTTTTCTGAAGGAAAACGATGTTCTGAGAAGAACTAGTGACCTATGGTCACTAGCCCTACACTAGCGAGGCCCAATTCCATCGTTTTCTAAGGTTTCTGGACACTTTTAGTTTTCTAGCGTAGGATACTATTGTCTATTACGTTGTTTTCAATTTCTTGCGTGCTTGGTTTCTTTTGAGTTTTCTTTGCGATTTATGCGTATAACCCCTTCTGCTAATCAAATTCATCAAGTGCAGGTTGATCTCGAAATAGAAAACACTTTACGCAGGTTACAAAAAGAAGCTCGCGTCAACATCATGGCTGGTGCACGACAACAAACACTCAAGGAGCTTGCTGCTCCTAACATGGAAAACCAACCATTGTGCATAAACATAGAGAGTAATGTGAACTTTGAACTCAAATCTGGTTTTATACATTTGCTGCCAACATTCAATGGTCTTGCAGGAGAAGATCCTCACACTCATCTCAAGGAGTTCCACATGGTTTGTGTTGGAATGAAACCGAATGGAGTTGAAGAGGAACAAGTTAAGTTGAAAGCTTTTCCTTTCTCTTTAAAAGGGGCAGCGAAGGCATGGTTTTTTTCTATTCTCCAAGGTTCCATTAACACTTGGAATGGCATGAAGAAGATCTTCCTTGAAAAATATTTCCCAGCATCTCGAGTTGCCAACATAAGAAAAGAAATATGTGGGATTCGGCAATCTCATGGAGAAACACTCACCGAGTATTGGGAAAGATTTGAGCTATTGTGCATTCAATGCCCTCATCATCAAATACCTGATCAACTGCTCATTCAATACTTCTATGAAGGATTGATGCCTACTGACCGTAGTATCATTGATGCTGCAAGTGGAGGGGCATTGGTAGATAAGACACCCGGTGATGCACGCCAATTAATCTCAAACATGGCAGCCAACTCGAAACAGTTTGGCACCCGTGGAGACTTCTCAAACAAACAAGTGAATGAGGTAAGTATTTCTAACCTTGAGAATAAAGTTAATGATCTTACTTCTCTTGTGCGTTCTTTGGCTTGTGGAAATATACAACAGGAGAAAGTTTGTAGCATATGCTCAATACAAGGACATGCTTCGAATATGTGCCCAACAATGCAAGAAGATTACATGGGGCAAGCTAATGCAGTTGATGGAACATTCAATGGACAACCCCAATACAATCAAGGCAGACAGTTCCATTCCTATGGATTTCAACCACAGCCCCAGCAAAATTATCAAGCGAGACAGCCCCTTTCGTTCACCAACTCCAATGTTATGGGGACATCATCCAATGATGATCTTCGTGAGATGATGAAAACTTTGGCTTCTAATACTGTTACCTTGCAACAAAATATCATGTCTTTTCAACAGGAAACAAGGTCAAGTATTCATAACTTGGAAAAGCAAATGGGGCAAGTAGCTTCAACTGTAGGGAAATTGGAAGCACAAATAAATGGAAAGTTGCCCTCCCAAGCATTGAATCCAAAAGAGAATGTTAGTGCTATCATGCTACGAAGTGGGAAAGAACTTGAAGAGAAAAAGTTGAAACAAATTGAGATGGAGGAGGAAGAAGAGATAGAAACTGAATTGAGTACAAAGAAAGAACATCCTCCTCCACAAACAGAAACAAAGACCAACACTCCAAAGGTAACTTTTCACTCAATTAATGCTAGTTTTAAAACAAATCCACCCTTTCCTGCGAGTTCTTCTAGGTCAAAGAAAGAAGACAAAGAAAAAGAGATCTTAGAGGTTTTCAAGAAAGTTGAACTGAACATTCCTTTGCTTGATGCTATCAAGCAAATTCCCAAATATGCAAAATTCTTGAAGGAGTTGTGTACTACCAAGAGAGCTTTCAAACTGAAAGGTCATGAAATGGTAAGTATGGGTGAAGTTGTATCTGCCGTTGTTCAAAAGAATCTGCCTTTGAAACAAAAAGACCCAGGTGCGTTTACTATCCCATGTGTTATTGGTAATGCTAGTTTTAAAAGAGTTTTATGTGATTTAGGTGCATCCATTAGTATTATGCCTAAACATGTTTATGATTCTCTTAGTTTGGAGCCTTTGAATAAAACCAACATTGTAATACAACTTGCGGATCGTAGTTTTGTTTACCCACTTGGTGTGATAGAAGATGTTCTAGTCAAGATTGATAGCTTGCTAATTTCATGTGACTTTTATATTCTTGATATGGAGCATGATTCTTGTGATTCCAGTACTCCTATATTGTTTGGGAGACCGTTCTTGAAAACTGCCAATACAAAGATTGATTGTGGTAAGGATACTTTGTCTATAGAGATAGGAGATGAAAAGATTGAATTTAATTTTCATGATGCAATGAAATATCCTTATAGCAATGTTTATTCTATCACATGTTATGACAAAGTTGATAAGTGTGTGCAGCAAGCTTGTGATTTTAATTCTATGGATGGATTAAGTGTAGCTTTGAGCTATGGCTATTATTTTACCCAATTGGAGGAGATGGAGAGGCACACATGTGTTCCCCGAAATGTGCATGAAGCAGCATTGGCTTTGCAAACCGTTCCCCATGTTGAAATTACAGGTTTCGAAACCAATAAAGTACTCAAGGTCAAAGGGCATCGATTGAAACCTTTCTATGAATATTGGAAGGCAGAAATCATTGCTTCTATGAAGAATGAGCATGTCATGCTACATGTCAAGCCAATGACACAAAACACAAGCGCTTACTGGGAGGCAACCCAGCACACAAAAAAATCAGATTTGCCTTCTTTTTCCCTTATCTTTTATTTTTCGCATTTTATTTCATTTTTGTCATTCTCCTATATTCCTTTTCTTTTATTTTCAACATTGAGGACAATGTTCTGTTTTAAGTGTGGGGGTATTGGGAAAATTTTAGTTTTCTTATTTTGGTTTTCTTTATTCTTCCGTAAGAAAAAAAGGAAAAAAAAAGAAAAAATCTATGATTGATCTTTTTGAACTCCCATTGGTTTATGAGAATATGAGTATTATGTATGAGAATTAAGTGAGATAGATGAATATATAAATTGAATGAATGAGTGCGCATGCAAGTTTTAATGTTTAATTGGTTTAGGGATTGACTCTGAAAATATGCCATGTTGACTTTATAGTGTTATACCAATATAAGCTTTTGAGCCTTCAACATTATATTCTTTGATTGTGCGTTGTTTCAATGATATGTATCTCTAGAACTTGCTTCATATCTTGTTGAGATTACATTCACATTACATAGATGCATGAAGATGATAAAGGCATTAGGAATTTTAACCGCTTGAGCCAAAAAGTCAACCTAAAGCATATTATCTTTAGTGAGCCCCTTTTGAGCTTGTTTATCTTTTCTTTGTTTTACCTATGTATAAGCCTTAAACTTTTTATATGTTTTCCTCTTTTCCCCTGGCCAAGGATTAGTAGAGCATATACTTGTGATATCTCATGGAATTATGGTTGGAAATTATGTGAAAAGAAAGAAGAAGTGATGATGAAAAGATGGGCAAAGTTGCCAAAAGTGAAAAAGAACAAAAGAAAAAAAAAAGAAAAAGAAAAGAACAAGAAAAGAAAAAAAAAAGAAAGAAAATAAATAGAAAAGAGCTTGAAATCGAAAGAAGCTACGCATTGGTGCTTAAAGATTGAAAATTGATATGTTTTGAGGGAATATCTTGGTTGAATTTTTTTCTCTTCAGAATGCTCTACTTTCTTTGGTTTGAACCTTTTCTTCTACTCTCTTTTACCTCACCTTAACCTTAGCCCCATTACAACCGAAAAATAAGACCTTTTGATTCATGCATTGTTTGTAATATTTTAGTAATGGAGATGAGATTGAAGAGTAAGCTTATGGTAGAACATCTTCATTGATTGAATTTGAGAGATTTAAACACATAAGCCCTAAACACATGAGTGTTGGAGTGTATATCAATGAGAGGACCTATCACTTTGGCATGGCATAGATTTCTTTTAAATCCCGAAGAGTAATTGAGTTTTGAAGTTTGTATGTAAACAAATTCATGAAGATTTATGTTCTTTATCCTTCTTGGTTGTATTCTTATTTATAATGCTTGAATTCTTGGATATTGATGGGAGATAAAGAGATTGATCATGGTTATTTTTATTTTTTATTTTTATTAAAATTTGTTTTATTTTACCTATCCTTTCTCGAGGACGAGCAAGAGCTAAGTGTGGGGGTATTTGATGCGACCATATTATTTGATAATTTCATCCATATTTACATAGTGTTTTGCATATGTTTTATGTATAAAATGCCTTGATATTCTTTGTTTTATATTTTGAAGGCATTTTTGGATGAAAGATGCAAAAAGGAGGTAATTAGAGGTGATTGACAGATTTGACCTTCAGTCGGTGTTTTGTGCACAGTGGAAGCTCTAGAGATCGAAATGAAGTGATTCCAGTGACATTCAAAAGCTAACATCCATAATTTTATGGAAAGCTAAGGAAAAGAAATAAAATAAGGAAGATCATGGAAATCGCAGCCTTCAAAGTCAAATCTTGCAATCTGCCGATATTGACCTTTGTCCATTCCAACTTCAATATCTCGATCTACAAAAGTCCGATTGATGCAAACTAAATTTTAGTGGATTCAGGACTCAAAGACCTATAAACGCTCCATATTTCAGCTCAAAACGATGTGATATGAAGGAGATATGAATTTTACAAGGGACAACTAAATTCTGCCAACTTAAGGAAGGACTATTTTATAAAATAGACACTAGGGTTTCTAAGCATATAAAAAGGAGAAGAGGGGCAAGGAAGTGGCGGCCAGCACAAAAGAAAACACAAAATCTTCCTCCTCCAAACCCTAAATCATGTGTTTTTCCATCTTTTTATTTAGTTGTTCAATAAACATGCAAGGCTAGACTCTTTTGCTTGGTTGCAAGGACACGGAAACCTTCAGATTTCAAGAACTGTGAGATCTATTTTTACCTCAATTTTTCAGTTTATATGATGAATATGTTTGTTCTCCTATGCTTATTTTCCTATGATTGTTTATTTAATTGCTAAGAGCGGACTCGAAGTTGTTATTGTAGACAATCAATTGCTAAGTTTGATATCAAAACCGGAGTTGTGGTATATGAACTTATGAAGCAACTAAGTTAATAATTGTAGCGGATCTATATTATTAATCTTAGGGAGAACATTCAATCGAACTAAACATATATTGCGGACAATTATGTTTCTTAATCGATCAATTTATCTAGATTTTAATGCTTCCTTTGAATCAAATTACTAGTGCGGACACTGTGGTTGTTTGATGGTTAGGGCTTATACGGCGGATCCGTTAACGAACCAATTTTAAGAAGAGATAAATATTCAGAATATAAATTGATGTGTCGTTTCCATGATCAGTTCTTATTTCTGTAGGTGAATGTTGATTTGCGACCAAGGTTTGTTTTATTGATAAATTTTAGTTTTATATATTTTTCGCTGAGTTTGCTTTAGCCTAGCCTAGACAACTTCCAACCCCTCCAATTGCATAACATATAGCACGAAAATCTGAACTAAATTGTCCTCGTGGGATCGACCCCTTGCTTGCTCTATACTATCTTGTTTGATTTATTTTAAGCTAGGGTAATTAATTTTAAGCTAGGTTTTCAGGGATTCGGGGTTTCGCGTTCGGGGTTCAAGGTTTCGGGTTTTGGGGGTCTGGGTTTCGACTTCGGGGTTTCAAGGTCGGGGTTGAGGTTTTTGGTGGTTCACGTTCGTCGTTCGGGGTTTCGTGGTCGGGGTTTCGGGTTCGGGGTTTTTCGGGGTTCTCGTTCGGGGTTTAGCGTTCGGGTTCGGGGATTTTGGGGTTTCACATTCGGGGTTCGAGGTTTCGTGTTAGGTTTTCGGGGTTTTCACAGTTCGGGGTTTCGCGTTTCGGGTTTTCGGGGTTTCGCGTTTCGCGTTTTTGGGGTCGGGGTTTCGGGTTCGGGGTTTGGGGTTTCGGGGTTTACCGGTTCAGGGTTTTAGTTTTGCCGTTTCGCGGTTTGGGGTTTCGGGTTGTAGGGTTTCGCAATTTGGGGGTTCCGGATTGAGGTTTTGCTATTCAGGGTACGGGTTTAGGGTTTCGGGTTCAGGGTTCGAGGTTTTTGGGGTTTCGCGTTACAAGTTTGGGGTTTTCACGGTTCGGGGGTTTTGGGGTTTCGAGGTTTGAGGTTTCGGGTGTTCGAGTCTTTCATGGTTCCGGGTTTCGCGGTCCGGTGTTTCCCGATTGGGGGTTTCGCGCTGGGGGGTTCGAGGTTTTCGCGCTCGGGGTTCTGGGCTTTCGTGTTCGGGGTTTGGGGGTCTTTGCGCTGGGGGTCTTTCTGCCTTTATGGGTCCTGGGGCTCTCGCGTAAGGGGTCCGGGGTCTTTGGGTCCGAGGTCTCTCATCTGAGGCTTTCGCGGTTCGTGTCTTTCGATTGGGGGCTCTCGCGGCTCGGGGTTTTCGAGGTTAGGAGTTTTGTGTTCAGGTTTGGGGTTTTGAGTTTCGGGGTTCGGGGTTTTCGGGGTTTCACGTTCGGGTTTCGAGGTTTTTCGGGGTTCATGGTTTGGCGTTAGGGTTTTGGGGGTACGCGTTCAGGGTTTTTCTGGTTCGAGATTTCTAGGTTCGAGGTTTCGCTTTCGGGGTTTTAGGGGTTTCATAGTTCTGGGTTTTCGAGGTTCGGGGTTTCGGGTTCGTGGTTTTTGCGGTTTGGGGATTTGGTTTTGGGGTTTCGAGGTTCATTGTTTCGCAGTTCGGGGTTTCGGGTTCGGTTTTAGCGGGTTCTCGGTTTCGAGGTTCGGAGTTTTCGGGTTAGGGGTTTAGGATTTAGGGTTTCGGGGTTTCGCATTACGGGTTCGGGGTTTTAACAGTTCAGGGATTTCCAGGTTCAGGGTTTGGGGTCTCGCGTTCGGGGTTTTGGTTTCAGGGTTCTGGTTTAACGGTTCGGGGTTTCGCGTTTGGGTTTCGGGGTTTTCACGGTTCGGGGTTTCGAGTTGGGGGTTCGGGGGTTTGGAGTCAGGGTTTCGCGTTTTTCACGGTTCAGGGTTTTGGCGTTGGGGGTTTTAGGTGATTCAAGGTTTCGGGTTAGGGTTTCGTGGTTTTCACGGTTCGGGGTTTTGCATTGGGGGTTCGGGGTTTTCTCAGGTTTAGGGTTTCGCGTTCTCGGTTCGAGGTTTTAGAGGTTTCGCAGTTCGAGGTTTGGGGTTGTAGGGTTTCACGGTTTGGGGTTTCGATTTTAGGTTCCGCGGTTCGGGGTTTCGTGGTTTAGCGTTTCGGGTTTGGGATTTGGGGGTTTCGCGTTAGGGTTTCAGGGTTTTTACGGTTTGGGGTTTTCGGGGTTACGCGTTCGAGGTTCAAGGTTTCGTGGTTTCATGGTTCAGGGTTTGGCGGTCGGGTTTTCATGGTTTGGGGTTTGGAGTTCGAGGTTTCGCATTTGATGTTCGATGTTTTCAGGGGTTCGCGTTTGGGGTTTGGGGTTTGGTGTTCGGGTTTGGGGTATTCGGGGTTTCGCGTTAGGGTTTCAGGTTTTTCACGGTTTGGGGTTTTCGGGGTTACGCGTTCGAGGTTTAGGGTTTCATGGTTCAGGGTTTGGCGGTCGGGTTTTCATGGTTCGGGGTTTTCGTGGTTCGGGGTTTCGGGTACGGGGTTTCGAGGTTCGGGGTATCAGGTTCGAGGTTTTGCGGTTCGGGGATTTGGGTTATTTTTTAAGGTTTCGAGGGTTAGGGTTACCGTTTTCGGGTTTAGGTTGTGGGGTTTGGGATTTTCGAGGTTCGCGGTTTCTGGTTCTGGGTTTCGGGATTTCATGTTTGGGGTTCGAGGTTTTCAGGGTTTCACATTGAAGGTTCGAGGTTGCCGCGGCTCGGGGTTCGGGTTCGGGATTTCGCGGTTAGGCGTTTTGGGTTCGGGGTTCGTGGTTTTCAGGGTTTCTCATTACGGGTTCGGGGTTTAGGGTTCGAGTATTCGCGTTTCTATGTTTTGAGGTTCGGGGTTCGAGGTTTTTGGGGGTTCGCGTTCAAGGTTCGGGGTTTCGCGTTTGGGTTCGGGGTTTCGCGTTTGGGTTCGGGTTCATGTTTTTCGGGGTTTCGCGTTCTGGGTTTCGCGTTAGGGTTTCATGGTTTTCACGGTTCGGGGTTTCACGTTGGGGGTACGGGGTTTTCAGGGTTTCGGGGTCGCAGTTACGGTTTCAGGTTCGGGTTTTTGGGTTTCGGGTTTTGGGTTTCGGGGTTTCATGTTCAGGGTTCTCCCGGTTCGGGATTTCCAGGTTCGAGGTTTCGGGGTTTAGAGATTTCGAGTTAGGGGTTTAGGATTTAGGGTTTCGCGGTTCGGGGTTTCTCGGTTTGGGGTTTTCGAGGTACGGGGTTTCGAGTTCGGTGTTTCGGGGTTTGGGGATTTCGTGGTTCTTGGTTTCGGGTTCGGGTTTCTGGGTCGCGGTTTCGGTTTCAGGTTCGGGTTTCAGGTTTCGGGTTTCGGGGTTTCATAGTTCGGAGTTTCGGGTTAGGGGTTTAGGATTTTGGGTTTCGAGGTTTCCCGGTTCCGGGTTTCGGGGTTTTTGTTTCGAGGTTCCGCGGTTCGGGGTTTTCGAGGTTCGGGGTTCGGATTTGGGGTTTCACGTTTTCAGAGTTCAGGGTTCAGGGTTTCACGTTCGGGGTTTTCGGGGTTTTGCATTCAGGGTTTTCTCGGTTCGGTATTTCCAGGTTCGCGGTTTCAGGTTCGAGGTTTCGCTTTCGAGGTTTTAAGGGTTTCGCGGTTCGGGGTTTTCGAGGTTCGGGGTTTTGAGGTTCAGGGTTTCGGGTTCAGGGTTTTGAGGTTCGGGGTTCGGGGTTTTTGGGGTTTCACGTTCGGGTTTCGGGGTTTTTAGGATTCAGGGTTTGGCGTTCGGGGTTTTCGAGGTTCGGGTTTTCGCTTTTGGGGTTCGGGGTTTCACGTTCAAGGTTTTCCCGGTTCAGGATTTCTAGGTTCGAGGTTTCGCGTTCGAAGTTTTAGGGGTTCCAGGTTCGGGGTTTTCGAGGTTCGAGGTTTCGGGTTCGGGGTTTCGGGTTGGACGTTTCGTGTTCGGGGTTTTCGGGGTTTTTGAGGTTCGGGGTTCGGGGTTTTCGCGGTTTGGGGTTTAGCGTTTGGGGTTCAGGGTTTTGCGTTCAAGGTTTTCCCGGTTCGGTATTTCCAGGTTCGGGGTTTCAGGTTCTAGGTTTCGTGTTCGGGGTTTTAGGGGTTTCACTGTTCGGGGTTTTCGAGGTTCGGGGTTTTTGGGGTTTCATGTTCGGGTTTCGAGATTTTCAGGGTTCGGGATTCAGGGTTTTCAGGGTTCGGGGTTTCGCGTTCAGGGTTTTCCCGGTTCGGGATTTCTAGGTTCGAGGTTTTGCGTTCGGGGTTTTAGGGGTTTCCCAGTTCGGGGTTTTCGAGGTTTGGGGTTTCGGTTTCGGGGTTTAGGGGTTTCCCGGTTCGGGGTTTTCGAGGTGCGGGGTTTCGGGTTTGGGGTTTCGCGGTTCTGGATTTTCGCGATTCGGGGATTTGGTTTTGGGGTTTTGCGGTTCGGGGTTTCGGGTTCGGGATTAGCAGGTTTTCGGGTTAGGGGTTTAGGGTTTCGTGGTTTTCGAGGTTCAGAGTTTCGGGTTAGGGGCTTAGGATTTAGGGTTTCGGGGTTTCGCGGTTCCGGGTTTTGGGGTTCAGGGTTTCGTGATGTAAGATATTATTCGATAGTTTCACCCACATTTACCTAATGTTTTGTCCATGTTTTATATATAAAATGCCTTGATATTCTTTGTTTTTTTGTTTTGAAGGTATTTTTTGGATGAAAGATGCAAAAAGGAGTAAATTGGAGGTAATTGGTAGATTTGATGTTCAGTCGATGTTTTGTGCAGAGCGTGAGTTATAGAGATCGAAATGAAGTGATTCCAGTGGAACTATAAAGCTAACATCCATACCTTTCTGGAAATGTAATGCAAGAAAAATAAAAGGAGAAAGATCATGGAAATCACATCCTGCAAATTCAAATCTCGCATTCTGCCATTGTTGACCTTTGGCCATTCAAAATTTATGTCCAGCTCCTTGGTTTGCATCATTCTCCCCCTCTTGAGAAGGATTTGTCCTCAAATCATCACCTACATTAAATGGAGATAAATCAGAAACGTTAAAGCTTGCACTAACACCATACTCACCTGGTAAGTCAAGCTTGTAGGCATTATCATTGATGTGTTGGTACTTGAAATGTTCCGTCACCCCTAGGCAAGAGTTTTGAACGTCGTTTTTCAGGAAAACGTTCCTTCCTTAAGTGCAACCAAATCCAATCGCGTGGTTCAAATACTACCTTCTTGCGTCCCTTGTTGGCTTGTTGGACATATTGTTTAGTCCTCCTTTCAATGTTTAGTTGTGCCTTTTCATGAATCATCCTTACAAATTCTGTCTTCGTTTTGCCATCTAAGTTCACACGTTCACTCACAGGTAAAGAAGTTAAATCCAAAGGTGACAAAGGGTTAAAGCCATAAACCATTTCAAATGGTGAAAACTTAGTTGCAGAATATATACTTCTATTATAAGCAAACTCAACATGTGGCAAACAATCTTCCAATGTATTCAAGTTCTTTTTAATTAAAGCACGTAAAGACAAAGTTCTATTCACTACTTCAGTTTGACCATCCGTTTGTGGATGACAAGTAGTAGAAAACAATAATTTGGTTCCTAACTTTCCCCACAAGTCTTCCAAAAGTAACTCAAAAACTTTGCATCCCTATCAGAAACAATGGTCCTAGGCATGCCATGTAACCTAACAACTTCTTTGAAGAACAAATCAGTTATATGTGATGCATCATCAGTTTTATGACAAGCAATAAAGTGTGCCATCTTTGAAAATCTATCTATCACCACAAAAACTGAATCTCTCCCCCTCTTAGTGCTAGGTAATCCCAAAACAAAATCCATTGAAATATCAGTCCAAGGTTCACTAGGTATTGGCAAAGGGGTGTACAAACCATGGGGTTTCAACTTAGACTTGTCTTGTTTGCAAGTGATGCACTTCTCGCAAAATCTTTCCACATCACGTTTCATATGAGGCCAAAAAAAATGATCATGCAAAATTCCTAATGTCTTAGCTACACCAAAATGACCCATCAAACCACCACCATGAGCTTCTCCCACAAACAATTCACGCAAAGAACATATAGGCACACATAGTTTATTTTCTCGAAACAAAAATCCTTTATGCCTATAAAACTTTCCAAATGCCACTTTCTCACATGCATTGAACACATCACCAAAATCAGAATCTTGTGCATACAAATCCTTAATGTATTCAAAGCCAAGCAATTTTGTATCTAAAATGGAAAGTAAAGCATACCTTCGGGACAATGCATTAGCTACCACATTTTCCTTACCTTGCTTGTATCTGATCACATATGGAGATGTTTCAATTAATTCCACCCACTTGGCGTGGCGTCTGTTCAACTTTTGTTGTCCTTTCAAATGCTTCAAAGACTCATGATCCGTGTGAATCACAAATTCCTTTGGCCATAGATAATGCTGCCAGTTTTCCAAAGCCCTTACCAAGGCATACATCTCCTTATCATAAGTAGGGTAATTTAGGGCTGCGCCACTCAACTTTTCACTAAAATTAGCAATTGGACGACCTTCTTGTATCAAAACAGCTCCAATACCTATTCCTGAAGCATCACACTCAATTTCAAAAGTTTTAGCAAAGTTAGGGAAAACAAGCAAAGGTGCATTAGTTAACTTTTCTTTGATCAGCTTAAATGCCTTTTCTTGTTCTTCCCCCCACTTAAACGGCACATTTTTCTTGATGACTTCAGTAAGAGGTGTGGCTAAGCTACTAAAATCACGCACAAACCGTCTATAAAAGCTAGCCAAGCCGTGGAAACTCCTCACTTGGCTGATTGTTGTAGGTGTTGCCCACTCTTTGATTGCCTTAACCTTTTCCTCGTCCACCTCAATTCCTTTGTGACTAACAACAAAACCAAGAAACACAACTTTATCCGTGCAAAAGGTGCACTTCTTGAGATTAGCAAACAACTTTTCTTTCCTTAGAATTTCCAAGATAGATTTTAAATGCATTACATGTTCTTTCAGGTTTTTGCTATAAATTAGGATATCATCAAAATACACAACGACAAATCTCCCAATAAATGCACGCAAAACATGGTTCATCAAACGCATAATTGTACTTGGAGCATTAGTTAAACCGAAAGGCATCACTAACCACTCATACAAACCATATTTAGTCTTAAAAGCAGTTTTCCATTCATCACCTTCCTTCATCCTAATATGATGATATCCACTCTTAAGATCCACTTTTGTAAAGACACAATAACCATGTAATTCATCCAGCATATCATCTAATCTAGGAATGGGATGACGATACTTTACCGTTATGTTGTTGATAACTCGACAGTCAACACACATCCTCCATGTTCCATCCTTCTTAAGAACTAATAGCACCGGAACTGCACAAGGACTCATGCTTTCACGCACATACCCCTTCTCTAGGTCGGTTTGGAATTGACGCACCTGGTATGAAATCAATTTGCCTCTGAAGTTCCCGGTCGGTTTGGAATTGACGCACCTGGTATGAAATCAATTTGATGTTCAATCCCTCGGATTGGAGGTAATCCATAAGGTACCTCTTCGGGAATGACATCTTCAAACTCCTGCAAAAGAGAAATAATATCGCTCGGCAAAGCACCGACGAGATCGTTAGTACATAAAAGAGCCTCCTTGTACATGAGTACAATAAGGGGCTGGTGTGAAAATAATGCTCTCTTGATCTCACTTTTTTTTGCAATGTAATTGAATTTTTCCTCTCTTGCTCTCGCTATGGCCGAAATCCCTTCTCTTTCTTTTTCTCTCTGATCAATGTTTTTCTCTCTTTCTTTTTTTTGAAAATCTTTTTTTTCAATTTCGGCTTTCATTTCTTTTTCTTTCTTTTGTTCACTTGATCTTTGTAACTTTATTTGGTCCTCCCCGACTGCTTCGGACTCAATGGCAAAAGAATAATAGGTTGATTTCTATGAGTGAAAGAATACCTATTTGTGAATCCATCATGTGTAACCCTCCGATCATACTGCCATGGTCTTCCCAATAGTAAATGGCATGCATGCATAGTAACCACATCACAAAGCACCTCATCTTCATATTTACCAATGGATAGTGCCACCAATACTTGCCTTGTCACCTTGATTTCACCAAATTCATTCAGCCACTAAAAACGATAAGGGTGAGGATGTTTCAAGGTAGTTAAGGCCAATTTCTCCACCAAATAAGTGCTGGCTACATTTGTGCAGCTCCCTCCATCGATAATGACACTACAAACTTTGTTTTTCACAAAGCACCGAGTATGAAACAAGTTCTCCCTTTGGTTACTCTCTCCTTAACCTGCATATTGAGAACTCGCCTTGCTACCAATAAATCTCCAACCACAGCACTTTGCTCATCATCAGCCTCCTCCAGAGGTGGCATGTCATTATCATCTTCCTCATTCTCCGACTCAAGCTCTCTTGGGCGTTTATCACCATCACCCTTTTGTTTACACATCTGGGTCGGCTATGTGTCCCCGCCCTTGGCATTTAAAACACTTAATATCACATGTTTTAGAACCCGAAGTTTCGGTGTTACCTAAAGCAGCAGCGGTTGTTGGTTTGGAATTCTTAAAGGATTCAAATTTTTGGCTTATGTTGTCTGCTCATCCCTTTTTCGGAGTTGTCTTCCATGGGCTGGTGTTAGCCATAGGTTGTCCCCTCCTAACCAATCCTTTTCATTTGAGTTGTTCCTCCACCTTTATGGCTTGATGCACCATATCTGTCAACTCAACATAGTGTTGCATTTCAACTATATTTGTAATCTCACGATTTAAACCATGCAAGAACCTAGCCATGGTCGCTTCGCGGTCTTCTTCCACATTAGCCCGGATCATAGCTACCTCCATCTCCTTGTAATATTCTTCCACACTCTTGGAACCTTGATTTAGCCTCTGTAACTTTTGATACAATCCCCTATAATAATGGCTGGGTACAAAACGCTTTCTCATAAGCATTTTCATCTTCTCCCAAGTGTCCACGGGTGGCTCTCTATTCCTTCTCCTATTAATTAGTAATTGATCCCACCAAACAATGGCATAATCAGTGAATTCAATTCCAGCCAACTTAACCTTCTTTATCTCCGAGTAGTTGTGTGACAATCAAACACCATTTTAGTTTCCCACTCCAAATAAACTTCGGGATCACTTTTACCTTGAAAAGATGGGATTTTTAATCTTTAGGTTTCCCAAATCATTATCCCTCCTAGGCCTACCCATCCTAGCTTCTCGATTCTCATTCCCACGCTCGAAACCGCCTCGGGGTTCGGGGTTTAGAGGTTCGGGGTTCTTTGTTTTTCATGTTTCGCGTTCGGGGGTTTCACGTTAGGAATGCGGGGTTTTCATGGTTCGGTGTTTTCACGGTTCGAGGTTTTCGGCGTTCAAGGTTTTCGGGGTTTCGTAGGTTACGTGTTTCGGGGTTTTCACGGTCCGAGGGATTCGCGTTGGGGGTTTGGGGGTTTTCGGGGTTCGGTGTTTTGTGTTCGGGGGTTCGGGGTTTTCGGGGTTTGGGGTTTTCGAGTTCGGGGTTTAGGATTCAGGGTTTTGGGGGTAAAGGTTACGGTTTTCGGGTTTTGGGTTGGGGGGGTTTGGGGTTTGGGATTCGGGGTTTTTCATGGTATGGGGTTTCGCGGTTCGGGGGTTTCGAGGGTTCAGGGTTTCGCGGTTCGCGGTTTCCCCTTCGGGGTCTTGCGTTTGGGTTTGGAGGTTTTCGGGTGTTCGCGTTCGGGGTTCTGGTTTTCGCGTTCGGGATTCGAGGTTTTCGGGGGTTTGCGTTCGGGGTTCAACGTTTCTCGGTACGAGTTTTCGGGGGTTCACGTTTGGTGTTCGAGTTTCTCGGTTCGGGGTTTCGAATTGGGGTTTAGGGTTTCGGGCTTTCATAGTTCAGGGTTTCGGGTACGGGGTTTCAAAATTCGAGGTTTCGGGTTTGGGTTTTCGCGGTTCGGGGTTTTAGTTTTGGGATTACACAGCTTGTGGTTTTGGGTTCGGGTTTAGCGGGTAACAGGTTTTGACGTTTTTCGGGTGAGGGTTTTAGGGTTTCGGGGTGTCACGGTTCGGGGTTTTTGAGGTTAAGGGTTTAGGATTTAGGGTTCGGGGTTTCACTGTTCGGGGTTTTCACGGTTGGCGGATTCAGGTTCGGGGTGTCGTGTTCAAGGTTTCGGGTTCGGGGTTTTTGAGGTTCGCGGTTTCGGGTTATGGGTTTCGCAGTTCGGGGTTTCGCGGTTCAATGTTTCGGGTTCAGGGCTTTAAGGGTTCGGGGTTTCCAGGTTCGGGGTTACAAGTTCGAGGTTTTGGCGTTTGGGGTTTTCGAGGTTCGGGGTTTCGGGTTTGGTTTTTCGCGGTTCGGAGTGTGGGTTTCGGGATTTCACAATTTTGGGTTTTGCAGTTCGGGGTTTTGGGTTCGGGGTTAGCGGATATCAGGTTTCGCCGTTCGGGTTTTTCAGGGTTTCGGGTTAGGGGTTTAGGATTTAGGGTTTTGGGGTTTCACGGTTCGGGGTTTTCACGGTTGGGGGGTTTCAGGTTCGGGGTTTCATGGTCGGGGTTTCGAGGTCGGGGTTTCGGCTTTCGGTGTTTCTCATTCGTTGTTTTTGATGTTAGGGGTTTCGGGTTCGGTGTTTCGGGGTTTCGCGGTTCGGGATTTCGGGTTCAGGGTTTTGCGGTTCAGGGGTTTCGAAGTTCGGGGTTTCGCGTTCGGGGTTTTCGAGATTCAGGGGTTTCGTGCTCGGGGTTTTCGAGATTCAGGGGTTTCGTGTTTGGGATTTCGCGTTCGGGGTTCAAGGTTTTCAGGGTTTCTTGTTAGGGGTTCGGGGTTGTCGCAGTTCGGGGTTTCGGGGTTCGCGTTCGGCGTTCGAGGTTTCTTGGTTCGGGGTTTCGGGTGGGGGGTTTAGGGTTTCGGGTTTTCACGGTTCGGGGTTTTCACTGTTCGGGGTTTCGGGTACGGGGTTTCGAGGTTTGAGGTTTCGAGGTTTTCGGGGTTTGGGGTTTCGCGGTTCAGGGTTTCGTGTTTGGGTTTTATGGGTTCAAGGTTTCGCGGTTCGGGATTTCGAGTTTTGAGGTTTTGTTGGTTCAGGGTTTCCCCTTCGGGGTTTTGCGTTCGAGTTTTGAGGTTTTCGGGGTTCCGGGTTTCCTGTTTGGGGTTCGGGGTTTTCGGGGGTTCGCTTTCAGGGTTTGAGGTTTCTCGGTTCGGGGTTTTGGGTTGGGGGTTTAGGTTGCGGGTTTGGGGTTCGGGGTTTTCGAGGTTTGGGGTTTCGCGGTTCAGGGTTTCAAGTTCGGGTTTTGTGGGTTCAGGGTTTTGCGCTTTGGGTTTTCCCCTTCGAGGTCTTACGTTTGGGTTTTGAGGTTTTCAGGTGTTCGCGTTCGGGGTTCTGAGTTTCGCGTTTGGTTTTCGCGGGTTTGCATTCGGGGTTCGACGTTTCTCGGTTCTAGTTTTTGGGGGTTCACGTTCGGTGTTCGAGGTTTCTCGGTTCGGGGTTTCGGATGGGGAGTTTAGGGTTTCGGGCTTTCACAATTAGGGGTTTTTGTTGTTCAAGGTTTCGGGTACGGGGTTTCAAGGTTCGGGGTTTCGGGTTTGGGTTTTCGCGGTTCGAGGTTTTGGTTTTGGGATTTCACAGTTTGGGGTTTTGCGTTTCGGGGTTTTGGGTTCTGGTTTAGTGGGTAACAGGTTTCGACGTTCGAGTTTTTCGGGTGGGGGTTTAGGGTTTCGGTGTTTCACGGTTCGTGGTTTTCGAGGTTCAGGGTTTCGGGTTAGTGGTTTCGGAGGGTTTCGAGGTTTCACGGTTCGGGGTTTTCACGGTTGGGGAATTTCAGGTTCGGGGTTTTTGTTGTTCGGGGTTTCGGGTACGGGGTTTCAAGGTTCGGGGTTTTGGGTTTGGGGATTCGCGGTTCAAGGTTTTCGAGGTTCGCGGTTTCGGGTTTCGCGGTTTCGGTTTTGGGTTAGTGTTTCAGGGTTTAGGGTTTCGGGGTATGGGCTACTGTTTTCGGGTTAAGGTTGGGGGGGTCGGGGTTTCGGGTTAGGGGTTTAGGATTTAGGGTTTCGGGGTTACACGGTTCGGGGGTTTTCACGGTTGGGGGTTTTCACTGTTGGAGGATTTCAGGTTTGGGGTTTAGTGTTCGAGGTTTCGCGGTCGGGGTTTCGGGTTTCGGTGTTTCTCGTTCGATTTTTTCGAGGTTCGGGGTTTCGCGGTTCGGGATTTCGGGTTCAGGGTTTCGTGGTTCAGGGTTTTGCGGTTCAGGGGTTTCGAGGTTCGGGGTTTCATGTTCGGGTTTTTCACGGACCAGGGATTCGCGTTGGGGTTTGGGGTTTTCAGGGTTCGGAGTTTTGTGTTCGGGGTTCGGGGGTTTCGAGGTTCGGGGTTTGGAGTTCGAGGTTTCGTGGTTCGGTGTTTCACGATTCGAGGTTTAGGATTTCAGGTTTAAGGGTACAAGTTACGGTTTTTGGGTTTAGGTTGGGGGGTTTAGAGTTTGGGGTTCGGGGTTTTCGAGGTTTGGGGTTTCGCGGTTCAGGTGACGGTTTTAGGGTTTCGGGGTTTTCACGGTTCGGGTATTTCAGGTTCGAGGTTTCATGTTCGGGGTTCAGGGTTTCGGTTTCGGGGTTTCGAATTCGGGGTTTTGGTTTTGCGGTTCGGGTTTTGCGTGTTCTGGGTTTCGCGATTCGAGGTTTCGCAGTGGTGTTTTGAGGTTTTCGGGGTTTTTGGGGTTTCGCGTTCGGGGTTTCGTGTTCGGAGTTTCACGGTTCGCGGTTCGGGTTTTGGTAGTCGGGGTTTCGGGGTCAAGGTTTCGGGTTTCGGTGTTTCTCATTCGGTGTTTTTGAGGTTCGGGGTTTCGGGTTCGGTGTTGTAGGGTTTCGTGGTTCGGGGTTTTGGGTTCACGGTTCTGCGGTTCAGGGGTTTCGAGGTTTGGGTTTCGCGGTTCGGGGTTTTGCATTCAGGGTTTTCGGTTCCCGGTTCAGGCTTTTGTTTTCGGGGTTTTGGTTTCGGGGTTTCGAGGTACGTGTTTTAGGGTTTCGAGGCTTGAGTAGGTTACGAGTTAAGGTTGGGGGGTTCGGGGTTTTCGAGGTTCGCGGTCTCGGGTTCGGGGTTTCGCGGTTCGGGGTTCGGGGTTTTCGAGGTTCGTGGTCTCGGGTTCGGGGTTTCGCGGTTCGGGGTTTCACGGTAGTGTTTCAGGGTTTCGGGGTTTGGATTACTGTTTTCGGGATAAGGGGGGTTCAGGGTTTTCGAGATTTGCGATTTCGGGTTCGGGGTTTCGCAATTCATTGTTTTGGGTTCGGGATTTCGCGTTCGGGGTTCGAGGTTTTCAGGGTTTCGTGTTAGGGGTTTTGGGTTTTTGGCTTTAAGGGTTCGAGGTTTCTAAGTTCAGGTTTCAGGTTCGAGGTTTTGGCGTTCGGGGGGTTTCGCGGTTCGGGGTTTCGGGTTCAGGATTTCGGGTTTGGGTTTTCGCGGTTCGGGGTTTGGGTTTCGCGCTTTTGCAGTTTGGGGTTTTGCGGTTCGGGGTTTTGGGTACGGGTTTTGCGGGTAACAGGTTTCGCCGTTCGGGTTTTTCGGGTGAGGGCTTTAGGGTTTCGGGGTTTCACGGTTCGGGGTTTTCGAGGTTCAGGGTTTCGGGTTAGGGGTTTAGGATTTAGTGTTTCGGGGTTTCACCTTTCGGGGTTTTCGTGGTTGGGGGATTTTAGGTTCGGGGTTTCGTGTTCGCGGTTCGGGTTTTGGTGATCGGGGTTTTGGGTTTTGGTGTTTCTCGTTCGGTGTTTTCGAAGTTTGGGGTTTTGGTTTTGGGGTTTCATATTTCAAGTTTTTGCGGTTTAGGGTTACGTGTTCCGGGTTTTCAGGGTTTTGGTTCCCGATTCAGGGTTACATGGTCGGGTTTTTCGGGTTTTAAGTTTTGATGTTTTGACGTTCAGGTTTTTGCCGTTCAGGGTGTCGGTTTCGAGGTTCGGGTTTCACGGTTTGTGGTTTCGAGTTCAAGTTTTGCGGGTTCTGGATTTCACGGTTCGGGGTTTCGCGTTTGGGGTTCGAGGTTTTAGGGTGTTCACGTTCGGGGTTCGGGGTTTGGCGTTCAGGTTCAGGGGTTTTGGGGTTTCGTGTTCAGGGTTTCATGTTAGCGTTGCGGGGTTTTCATGGTTCGGTGTATTCACGGTTCGAGGTTTTCAGCGTTCGGAGTTTTCGGGTTCGGGGTTTTGAGGTTTTCACGGTCCGGGGATTCGCGTTGGGGTTCGGGGTTTAGGGTTTCAAGTTTTGGGGTAAGGGTTACGGTTTTCAGGTTTAGGTTGGGGGGATTTGGGGGTTGGGGGTTGGGGGGTTCGGGGTTTTTTGAGGTGTGGGGTTTTTCGCGGTTCGGGGTTTCGAGGGTCGGGGTTTTCGGTGTTTCACGATGGGGGTTCAAGTTTTTCGGCGTTCGGGGTTTCGCGTTCGAGGTTGGGGGTTTTCTAGGTTTCGCGTTCGGGGTTCGGGGTTTCTAGGTTCGGGGTTTCGCGTTCGGGGTTTATGAGGTTTCGGGTTCGAGGTTTCGCTATTCGGGGTTTTTGCCGTTCGGGGTTTCAGTTTCGGGGTTTCGAGGATCGGGGTTTCCAGGTTCTGGGTTTCGGGTTCGGGGTTTCAGGATTGGTGTTTTGCGGTTCAGGGTTTCGAGTCGGGTTTTGTGGGTTCAGGGTTTCGCGGTTCGTGGTTTGGCGTTCGGGTTTCGAGGTTTTCGGGTGTTCGCGTTCGGGGTTCTGATTTTCGCATTCAGGGTTCAAGGTTTTTGGGTGTTCGCGTTTGGGGTTCGAGGTCTCTCGGTTTGGGGTTTCGGGTGGGGGGTTTAGGGTTTCGGGTTTTCAGGGTTCGGGGTTTCGGGTGGGGGATTTAGTGTTTCGGGTTTTCAGGGTTCGAGGTTTTTGCTGTTCGGGGTTTCGGGTACGGGGTTTCGAGGTTGCGGGTTTCGGGTTCGGGGTTTCGAGGTTGCGGGTTTCGAGTTCGGGGTTTCGAGGTTCGGGGTTTCGGGTTTGGGGTTTTGGGTTCAGGATTTCGTGTTCAGGGCTCGAGGTTTTTAGGATTTCGCGTTCGGGGTTCGTGGTTTCGGGGTTTCGCGTTCGGGGTTATGGGTTCAGGGTTTTAACGGTTCGGGGTTTGCAGGGTTCAAGTTTTCGCGTTCGGGGTTTCTGTTTCGGGGTTTGGAGGTTCGGGTTTCGGGGTTTCGCGTTGGGGGTTTCGGGGTTTTCGGGGTTTCATGTTAGGGTTTGGGGTTTTCACCGTTAGGAGTTTCGTGTTGGAGATTTCGGGTTTTTGGGGTTTCGCATTAGGGTTTCTAGGTTTTCACAGTTAGGGGTTTTCGAGGTTTCGCGTTGGGGGTTCAGGGTTTTGCGGTTAGGGGTTTGGTGGTCGGGGTTTCGTGTTAGGGTTTTGGGTTTCGGGGTTTCGTGGTTCCGGGTTTCGCAGTTCGAGGTGTCACTTTCGTTGTTTTGCGGTTCGGGGTTTTGGGGTTTCGCGTTCGAGGTTGGAGGTTTTTAGGGTTTTGTGGTTCTTGTTTTAAGGTATTAGGGTTTCGCGGTTCAGGATTTGGGGTTGTACGGTTTTGCGGTTCGGTGTTTCGGTTTCGAGGTTTCGCGGTTCAGGGTTTCATGTTATAGTTTGGGTTTTTTGGGGTTTCGCGTTAAGGGTTCGGGGTTTTCACTGTTCAGGGTTTCGAGGTTTGGGGTTTGGGGTTCGAGGTTTCGCATTTGGGATTTTCGAGGTTACGGGTTGGGGATTTCGCGGTTTTGGGTTTTTGCCGTTCAGGATTTTTAGGTTTGGTGTTTTCAGGGTTACGCGTTCGGGGTTTGGGGTTTCGTGGTTCGGGTTTTCGCGGTCGGGGTTTCGGGTTTGGGGTTTCGGGGTCGGGGTATCAGTTTCGGGTTTTGTGGTTTATGGGTTTTGCGGTCCGGGGTTTCCTGTTCGGGGTTCAGGGTTTATGGGGTTCGAGGTTTCGCGTTCGGGGTTTAGAGGTTCAGGGTTTTTAGGGTTCGGGGTTGTCGGGTTTCAGGGTTTTCCCGGTTCGGGATTTCCAGCTTTGGGGTTCAATGTTTTCTGGGGTTCGCGTTCGAGGTTCGGGGTTTCACGTTTGGGTTCGGGGTTTGCGGGGTTTCACGTTCAGGGTTTTCACGGTTCGGGGTTTCGCGTTTCGAGGTTTCATGGTTCGCGGGTTTTGTGGGTTCAGGGTTTCGCGGTTCGGGGTTACGGGTTTGGGTTTTGTGGGTTTAGGGTTTCGCGGTTCGGGGTTTTGCGTTCGGGTTTCGAGGTTTTCGGGGGTTTGGGTTCGGGGTTCGGGGTTTCGCATTTAGGGTTTCGGGTTCGGGGTTTTGCGGTTTTGGGTTTTTTGCCGTTCAGGATTTTCAGGTTCGGTGTTTTCAGGGTTACACGTTCGGGGTTTGGGGTTTCGTGGTTTGGGGTTTCGAGTTGGGGGTTTCGGGGTCGGGGTATCGGTTTCGAGTTGGGGGTTTCGGGGTCGGGGTATCGGTTTCGGGTTTTGCGGGTTCTGGGTTTCTCGGTCCGAGGTTTCTGGTTCGGGGTTCAGGGTTTTGTGTTCGGGGTTGTCGGGTTTCGAGGTTTTCCCGGTTTGGGATTTCCAGCTTTAGGGTTCGATGTTTTCTGGTCTTCGCGTTCGGGGTTCGGGGTTTCGCGTTCGGGTTCGGGGTTTCACGTTCAGGGTTTTCACAGTTCGGGGTTTCGCGTTTGGGGTTCATGGTTTCGTGTTCGGGGTTCGAGGTTTCGTGTTTCGAGGTTTCAAGGTTCGCGGGTTTTGTGGGTTCAGGGTTTCACGGTTCGAAGTTACGGGTTTCGGGGTTTGGCGTTCGGGTTTCGAGGTTTTAGGGGGTTCGCGTTTGGGGTTCGGGGTTCAAGGTTTTTAGGGGGTTCGCGTTTGGGGTTTCTCGGTGTGGGGTTTTGGTGGGAGGGTTAGGGTTTCGGGTTTTGACGATTCAGGGTTTTCGCAGTTCGGGGTTCGGTACTCAGTTTCGAGATTCGGGGTTTCGGGTTCGGGGTGGCGAGGTTCAGGGTTTCGGGTTTTGACGATTCAGGGTTTTCGCAGTTCGGGGTTCCGGTACTCAGTTTCGAGATTCGGGGTTTCGGGTTCTGGTTTTCGGGTTCGGGGTTTCGAGGTTCAGGGTTTCGAGTTTTCGGGTTACGGGTTTCGACGTTCGGGGTTTCGAGTTCGGGTTTTCAGGTTTGGGGTTTCGGGTTCCCGGTTTCAAGGTTCGGGTTTTCGGGTTTAGTGTTTTAGGGTTTCGGGGTTAGGGTTACCGTTTTCGGGTTTGGGGTTTTCAAGTTTCAGGGTTTCGCGTTGGGGGTTCGGGGTTGTCGCGATTCGGGGTTTCGGGTTCGGGTTTTTCGCGGTTCGACGTTTCAGGTTCAGGGTACGTTGTTTTCGGGGTTTCCCATTACTGGTTCGGGGTTTTAATAGTTCGGGGTTTGGGTTTGGCATTCGGGGTTTGGCGTTCGGGGTTTCTGTTTCGAGTTTTGCGGTTTCGAAGTTTCGCGGTATGGGGTTTTCGATTCGGAGTGTCGTGTTCGGGGTTCGAGGTTTTCTAGGGTTCGGGGTTTCACGTTCTAGTTCGGGTTTTTGGTGTTTCGCTCGGGGTTCTGGGTTACGCGTTAGGGTTTCGGGGTTTTCAGGTTCTGGGTTTCGCGGTCCGGGGTTTGGGGGTTTGGGTTTCGACTTCGGGGTTTCGGGTTAGGGGTTTAGGGTTTCGCGGTTCGGGGTTTTGCATTCGGGTTTTGAGGTTTTTGGGGGTTCGTGAACAGCATTCAGCGTATCGCGTTCCCGTTCGGGGTTTCGCGTTAGGGTTTCAGAGTTTCGCGTTCGAGGTTTCGTATTTACGGTTTCGGGGTTTTCACGGTTAGGGGTTTCGCATTGGGGGTTCGAGGTTTTGCGTTTGGGGTTTTGTGTTTGAGGTTTCATGGTTTTGCGGTTCGGGGTTTGGTGGTCGGGTTTCAGGTTCGGGGTTTTCTGGGGTTCTCGTTCGAGGTTTGAGGTTTAGCGTTCGGATTCGGGGTTTTTGGGTTTTCATGTTCGGGGTTCGGGGTTTCGCGTAAGGGTTTCGGGGTTTTCACGCTTCAGGGTTTTGCTGTGGGGATTCGGGGTTTTCGGGGTCGGGGTTTCGGGTGTGGGGTTTGGGGTTTCGGGGTTTAGCGGTTCAGGGTTTCGGGTTTTCGGGTTAGGGGTTTCAACGTTCAAGGTTTGGAGGTTTGGGGTTTCGACGTTCAAGGTTTGGAGGTTTGGGGTTTCGATTCGGGTTCCTGGTTTCAAGGTTCGGGGTTTCTGGTTCGGGTTTTCGGGTTAGTGTTTTAGGGTTTTCGGGGTTAGGGTTACCGTTTTTAGGTTGGGGGGGTTCAGGGTTTTCAAGGTTCACTATTTCGGGTTCGGTTGTTCGCGGTTCGGGGTTCGAGGTTTTCAGGGTTTCGCGTTGGGGGTTCGGGGTTGTCGCAATTCGGGGTTTCGGGTTCGGGTTTTCGCGGTTTGACGTTTCGGGTTCGGGGTTCGTTGTTTTCGGGGTTTCGCATTACTGGTTCGGGGTTTTATCAGTTTGGGGTTTGGGGTTCAGTGTTTCGCGTTCGGGTTTTTTTTTTTCGGTTTTGCGGTTTTGAAGTTTTGTGGTATGGGGTTTTCGATTCGGAGTGTTGCGTTCGGGGTTCGAGGTTTTCTAGGGTTCGGGGTTTTGCGTTCTGGTTCGGGGTTTTCGGCGTTTCGCGTTCGGGGTTTTGGGTTACGCGTTAGTGTTTTGGGGTTTTCCGGTTCGGGGTTTCGCGTTGGGGGTTCGGGGTTTTTGGGGATTCGGGGTTTCGTGTTACGGTTTCGAGGTTTTCACGGTTCGGGGATTTCAGGTTCGGGGTTCAGGGTTTCGGGTGCGGGGTTTGGGGGTTTGGGTTTCGACTTTGGGGTTTCAAGGTTGGGGTTTCGGGTTAGGGGTTTAGGGTTTTGCGTTCGGGTTAGGTTTTTGGCGGTTCGCATTCAGTGTTCGGGGTATCGCGTCCGCATTTGGGGTTTCGCGTTGGGGTTTCGGAGTTTCGCGTTCAGGGTTTCGTATTTAGGGTTTCGGGGTTTTACGGTTCAGGGTTTGGTGGTCGGGTTTTAGGTTCAGGGTTTTCGGGGGTTCTCGTTCGGGGTTCGAGGTTTAGCGTTCGAGTTCGGGGTTTTCGGGTTTTCATGATCGGGGTTCGGGGTTTCGAGTTAGGGTTTCGGGGTTTTCACGGTTCAGGGTTTCGCTTTGGGGATTCGGGGTTTGCGGTTTCACGTTCGGGGTTCGGGGTTTCGCGTTTTGGGTTTTCGGGTTTGGGGTTTCGGGTGTGGGGTTTGGTGTTCAGGGTTTTCAGGGTTCGGGATTCTTTGTTTTCGGGGTTCTGGGTTTCAGGTTCAGGGTTTTCCCGGTTCGGGATTTCCAGTTTCGAGATTTCGCGTTCGGGGTTTTAGGGGTTTCGCGGTTCGGGGTTTTCGTGGTTCGGGGATTTGGTTTCGAGGTTTCACGGTTCGGGGTTTCGGATTAGGGTTTAGTGGGTTCCCGGTTTCGCGGTTAAGGGTTTTCGAGGTTCGGGGTTTTGGTTTCAAGATTTCATGTGAGGGTTCTGGGTTTTCGGAGTTCAGGTTTTCGCATTCAGGGTCTTCGGGGTTCGGGGTTTCGTGTTCGGGGTTTGGTTTTCGCAATTCGTGGTTTTGGTTTCGGGATTGCGCAGTTTGGGGTTTTGCGGTTCGGGGTTTGGGGTTACAGTTTAGCGGGTAACAGGTTTCGCAGTTCGGGTTTTTCGGGTGAGGGTTTTAGGGTTTCGGGGTTTCACGGTTTAGGGTTTTCACGGTTCGGGTATTTCAGGTTCGAGGTTTCGCATTCGGGGTTCAGGGTTTCAAGTTCAGGGTTTGGGGGTCGGGGTTTCGAATTCAGGGTTTCGGGGTCGGGGTTTCGGGTTACGGGGTTAGGGTTTCGCGGTTCGGGGTTTTGGTTTTGCGGTTCGGGTTTTGCGGTTTTCGGGGGTTCGCGTTATGGGTTTGGGGTTTTTGGGGTTTCGCGTTCAGGGTTTCGTGTTCGGGGTTTCACGGTTTCGCGGTTTGGGTTTTGGTGGTCGAGGTTTCGGGGTCGGGGTTTCGGGTGTCGGTGTTTCTTGTTCGGTGTTTTTGAGGTTCGGGGTTTGGGGTTCGGTGTTTCAGGGTTTCGGGTTCAAGGTTCTGCGGTTTAGGGGTTTCAAGGTTCGGGGTTTCGCGTTCGGGGTTTTGGTTCCTGGTTCAGGGTTTTGTGTTCGGGGTTTTCGGGGTTTCGAGTTTTTGGTTTTTGCCGTTCGGGGTGATGGTTTCGGGGTTTCGAGGTTCGGGTTTTGGCGGTTCAGGGTTTCGGGTTCAGATTTGGCGGGTTCTGGTTTCGCAGTTTGGGGTTTTCGGTTTAAGGTTTCGCGTTCGGGGTTCGAGGTTTTAGGGGGTTCGGGGTTTTGCATTCGGGTTCGTGGTTTTGGGGGTATCGCGTTCGGGGTTTCATGTTAAGGTTGTGGGGTTTTCATGGTTTGGCGTTTTCACGGTTAGAGGTTTTCAGAGTTTGGAGTTTTCGGGGTTTCGGGTTCCGTGTTTCGGAGTTTTCACGATCAAGGGATTCGCGTTCGGGTTTGGGGGTTTTCGGGGGTTCGGGGGTTTAGGGATTCGGGTTTTGGGGGTAAAGGTTATGGTTTTCGGGTTGAGGTTGGGGGGGGGGTTTGGTTTTTCGAGGTTTGGGGGTTTCGCGGTTCATGGTTTCGAGTTCGGGTTTTGTGGATTCGGGGGTTTTGCGATTCGGGGTTTCCCCTTCGAGGTTTTGCGTTCGAGTTTTGAGGGTTTTTCGGGTGTTCGCGTTCGGAGTTCGGGTTTCGCGTTTGAGGTTCGAGGTTTTCGGGCGTTCGTGTTCGAGGGATCGACGTTTCTTGAATAGAGGTTTTTGGGGGTTCACGTTCGGGGGTTCGAGGTTTCTCGGTTCGGGGGTTTTCGATGGGGGGATTAGGGTTACGGGCTATTACGGTTCGGGGTTTCGGGTACAATGTTTCAAGGTTCGGGGTTTTCGGGTTACGTGTTTTAGGGTTTTCGGGGTTTGGGTTACTTGTTTTTCGGTTTAAGGTTGGGGGGTTCATGGTTTTTCGAGGTTCGCGATTTCGGGTTCGGGGTTTCGGGTTAGTGTTTCGAGGGTTTTCGGGTTTAGGGTTTCGGGGTTTGGGTTACTCTTTTTCGGGTTAAGGTTAGGGGGTTAGGGGGTTCCGAGGTTCGCGGTTTCTGGTTCGGGATTTCGCATTTGGGGTTTGGGTTACTATTTTCGGGTTCAAGGTTCGTTGTTTTTGGCTTTAAGGGTTCAAAGTTTCCAATTTCGGGGTTTGGGGTTCGGGCTTTCGCGTTCGGGCTTTTCGTGTTCAGGGTTCGGGGTTTGCGTTCAGGATTTTCCCGGTTTGGTATTTCCAGGTTCGGGGTTTCAGGTTCGAGGTTTTGGTGTTCGGGGTTTTAGGGGTTTCGCGTTAAGGTTTTCGCGGTTCGGGGTTTTGGTTTCGGGATTTCGCAGTTTGGGGTTTTGGTTTCGGGTTTAGCGGGTAACAGGTTTTTCGGGTGAGGGTTTTAGGATTTTGGAGTTTCACGGTTCGGGGTTTTTGAGGTTCTGGGTTTCGGGTTAGGGATTTAGGATTTAGTGTTTCGGGGTTTCACGTTTCGGGGTTTTCACGGTTGGGGGATTTTAGGTTCGGGGTTTCGTGTTTGCGGTTTTGTGGTTCAGGTTTTGGTGGTGGGGGTTTCGAGTTTCGGTGTTTCTTATTCGGTATTTTCGAGGTTCGGGGTTTCGTGGTTCGGGATTTTGGGTTACGGGGTTTTCGCGTTTCACGGTTTTGCGGTTCGGTGGTTTTCGAGGTTCGGGGTTTTCGCGGTTTGGGGTTTTCGTGTTCGGGGTTTTCAGGATTTCGGTTCTCGATTCAGGGTTTCATGTTCGGGTTTTTCGGGTTTTCAGTTTTGGTGTTTCGAGGTTCAGGTTTTTGCCGTTCAGGGTGTCGGTTTCGAGGTTCGGGATCCGAGTTCAGGTTTTGCAGGTTCTGGATTTTGCGGTTCGAGGTTTCGAGGTTCGGGGTTTCGCGTTCGGGGTTCGAGGTTTTAGGGTGTTCACGTTCGGGTTTCGGGGTTTGGCGTTCAGGTTCGGGGTTTTCGGGATTTCGGGTTCGGGATTTCAAGGTTTTCATGGTCCGGGGATTCATGTTGGGGTTCGGGGTTTCGAGTTCGGGGTTTCGTTGTTCGGGGTTTAGGGTTTCAGGTTTTGGGGTAAAGGTTAGGTTTTCGGGTTTAGGTTGTGGGATTTGGGGTTTGGGGTTCGGGGTTTTCGAGGTTTGGGGTTTTGCGGTTCGGGGTTTGGGGTTACAGTTTAGCGGGTAACAGGTTTCGCAGTTCGGGTTTTTCGGGTGAGGGTTTTAGGGTTTCGGGGGGTTTCACGGTTTAGGGGTTTTCACGGTTCGGGTATTTCGAGGTTCGAGGTTTCGCATTCGGGGTTCAAGGGTTTCAAGTTCGGGGGTTTGGGGGTCGGGGTTTTGGGGATTCGGGGTTTCGAGGGTCGGGGTTTTCGGGTTACGGGGTTTAGGGTTTTCGCGGTTCGGGGTTTTGGTTTTGCGGTTCGGGTTTTGCGGTTTTCGGGGGTTCGCGTTATGGGTTTGGGGTTTTTGGGGTTTCGCGTTCAGGGTTTCGTGTTCGGGGTTTCACAGTTTCGCGGTTTGGGTTTTGGTGGTCGAGGTTTCGGGGTCGGGGTTTCGGGTGTCGGTGTTTCTTGTTCGGTGTTTTTGAGGTTCGGGGTTTGGGGTTCGGTGTTTCAGGGTTTCGGGTTCAAGGTTCTGCGGTTTAGGGGTTTCAAGGTTCGGGGTTTCGCGTTCGGGGTTTTGGTTCCTGGTTCAGGGTTTTGTGTTCGGGGTTTTCGGGGTTTCGAGTTTTTGGTTTTTGCCGTTCGGGGTGATGATTTCGGGGTTTCGAGGTTCGGATTTTGGCGGTTCAGGGTTTCGGGTTCAGATTTGGCGGGTTCTGGTTTCGCAGTTTGGGGTTTTCGGTTTAAGGTTTCGCGTTCGGGGTTCGAGGTTTTAGGGGGTTCGGGGTTTTGCATTCGGGTTCGTGGTTTTGGGGGTATCGCGTTCGGGGTTTCATGTTAAGGTTGTGGGGTTTTCATGGTTTGGCGTTTTCACGGTTAGAGGTTTTCAGAGTTTGGAGTTTTCGGGGTTTCGGGTTCCGTGTTTCGGAGTTTTCACGATCAAGGGATTCGCGTTCGGGTTTGGGGTTTTCGGGGTTCGGGGGTTTAGGGATTCAGGTTTTGGGGTAAAGGTTATGGTTTTCGGGTTGAGGTTGGGGGGTTTGGTTTTCGAGGTTTGGGGTTTCGCGGTTCATGGTTTCGAGTTCGGGTTTTGTGGATTCAGGGTTTTGCGATTCGGGGTTTCCCCTTCGAGGTTTTGCGTTCGAGTTTTGAGGGTTTTCGGGTGTTCGCGTTCGGAGTTCCGGGTTTCGCGTTTGAGGTTCGAGGTTTTCGGGCGTTCGTGTTCGGGGATCGACGTTTCTTGAATAGAGGTTTTTGGGGGTTCACGTTCGGGGTTCGAGGTTTCTCGGTTCGGGGTTTTCGATGGGGGGATTAGGGTTACGGGCTATTACAGTTCGGGGTTCCGGGTACAATGTTTCAAGGTTCGGGGTTTCGGGTTACGTGTTTTAGGGTTTCGGGGTTTGGGTTACTGTTTTCGGTTTAAGGTTGGGGGGTTCATGGTTTTCGAGGTTCGCGATTTCGGGTTCGGGGTTTCGGGTTAGTGTTTCAGGGTTTCGGGTTTAGGGTTTCGGGGTTTGGGTTACTCTTTTCGGGTTAAGGTTAGGGGGTTAGGGGGTTCCGAGGTTCGCGGTTTCTGGTTCGGGATTTCGCATTTGGGGTTTGGGTTACTATTTTCGGGTTCAAGGTTCGTTGTTTTTGGCTTTAAGGGTTCAGAGTTTCCAAGTTCGGGGTTTGGGGTTCGGGCTTTCGCGTTCGGGCTTTTCGTGTTCAGGGTTCGGGGTTTGCGTTCAGGATTTTCCCGGTTTGGTATTTCCAGGTTCGGGGTTTCAGGTTCGAGGTTTTGGCGTTCGGGGTTTTAGGGGTTTCGCGTTAAGGTTTTCGCGGTTCGGGGTTTTGGTTTCGGGATTTCGCAGTTTGGGGTTTTGGTTTCGGGTTTAGCGGGTAACAGGTTTTTCGGGTGAGGGTTTTAGGATTTTGGAGTTTCACGGTTCGGGGTTTTCGAGGTTCTGGGTTTCGGGTTAGGGATTTAGGATTTAGTGTTTCGGCGTTTCACGTTTCGGGGTTTTCACGGTTGGGGGATTTTAGGTTCGGGGTTTCGTGTTTGCGGTTTTGTGGTTCAGGTTTTGGTGGTGGGGGTTTCGAGTTTCGGTGTTTCTTATTCGGTATTTTCGAGGTTCGGGGTTTCGTGGTTCGGGATTTTGGGTTCTGGGTTTCGCGTTTCACGGTTTTGCAGTTCAGTGGTTTCGAGGTTCGGGGTTTCGCGGTTTGGGGTTTCGTGTTCAGGGTTTTCAGGATTTCGGTTCTCGATTCAGGGTTTCATGTTCGGGTTTTTCGGGTTTTCAGTTTTGGTGTTTCGAGGTTCAGGTTTTTGCCGTTCAGGGTGTCGGTTTCGAGGTTCGGGATCCGAGTTCAGGTTTTGCAGGTTCTGGATTTTGCGGTTCGAGGTTTCGAGGTTCGGGGTTTCGCGTTCGGGGTTCGAGGTTTTAGGGTGTTCACGTTCGGGTTTCGGGGTTTGGCGTTCAGGTTCGGGGTTTTCGGGATTTCGGGTTCGGGATTTCAAGGTTTTCATGGTCCGGGGATTCATGTTGGGGTTCGGGGTTTCGAGTTCGGGGTTTCGTTGTTCGGGGTTTAGGGTTTCAGGTTTTGGGGTAAAGGTTAGGTTTTCGGGTTTAGGTTGTGGGATTTGGGGTTTGGGGTTCGGGGTTTTCGAGGTTTGGGGTTTCACGGTTCGGGGTTACGGGTTTTCTAGGTTTCGCGTTCGGGGTTCTCGAGGTTTCAGGTTCGGGGTTTCGCGGGGTTTCAGTTTTGGGGTTTGGAGGTTCGGGGTTTCGAGGATCGGGGTTTCGCGGTTCGGGGTTTTGGGTTAGTGTTTTAGGGTTCGGGTTTAGGGTTTCAGAGTTTGGGTTACCGTTTTCAGGTTTCGGTTGGGGGGTTCGAAGTTTTCGAGGTTCCCGGTTTCGGGGTTTCGGTTACACAGTTTCGAGGTTCGGGGTTTCGGGTTCGGGATTTCGAGGTTCGGGATTTCGAGGTTCAGGGTTTCGGGTTCGGGATTTCGAGGTTCAGGGTTTCGGGTTTTCGGGTGAGGGGTTTCGATGTTCGGGGTTTTGGGGTCGGGGTTTCGAGGTTCGGGGTTTCGGGTTCAGGTTTTTAGGTTCGGGGTTTTGGGATCCAGGTTTAAAGGTTCGGGGTTTCTGGTTCACGGTTTTGGTTTCGAGTTTTCACAGTTCGGGGTTCTAGGTTTTCAGGGTTTCGCGTTGGGGGTTCGGGGTTGTCGTGATTCGCGGTTTCGAGTTCGGGTTTTCGCCATTCGACGTTTCGGGTTCGGGGTTCGTTGTTTTCGGGTTTCGCATTACTGGTTCGGGGTTTTATCAGTTCGGGGTTTGGGGTTTCGCGGTATGGGGTTTTCGATCCGGGGTTTCCCGTTCGGGGTTCGAGGTTTTCTAGGGTTTGGGGTGTCGCGTTTCGCGTTCGGGGTTTTGGGTTTCGCGTTAAGGTTTCGGGGTTTTCACGGTTCGGGGTTTCGCGTTGGGGGTTCGGGGTTTTCAGGGATTCGGGGTTTCGCGTTCGGGGTTCAAGGTTTCGGGTTTTGGGGGTCTGGGTTTCGACTTCGGGGTTTCTAGGTCGGGGTTGAGGTTTTTGGTGGTTCGCGTTCGGCGTTCGGGGTATCGCTTTCGCGTTAGGGTTTTGGGGTTTTGCGTTCGGGGTTTCGTGGTCGGGGTTTCGGGTTCGGGGTTTTTGGGGGTTCTCGTTCGGGGTTTAGCGTTCGGGTTCGGGGATTTTGGGGTTTCACATTCGGGGTTCGGGGTTTCGTGTTAGGTTTTCGGGGTTTTCACAATTTGGGGTTTCGCGTTTCGGGTTTTCGGGGTTTCTCGTTTCGGGGTTTCGGGTTCGGGGTTTGGGGTTTCGGGGTTTACCGGTTCAGGGTTTTAGTTTTGCCGTTTCGCGGTTTGGGGTTTCGGGTTGTAGGGTTTCGCAATTTGGGGGTTCGGGGTTGAGGTTTTGCTGTTCAGGGTACGGGTTTAGAGTTTCGGGTTCAGGGTTCGAGGTTTTTGGGGTTTCGCATTACAAGTTCGGGGTTTTCACGGTTCGGGGGTTTTGGGGTTTAGAGGTTTGAGGTTTCAGGTTCGAGGTTTGCGGGTTCTGGATTTCGCGGTTCGGTGTTTCCGATTGGGGGTTTCGCGTTGGGGGTTCGAGGTTTTCGCGTTCGGGGTTTCGTGTTCGGGGTTTGGGGTTTCGCGTTGGGGGTTTTCGAGTTTTATGGGTTCGGGGTTTCGCGTAAGGGGTTCGGGGTTCGGGGTTTTGGGTTCGAGGTTTCTCATTTGAGGTTTCGCGGTTCGGTGTTTTCGATTGGGGGTTTCGCGGCTCGGGGTTTTCGAGGTTAGGAGTTTCGGGTTCAGGTTTGGGGTTTCGAGTTTCGGGGTTCGGGGTTTTCGGGGTTTCACGTTCGGGTTGCGAGGTTTTTCGGGGTTCATGGTTTGGCGTTAGGGTTTCGGGGGTACGCGTTCAGGGTTTTTCCCGTTCGAGATTTCCAGGTTCGAGGTTTCGCTTTCGGGGTTTTAAGGGTTTCATAGTTCTGGGTTTTCGAGGTTCGGGGTTTCGGGTTCGTGGTTTTTGCGGTTTGGGGATTTGGTTTCGGGGTTTCGAGGTTCATTGTTTCGCAGTTCGGGGTTTCGGGTTCGGTTTTAGCGGGTTCTCGATTTCGCGGTTCGGAGTTTTCGGGTTAGGGGTTTAGGATTTAGGGTTTCGGGGTTTCGCATTACGGGTTCGGGGTTTTAACAGTTCAGGGATTTCCAGGTTCGGGGTTTGGGGTCTCGCGTTCGGGGTTTCGGTTTCAGGGTTTCGAGGTTCTGGTTTAACGGTTCGGGGTTTCGCGTTTGGGTTTCGAGGTTTTCACGGTTCGGGGTTTCGAGTTGGGGGTTCGGGGTTTTCGGGGTTTCGGGGTCGCAGTTTCGGTTTCAGGTTCAGGTTTTCGGGTTTCGGGTTTTGGGTTTCGGGGTTTCGTGTTCAGGGTTCTCCCGGTTCGCGATTTCCAGGTTCGAGGTTTCGGGGTTTAGAGATTTCGAGTTAGGGGTTTAGGATTTAGGGTTTCGCGGCTTCTGGGTTTCTGGGCTTGGGGTTTTCGAGGTACCTGGGTTTCTGGGTTCGTGTTTCTGGGGTTTAGGGTTTCGTGGGTTCTTGGTTTCGGTCCTCGGGCTTCGGGTCGCGGCTTTCTGGCTCTGTGTTCGGTTTCGTGTTCTGGTTTCTCTGGTTTCACAGCTCGGAGTTTCTGGTTAGGGGTTTAGGATTTTGGGTTTCGAGGTTTCCTTGCTCCCGGTTTTGGGGGTTTCGTTTCGAGGTTCCGCGGCTCGGGTTTTTCGAGGTTCTGGGTTCTGGGATTCTGGGTTTCACGCTTTCGTAGTTCAGTGGTCCGTGGTTTCACGCTCTGGGGTTTTCTGGGTTTTGCATTTAGGGTTTTCTTGCCTCGGTATTTCCAGTGTTCGCGGTTCTGGTTTTCGAGGTTCTGGGTTTTGAGGTTCAAGGTTTTGAGGTTCTGGGGTTCTGGGCTTTTTGGGGGTTTCACGCTCGTGTTTCGGGGTTTTTAGCATTCCGTGGTTTGGCTGCTCGGATTTTTGAGGTTCGGGTTTTCGCTGGTCTCTGGGGTTTCACGTTAAGGGTTTTCCTTGTTCGTGATTTCTAGGTTCAAGGTTTCGCTCGAAGTTTTAGGGGTTCCGTGTTCTGGGTTTTCGAGGTTCCGAGGTTTCTGGTTTGGGGTTTCGGTTGGACGCTTCGTGTTCTGGGGTTTTAGGGGTTTCCTGTGTTCTGGGTTTTTGAGGTTCTGGGTTCTGGGTTTCATGTTCTGGGTTTTTGCAGTGTTTGGGGTTTAGCGCTCTGGGTCTCGTGGTTTTATGCCTCGTGGTTTTCCTGCCTCGGTATTTCCGTGTTCTGGGGTTTCCTGTGTTCTAGGTTTCGCGCTCGGGTTTTAGGGGTTTCACATTATTCAGTGGTTTTCGAGGTTCTGGGTTGCATGTTAGGGGTTTCGAGGTTCTGGGTTTCGCGCTTCGGGTTTTCTGGGTTTGGGGTTTCGGTGTGGGGTTTGGTGTTCTGTGGTTTTCGTGGTTCTGGATTCTTTGTTTTCTGGTTCCTGGCTTTCTGTGTTCGTGGTTTTCCCTGCCTCGGATTTCCAGCCGAGATTTCGCTCAGTGGTTTTAGGGGTTTCGCTGTTCTGGTTTTCGTGGTTCGGGATTTGGTTTCGAGGTTTCACTGGGCTTGGGGTTTTGGATTAGGGTTTAGTGGGTTCCCTAGCCGCTGCTAAGGGTTTTCGAGGTTCGGGTTTTGGCTTTCGAGATTTCATGTGAGGGTTCCGGGTTTTCTGAGTTCGAGCTCTCGATCTCGTGGTCTTCTGGTTCTGGGCTTTCGTGTTCGAGGTTTGGTTTTCGCGATTCGTGGTTTTGGTTTCCTGGATTGCCAGCCTTTGGGGTTTTGCGGTTCTGGGTTTGGGGTTACGCTTTAGCTGCAAATGTGCTCCTCAGCTCGGTTTTTCTGGGTGAGGGCTTTTAGGGTTTCTGGTTTCACTCGCTTAGGGTTTTCACCCTGCCTCGGCATTTCTGTGTCCTGGGTCTCGCATTCTGGGGTCCGTGGTTTCAAGTCTCGTGGTCTGGGGGCCCGGGTCTCGAATCTCGTGGCTTTCTGGCTCTGGCTCCCGTGTTACTGGGGCTTTAGGGTCTCGCGTGTCCCGTGGTTTTGGCTTTTGCGTGTCCTGGGCTTTATGGGTTCCTGGGTTTCTCACAACTCGGGTATCGCTGTTAGGTTTTGAGGTTTTCGGGGTTCGCGTTATGGGTTTGGGGTTTTTGGGGGTTTTCGCGCTCGTGGGTTTCGTGTTCTGGGGCTCTTTCACGGCTTTCGTGGTTTGGGTTTTGGTGGTCGAGGTTTCTGGGTCGGGGTTTCGTGCTCGGTGTTTCTTGTTCGGTGTTTTTTGAGGTTCGGGGTTTGGGGGTTCGGTGTTTCGTGGGTTTCGGGTTCAAGGTTCCCGCGGTTCGTGGGTTTCAGGGTTCTGGGGTTTCGTGGTTCGGGGTTTCGTCGCTCGGGTTTTGGTTCCCCGGTTCGTGGGTTTTGTGTTCTGGGGTTTTCGGGTTTTGAGTTTTTGGTTTTTGCCATTCGGGGTGATGGTTTCTGGGGTTTCGAGGTTCGGGTTTTGGCGGTTCAGTGGTTTCGGGTTCGATTTGGCGGGTTCTGTTTCGCAGCTTTAGGGTTTTCGGGCTTTAAGGTTTCGCGCTCTGGGGTTCGAGGTTTTAGGGGGTTCGGGGTTTTGCATTCGGGTTCGTGGTTTTGGGGGTATCGCGCTCGTGGGTTTCATGTTAAGGTTGTGGGGTTTTCATGGTTCTGGCGTTTTCACTGCTAGAGGTTTTCGAGTTTGGAGTTTTCTGGGGTTTCGGGTTCCGTGTTTCGGAGTTTTCACAATCAAGGGATTCGCGTTCGGGTTTGGGGTTTTCGGGGTTCGGGGGTTTAGGGATTCAGGTTTTGGGGTAAAGGTTACGGTTTTCGGGTTGAGGTTGGGGGGTTTGGTTTTCGAGGTTTGGGGTTTCGCGGTTCATGGTTTCGAGTTCGGGTTTTGTGAATTCAGGGTTTTGCGATTCGGGGTTTCCCCTTCGAGGTTTTGCGTTCGAGTTTTGAGGGTTTTCGGGTGTTCGCGTTCAGAGTTCCGGGTTTCGCGTTTGAGGTTCGAGGTTTTCGGGGGTTCGTGTTCGGGGATCGACGTTTCTTGAATAGAGGTTTTTAGGGGTTCACGTTCGGGGTTTGAGGTTTCTCGGTTCGGGGTTTCCGATGGGGGGATTAGGGTTATGGGCTATTACAGTTCGGGGTTCCGGGTACAATGTTTCAAGGTTCGGGGTTTCGGGTTACGTGTTTTAGGGTTTCGGGGTTTGGGTTACTTTTTTCGGTTTAAGGTTGGGGGGTTCATGGTTTTCGAGGTTCGCGATTTCGGGTTCGGGGTTTCGGGTTAGTGTTTCAGGGTTTCGGGTTTAGGGTTTCGGGGTTTGGGTTACTCTTTTTGGGTTAAGGTTAGGGGGTTAGGGGGTTCCAAGGTTCGCGGTTTCTGGTTCGGGATTTCGCGTTCGGGGTTTGGGTTACTATTTTCGGGTTCAAGGTTCGTTGTTTTTGGCTTTAAGGGTTCAGAGTTTCCAAGTTCGGGGTTTGGGGTTCGGGCTTTCGCGTTCGGGCTTTTCGTGTTCAGGGTTCGGGGTTTGCGTTCAGGATTTTCCCGGTTTGGTATTTCCAGGTTCGGGGTTTCAGGTTCGAGGTTTTGGCGTTCGGGGTTTTAGGGGTTTCGCGTTAAGGTTTTCGCGGTTCGGGGTTTTGGTTTCGGGATTTCGCAGTTTGGGGTTTTGGTTTCGGGTTTAGCGGGTAACAGGTTTTTCGGGTGAGGGTTTTAGGATTTTGGAGTTTCACGGTTCGGGGTTTTCGAGGTTCCGGGTTTCGGGTTAGGGATTTAGGATTTAGTGTTTCGGGGTTTCACGTTTCTGGGGTTTTTCACTGGTTGGGGGGATTTTAGGTTCGGGGTTTCGTGTTTGCGGTTTTGTGGTTCGAGTTTTGGTGGTGGGGGTTTTCGAGTTTCGGTGTTTCTTATTCGGTATTTTCGAGGTTCTGGGGTTTTCGTGGTTCGGAATTTTGGGTTCCGGGTTTCGCGCTTCACCCTGGTTTTCGCGGGTTCGCTGGTTTTCGAGGTTCGGTGGTTTTCGAGTGTTCGTGGGTTTCGAGTTCGAGTTTTTGCGGTGTTCTCGGGATTTCGCGTGGTTCGAGGTTTCGAGGTTCGGGTCGGGGTTTTCGCGTGCTCGGGGTTCGAGGTTTTAGGGTGTTCACGTTCGGGTTTCGGGGTTTGGCGTTCAGGTTCGGGGTTTCCGGGATTTTGGGTTCGGGATTTCAAGGTTTTCATGGTCCGGGGATTCATGTTGGGGTTCGGGGTTTCGAGTTCGGGGTTTCGTTGTTCGGGGTTTAGGGTTTCAGGTTTTGGGGTAAAGGTTAGGTTTTCGGGTTTAGGTTGTGGGATTTGGGGTTTGGGGTTCGGGGTTTTCGAGGTTTGGGGTTTCACGGTTCGGGGTTACGGGTTTTCTAGGTTTCGCGTTCGGGGTTCTCGAGGTTTCAGGTTCGGGGTTTCGCGGGGTTTCAGTTTTGGGGTTTGGAGGTTCGGGGTTTCGAGGATCGGGGTTTCGCGGTTCGGGGTTTTGGGTTAGTGTTTTAGGGTTCGGGTTTAGGGTTTCAGAGTTTGGGTTACCGTTTTCAGGTTTCGGTTGGGGGGTTCGAAGTTTTCGAGGTTCCCGGCTTTCGGGGTTTCGGCTACACGCTCGAGGTTCGGGGTTTCGGGTTCGGGGTTTCGAGGTTCAGGATTTCGAGGTTCAGGGTTTCGGGTTCGGGATTTCGAGGTTCAGGGTTTCGGGTTTTCGGGTGAGGGGTTTCGACGTTCAGGGTTTTGGGGTCGGGGTTTCGAGGTTCGGCGTTTCGGGTTCAGGTTTTCAGGTTCGGGGTTTTGGGATCCAGGTTTAAAGGTTCGGGGTTTCTGGTTCACGGTTTTGGTTTCGAGTTTTCATAGTTCGGGGTTCTAGGTTTTCAGGGTTTCGCGTTGGGGGTTCGGGGTTGTCGTGATTCGCGGTTTCGAAGTTCGGGTTTTCGCCATTCGACGTTTCGGGTTCGGGGTTCGTTGTTTTCGGGTTTCGTGACATCGGTTCTGGGGTTTTATCGGGCTCGGGGTTTGGGGTTTCGTGGTATGGGGTTTTCGATCCGGGTTTCCCGGGGGTTCGAGGTTTTCTAGGGTTTGGGGGTGTCGCGCTTTTGCGTTCGGGGTTTTGGGTTTCGCGTTAAGGTTTTGGGGTTTTCATGGTTCGGGATTTCGCGTTGGGGGTTCGGGGTTTTCAGGGATTCGGGGTTTTCAGGGATTCGGGGTTTCGCGTTCGGGGTTCAAGGTTTCGGGTTTTGGGGGTCTGGGTTTCGACTTCGGGGTTTCTAGGTCGGGGTTGAGGTTTTTGGTGGTTCGCATTAGGCGTTCGGGGTATCGCTTTCGCGTTAGGGTTTTGGGGTTTTGCGTTCGGGGTTTCGTGGTCGGGGTTTCGGGTTCGGGGTTTTTGGGGGTTCTCGTTCGGGGTTTAGCGTTCGGGTTCGGGGATTTTGGGGTTTCACATTCGGGGTTCGGGGTTTCGTGTTAGGTTTTCTGGGGTTTTCACAATTTGGGGGTTTCGCTCGGCTTTTCGGGTTTTCGCTTCGGGTTTTCTGGGCTCGGGGTTTCGGGTTCGGGGTTTGGGGGTTTCTGGGGTTTTACCGGCTCGTGGGTTTTAGTTTTGCCGCTTTCGCGGTTTGGGGTTTCGGGTTGTAGGGTTTCGCAATTTGGGGGGTTCGGGGTTGAGGTTTTGTCTGCTCAGTGGTACGGGTTTAGGGTTTCGGGTTCAGGGTTCGAGGTTTTTGGGGTTTCGCATTACAAGTTCTGGGGTTTTCACTGCTCTGGGGGTTTTTGGGTTTCGAGGTTTGAGGTTTCAGGTTCGAGGTTTGCGGGTTCTGGATTTCGCGGTTCGGTGTTTCCGATTGGGGGTTTCGCGTTGGGGGTTCGAGGTTTTCGCGTTCGGGGTTCGGGGTTTCGTGTTTGGGGTTTGGGGTTTCGCGTTGGGGGGTTTTCGAGCTTTTATGGGTCCTGGGGTTTCGCGTAAGGGGTTCTGGGGTTCGGGGTTTTGGGTTCGAGGTTTCTCATTTGAGGTTTCGCGGTTCGGTGTTTTCGATTGGGGGGTTTCGCGGCTCTGGGGTTTTCGAGGTTAGGAGTTTCGGGTTCGAGTTTGGGGGTTTCGAGTTTCGGGGTTCGGGGTTTTCTGGGGTTTCACGCTCGGGTTTGCGAGGTTTTTCTGGGGTTCATGGTTTGGCGTTAGGGTTTCTGGGGTACGCATTCGTGGTTTTTCCCGGGCTCGAGATTTCCAGTGTTCGAGGTTTCGCTTTCGGGGTTTTAAGGGGTTTCATAGTTCCGGGTTTTCGAGGTTCTGGGGTTTCGGGTTCGTGGTTTTTGCGGTTTGGGGATTTGGTTTCGGGGTTTCGAGGTTCATTGTTTCGCAGCTCGGGGTTTCGGGTTCGGGCTTTTAGCGGGTTCTCGATTTCGCGGTTCGGAGTTTTCAGGGTTAGGGGGTTTAGGATTTAGGGTTTCGGGGTTTCGCATTACGGGTTCTGGGGTTTTTAACAGCTCAGGGGATTTCCGTGTTCGGGGTTTGGGGTCTCGCGTTCGGGGTTTCTGGCTTTCGTGGTTTCGAGGTTCCGGTTTAACGGTTCGGGGTTTCGCGTTTGCGTTTCGTGGTTTTCACGGTTCGGGGTTTCGAGTTGGGGGGTTCGGGGTTTTTCGGGGTTTCGGGGTCGCAGCTTTGGGTCTGTGTTCGGGTTTTCGGGTTTCGGGTTTTGGGTTTCGGGGTTTCGTGTTCGTGGGTTCTCCCTGGCTCGGGATTTCCGGGTTCGAGGTTTCGGGGTTTAGAGATTTCGAGTTAGGGGTTTAGGATTTAGGGTTTCGCGGTTCGGGGTTTCTCGGTTCGGGGTTTTCGAGGTACGGGGTTTCGGGTTCGGTGTTTCGGGGTTTAGGGTTTCGTGGTTCTTGGTTTCGGGTTCGGGTTTCTGGGTCGCGGTTTCGGTTTCAGGTTCGGGTTTTAGGTTCGGGTTTCGGGGTTTCACAGTTCGGAGTTTCGGGTTAGGGGTTTAGGATTTTGGGTTTCGAGGTTTCCCGGTTCCGGGTTTTGGGGTTTCTGTTTCGAGGTTCCGCGGTTCGGGGTTTTCGAGGTTCGGGGTTCGGATTCGGGGTTTCACGTTTTCAGAGTTCAGAGTTCAGGGTTTCACGTTCGGGGTTTTCGGGGTTTTGCATTCAGGGTTTTCTCGGTTCGGTATTTCCAGGTTCGCGGTTCGGGGTTTTCGAGGTTCGGGGTTTTGAGGTTCGGGGTTCGGGGTTTTTGGGGTTTCACGTTCGGGTTTCGGGGTTTTTAGCATTCAGGGTTTGGCGTTCGGGATTTTCGAGGTTCGGGTTTTCGCTTTCGGGGTTCGGGGTTTCACGTTCAGGGTTTTCCTTGTTCAGGATTTCTAGGTTCGAGGTTTCGCGTTCGAAGTTTTAGGGGTTCCAGGTTCGGGGTTTTCGAGGTTCGAGGTTTCGGGTTTGGGGTTTCGGGTTGGACGTTTCGTGTTCGGGGTTTTAGGGGTTTCCAGGTTCGGGGTTTTTGAGGTTCGGGGTTCGGGGTTTCATGTTCGGGGTTTTCGCGGTTTGGGGTTTAGCGATCGGGGTTCAGGGTTTTGCGTTCAGGGTTTTCCCGGTTCGGTATTTCCAGGTTCGGGGTTTCAGGTTCTAGGTTTCGCGTTCGGGGTTTTAGGGGTTTCACTGTTCGGGGTTTTCGAGGTTCGGGGTTGCGGGTTAGGGGTTTCGAGGTTCGGGGTTTTTGGGGTTTCATGTTCGGGTTTCGAGATTTTCAGGGTTCGGGATTCAGGGTTTTCAGGGTTCGGGGTTTCGCGTTCAGGGTTTTCCCGGTTCGGGATTTCTAGGTTCGAGGTTTCAGGTTCGAGGTTTTGCGTTCGGGGTTTTAGGGGTTTCCCAGTTCGGGGTTTTCGAGGTTTGGGGTTTCGGTTTCGGGGTTTAGGGGTTTCCCGGTTCGGGGTTTTCGAGGTGCGGGGTTTCGGGTTTGGGGTTTCGCGGTTCTGGATTTTCGCGATTCGGGGATTTGGTTTTGGGGTTTTGCGGTTCGGGGTTTCGGGTTCGGGATTAGCAGGTTTTCGGGTTAGGGGTTTAGGGTTTCGTGGTTTTCGAGGTTCGGAGTTTCGGGTTAGGGGCTTAGGATTTAGGGTTTCGGGGTTTCGCGGTTCCGGGTTTCGGGGTTCAGGGTTTCGTGATGTAAGATATAATTCGATAGTTTCACCCACATTTACCTAATGTTTTGTCCATGTTTTATATATAAAATGCCTTGATATTCTTTGTTTTTTGTTTTGAAGGTATTTTTGGATGAAAGATGCAAAAAGGAGTAAATTGGAGGTAATTGGTAGATTTGATGTTCAGTCGATGTTTTGTGCAGAGCGTGAGTTATAGAGATCGAAATGAAGTGATTCCAGTGGAACTATAAAGCTAACATCCATACCTTTCTGGAAATGTAATGCAAGAAAAATAAAAGGAGAAAGATCATGGAAATCACATCCTGCAAATTCAAATCTCGCATTCTGCCATTGTTGACCTTTGGCCATTCAAAATTTATGTCCAGCTCCTTGGTTTGCATCATTCTCCCCCTCTTGAGAAGGATTTGTCCTCAAATCATCACCTACATTAAATGGAGATAAATCAGAAACGTTAAAGCTTGCACTAACACCATACTCACCTGGTAAGTCAAGCTTGTAGGCATTATCATTGATGCGTTGGTACTTGAAATGTTCCGTCACCCCTAGGCAAGAGTTTTGAACGTCGTTTTTCAGGAAAACGTTCCTTCCTTAAGTGCAACCAAATCCAATCGCGTGGTTCAAATACTACCTTCTTGCGTCCCTTGTTGGCTTGTTGGACATATTGTTTAGTCCTCCTTTCAATGTTCAGTTGTGCCTTTTCATGAATCATCCTTACAAATTCTGTCTTCGTTTTGCCATCTAAGTTCACACGTTCACTCACAGGTAAAGAAGTTAAATCCAAAGGTGACAAAGGGTTAAAGCCATAAACCATTTCAAATGGTGAAAAAGTAATTGCAGAATGTATATTTCTATTATAAGCAAACTCAACATGTGGCAAACAATCTTCCCATGTATTCAAGTTCTTTTTAATTAAAGCACGTAAAGACAAAGTTCTATTCACTACTTCAGTTTGACCATCCGTTTGTGGATGACAAGTAGTAGAAAACAATAATTTGGTTCCTAACTTTCCCCACAAAGTCTTCCAAAAGTAACTCAAAAACTTTGCATCCCTATCAGAAACAATGGTCCTAGGCATGCCATGTAACCTAACAACTTCTTTGAAGAACAAATCAGTTATATGTGATGCATCATCAGTTTTATGACAAGCAATAAAGTGTGCCATCTTCGAAAATCTATCTATCACCACAAAAACTGAATCTCTCCCCCTCTTAGTGCTAGGTAATCCCAAAACAAAATCCATTGAAATATCAGTCCAAGGTTCACTAGGTATTGGCAAAGGGGTGTATAAACCATGGGGTTTCAACTTAGACTTGTCTTGTTTGCAAGTGATGCACTTCTCGCAAAATCTTTCCACATCACGTTTCATATGAGGCCAAAAAAAATGATCATGCAAAATTCCTAATGTCTTAGCTACACCAAAATGACCCATCAAACCACCACCATGAGCTTCTCCCACAAACAATTCACGCAAAGAACATATAGGCACACATAGTTTATTTTCTCGAAACAAAAATCCTTCATGCCTATAAAACTTTCCAAATGCCACTTTCTCACATGCATTGAACACATCACCAAAATCAGAATCTTGTGCATACAAATCCTTAATGTATTCAAAGCCAAGCAATTTTGTATCTAAAATGGAAAGTAAAGCATACCTTTGGGACAATGCATCAGCTACCAAATTTTCCTTACCTTGCTTGTATCTGATCACATATGGAGATGTTTCAATTAATTCCACCCACTTGGCGTGGTGTCTGTTTAACTTTTGTTGTCCTTTCAAATGCTTCAAAGACTCATGATCCGTGTGAATCACAAATTCCTTTGGCCATAGATAATGCTGCCAGTTTTCCAAAGCCCTTACCAAGGCATACATCTCCTTATCATAAGTAGGGTAATTTAGGGCTGCGCCACTCAACTTTTCACTAAAATAAGCAATTGGATGACCTTCTTGTATCAAAACAGCTCCAATACCTATTCTAGGAATGGGATGACGATACTTTACCGTTATGTTGTTGATAACTCGACAGTCAACACACATCCTCCATGTTCCATCCTTCTTAAGAACTAATAGCACCGGAACTGCACAAGGACTCATGCTTTCACGCACATACCCCTTCTCTAGGTCGGTTTGGAATTGACGCACCTGGTATGAAATCAATTTGCCTCTGAAGTTCCCGGTCGGTTTGGAATTGACGCACCTGGTATGAAATCAATTTGATGTTCAATCCCTCGGATTGGAGGTAATCCATAAGGTACCTCTTCGGGAATGACATCTTCAAACTCCTGCAAAAGAGAAATAATATCGCTCGGCAAAGCACCGACGAGATCGTTAGTACATAAAAAGAGCCTCCTTGTACATGAGTACAATAAGGGGCTGGTGTGAAAATAATGCTCTCTTGATCTCACTTTTTTTTGCAATGTAATTGAATTTTTCCTCTCTTGCTCTCGCTATGGCCGAAATCCCTTCTCTTTCTTTTTCTCTCTGATCAATGTTTTTCTCTCTTTCTTTTTTTTGAAAATCTTTTTTTTCAATTTCGGCTTTCATTTCTTTTTCTTTCTTTTGTTCACTTGATCTTTGTAACTTTATTTGGTCCTCCCTGACCTGTTCTGGACTCAATGGCAAAAGAATAATAGGTTGATTTCTATGAGTGAAAGAATACCTATTTGTGAATCCATCATGTGTAACCCTCCGATCATACTGCCATGGTCTTCCCAATAGTAAATGGCATGCATGCATAGTAACCACATCACAAAGCACCTCATCTTCATATTTACCAATGGATACTCCACCAATACTTGCCTTGTCACCTTGATTTCACCAAATTCATTCAGCCACTGAAAACGATAAGGGTGAGGATGTTTCAAGGTAGTTAAGGCCAATTTCTCCACCAAATAAGTGCTGGCTACATTTGTGCAGCTCCCTCCATCGATAATGACACTACAAACTTTGTTTTTCACAAAGCACCGAGTATGAAACAAGTTCTCCCTTTGGTTACTCTCTCCTTAACCTGCATATTGAGAACTCGCCTTGCTACCAATAAATCTCCAACCATAGCACTTTGCTCATCATCAGCCTCCTCCAGAGGTGGCATGTCATTATCATCTTCCTCATTCTCCGACTCAAGCTCTCTTGGGCGTTTATCACCATCACCCTTTTGTTTACACACTGGCTGGCTATGTGTCCCCGCCCTTGGCATTTAAAACACTTAATATCACATGTTTTAGAACCCGAAGTTTCGGTGTTACCTAAAGCAAAGCAGCGGTTGTTGGTTTGGAATTCTTAAAGGATTCAAATTTTTGGCTTATGTTGCTTTGCTCATCCCTTTTCGGAGTTGTCTTCCATGGGCTGGGTGTTAGCCATAGGTTGTCCCCCTCCTAACCAATCCTTTTCATTTGAGTTGTTCCTCCACCTTTATGGCTTGATGCACCATATCTGTCAACTCAACATAGTGTTGCATTTCAACTATATTTGTAATCTCACGATTTAAACCATGCAAGAACCTAGCCATGGTCGCTTCGTGGTCTTCTTCCACATTAGCCCGGATCATAGCTACCTCCATCTCCTTGTAATATTCTTCCACACTCTTGGAACCTTGATTTAGCCTCTGTAACTTTTGATACAATCCCCTATAATAATGGCTGGGTACAAAACGCTTTCTCATAAGCATTTTCATCTTCTCCCAAGTGTCCACGGGTGGCTCTCTATTCCTTCTCCTATTAATTAGTAATTGATCCCACCAAACAATGGCATAATCAGTGAATTCAATTGCAGCCAACTTAACCTTCTTTATCTCCGAGTAGTTGTGTGACAATCAAACACCATTTTAGTTTCCCACTCCAAATAAACTTCAGGATCACTTTTACCTTGAAAAGATGGGATTTTAATCTTTAGGTTTCCCAAATCATTATCCCTCCTAGGCCTACCCATCCTAGCTTCTCGATTCTCATTCCCACGCTGAAACCGCCTCAGGGTTCGGGGTTTAGAGGTTCGGGTTTCTTTGTTTTCATGTTTCGCGTTCAGGGTTTCACGTTAGGAATGCAGGGTTTTCATGGTTCGGTGTTTTCACGGTTCGAGGTTTTCAGCGTTCAAGGTTTTCGGGGTTTCGGGTTACGTGTTTCGGGGTTTTCACGGTCCAGGGATTCTTGTTGGGGTTTGGGGTTTTCGGGGTTCGGTGTTTTGTGTTCAGGGTTCGGGGTTTTCGGGGTTTGGGGTTTCGAGTTCGGGGTTTAGGATTCAGGTTTTGGGGTAAAGGTTACGGTTTTCGGGTTTTGGTTGGGGGGTTTGGGGTTTGGGATTCGGGGTTTTCATGGTATGGGGTTTCGCGGTTCAGGGTTTCGAGGGTTCAGGGTTTCGCGGTTCGCGGTTTCCCCTTCGGGGTCTTGCGTTTGGGTTTGGAGGTTTTCGGGTGTTCGCGTTCGGGGTTCTGGTTTTCGCGTTCGGGATTCGAGGTTTTCGGGGGTTTGCGTTCGGGGTTCGACGTTTCTCGGTACGAGTTTTCGGGGGTTCACGTTCGGTGTTCGAGTTTCTCGGTTCGGGGTTTCGGATTGGGGTTTAGGGTTTCGGGCTTTCATAGTTCAGGGTTTCGGGTACGGGGTTTCAAAATTCGAGGTTTCGGGTTTGGGTTTTCGCGGTTCGGGGTTTTGGTTTTGGGATTACACAGCTTGTGGTTTTGGGTTCGGGTTTAGCGGGTAACAGGTTTCGACGTTTTTCGGGTGAGGGTTTTAGGGTTTCGGGGTGTCACGGTTCGGGGTTTTTGAGGTTAAGGGTTTAGGATTTAGGGTTTCGGGGTTTCACGGTTCGGGGTTTTCACGGTTGGCGGATTCAGGTTCGGGGTGTCGTGTTCAAGGTTTCGGGTTCGGGGTTTTTGAGGTTCGCGGTTTCGGGTTATGGGTTTCGCAGTTCGGGGTTTCGCGGTTCGGCGTTTCGGGTTCAGGGCTTTAAGGGTTCGGGGTTTCCAGGTTCGGGGTTACAAGTTCGAGGTTTTGGCGTTTGGGGTTTTCGAGGTTCGGGGTTTCGGGTTTGGTTTTTCGCGGTTCGGAGTGTGGGTTTCGGGATTTCACAATTTTGGGTTTTGCAGTTCGGGGTTTTGGGTTCGGGGTTAGCGGATATCAGGTTTCGCCGTTCGGGTTTTTCAGGGTTTCGGGTTAGGGGTTTAGGATTTAGGGTTTCGGGGGTTTCACGGTTCGGGGTTTTCACGGTTGGGGGGTTTCAGGTTCGGGGTTTCATGGTCGGGGTTTCGAGGTCGGGGTTTCGGCTTTCGGTGTTTCTCATTCGTTGTTTTTGATGTTAGGGGTTTCGGGTTCGGTGTTTCGGGGTTTCGCGGTTCGGGATTTCGGGTTCAGGGTTTTGCGGTTCAGGGGGTTTTCGAAGTTCGGGGTTTCGCGTTCGGGGTTTTCGAGATTCAGGGGTTTCGTGCTCGGGGTTTTCGAGATTCAGGGGTTTCGTGTTTGGGATTTCGCGTTCGGGGTTCGAGGTTTTCAGGGTTTCTTGTTAGGGGTTCGGGGTTGTCACAGTTCGGGGTTTCGGGGTTCGCGTTCGGCGTTCGAGGTTTCTTGGTTCGGGGTTTCGGGTGGGGGGTTTAGGGTTTCGGGTTTTCACGGTTCGGGGTTTTCACTGTTCGGGGTTTTGGGTATGGGGTTTCGAGGTTTGAGGGGTTCAGGGTTTCGCGGTTCAGGGTTTCGTGTTCGGGTTTTATGGGTTCAAGGTTTCGCGGTTCGGGATTTCGAGTTTTGAGGTTTTGTTGGTTCAGGGTTTCCCCTTCGGGGTTTTGCGTTCGAGTTTTGAGGTTTTCGGGGTTCCGGGTTTCCTGTTTGGGGTTCGGGGTTTTCGGGGGTTCGCTTTTAGGGTTCGAGGTTTCTCGGTTCGGGGTTTTGGGTTGGGGGTTTAGGTTGCGGGTTTGGGGTTCGGGGTTTTCGAGGTTTGGGGTTTCGCGGTTCAGGGTTTCAAGTTCGGGTTTTGTGGGTTCAGGGTTTTGCGCTTTGGGTTTTCCCCTTCGAGGTCTTACGTTTGGGTTTTGAGGTTTTCAGGTGTTCGCGTTCGGGGTTCCGAGTTTCGCGTTCGGTTTTCGCGGGTTTGCATTCGGGGTTCGACGTTTCTCGGTTCTAGTTTTTGGGGGTTCACGTTCGGTGTTCGAGGTTTCTCGGTTCGGGGTTTCGGATGGGGGGTTTAGGGTTTCGGGCTTTCACAATTAGGGGTTTTTGTTGTTCAAGGTTTCGGGTACGGGGTTTCGGGTTTGGGTTTTCGCGGTTCGAGGTTTTGGTTGTGGGATTTCACAGTTTGGGGTTTTGCGCTTTCGGGGTTTTGGGTTCCGGGTTTAGTGGGCAACGTGTTTCGACGTTCGAGTTTTTCGGGTGGGGGGTTTTAGGGTTTCGTGGGTTTCACGGTCTCGTGGTTTTTGAGGTTCGTGGCTTTCGGGTTAGTGGTTCTCGGATTTGGGGTCTTTGGGGGCTTTCACTGGCTCGGGGGTTTTCACGGTTGGGGAATTTCAGTGTCCGGGGTTTTTGTTGTCTCGGGGTTTCGGTACCCGGGCTTTCAAGGTTCTGGCTTTTGGGTTTAGGGGTTTCGCTGGCTCAAGGTTTTCGAGGTTCGCGATTTCGGGTTTCAGCGGTTCTGGGGTTTTGGGGTTAGTGTTTCGTGGTTTAGGGTTTTCGGGGTATGGGCCACTGTTTTCTGGGTTAAGGTTGGGGGGTCGGGGTTTCGGGTTAGGGGTTTAGGATTTAGGGTTTCTGGGGTTACACGGTTCTGGGGGTTTTCACGGTTGGGGGTTTTCACCGTTGGAGGATTTCGTGTTTGGGGGTTTAGTGTTCGAGGTTTCGCAGTGGGGTTTCGGGTTTCGTGTTTCTCGCTCGATTTTTTTCGAGGTTCGGGGTTTCGCGGTTCGGGATTTCGGGTTCGTGGTTTCGTGGTTCAGTGGTTTTTGCGGTTCAGTGGGGTTTCGAGGTTCTGGGGTTTCATGTTCGGGTTTTTCACGGACCGTGGATTCGCGTTGGGGGTTTGGGGGTTTTCGTGGTTCTGAGTTTTGTGTTCTGGGGTTCTGGGGGTTTCGAGGTTCTGGGGTTTGGAGTTCGAGGTTTCGTGGTTCGGTGTTTCACGATTCGAGGTTTAGGATTTCGTGTTTAAGGGTACAAGTTACGGCTTTTTGGGTTTAGGTTGGGGGGTTTAGAGTTTGGGGTCTCGGGGTTTTCGAGGTTTGGGGGTTTTCGCGGCTCAGTGACTGCTTTTAGGGTTTCTGGGGTTTTCACTGGCTCTGGCATTTCGTGTCCGAGGTTTCATGTTCTGGGGTTCGTGGGTTTCTGGCTTTCGGGGTTTCGAATCTGGGGTTTTGGTTTTGCGGTTCGGGTTTTGCGTGTCTGGGTTTCTCGCGATTCGAGGTTTCGCAGCTGGTGTTTTGAGGTTTTCGGGGTTTTTGGGGTTTCGCGCTCGGGGTTCTCGTGTTCGGAGTTTCACGGCTCGCGCTCTGGGTTTTGGTAGTCTGGGGTTTCGTGGGTCAAGGTTTCTGGCTCGTGTTTCTAATTCGGTGTTTTTGAGGTTCTGGGGTTTCTGGGTCTCGGTGTTGTAGGGTTTCTCGTGGTTCTGGGGTTTTGGGTTCACTGCTCGCTGTCTCGTGGGGTTTCGAGGTTTGGGTTTTCGCGGTTCGGGGTTTTGCATTCGTGGTTTTCTGGCTCCCTGGCTCAGCTTTTGTTTTCTGGGGTTTTCTGTGGTTTCGAGGTACGTGTTTTAGGGTTTCGAGGCTTGAGTAGGTTACGAGTTAAGGTTGGGGGGTTCGGGGTTTTCGAGATTCGCGGTCTCGGGTTCTGGGGTTTCGCGGTTCGGGGTTTCGGGGTTTTCGAGGTTCGTGGTCTCGGCTCGGGGTTTCGCGGTTCGGGGTTTCGCGGTAGTGTTTCAGGGTTTCGGGGTTTGGATTACTGTTTTCGGGATAAGGGGGGTTCAGTGGTTTTCGAGATTTGCGATTTCGGGTTCTGGGGTTTCCCAATTCATTGTTTTGGGTCTGGATTTCGTGTTCGGGGTCTCGAGGTTTTCGTGGTTTCGTGTTAGGGGTTTTGGGTTTTTGGCTTTAAGGGTTCGAGGTTTCTAAGTTCGGGTCTCGTGTTCGAGGTTTTGGCGCTCGGGGTTTCGCGGTTCGGGGTTTCGGGTTCGTGGATTTCGGGTTTGGGTTTTCGCGGTTCGGGGTTTGGGTTTCGCGCTTTTGCAGCTTTGGGGGTTTTGCGGTTCGGGGTTTTGGGTACGGGTTTTATGGGTAACTGTGTTTCGCTGCTCGGGTTTTTCGAGTGAGGGCTTTAGGGTTTCTGGTTTTCACTGGCTCGGGGTTTTCGAGGTTCGTGGGTTTCAGGGTTAGGGGTTTAGGATTTAGTGTTTCTGGGGTTTCACCTTTCTGGGGTTTTCATGGTTGGGGGGATTTCGTGTTCTGGGGTTTCATGTTCGCGGTTCTGGGTTTTGGTGATCTGGGGTTTTGGGTTTTGGTGTTTCTCGTTCGTGTTTTTCAAGTTTGGGGTTTTGGTTTCGGGGTTTCATATTTCAAGGTTTTGCGGTTTAGGGTTACGTGTTCGGGTTTTCGTGGTTTTGGTTCCCGATCTGTGGTTACATGGTCGGGTTTTTCGGGTTTTAAGTTTTGATGTTTTGACGTTCGTGTTTTTGCCGCTCAGTGGTGCTCGGGCTTTTCGAGGTTCGGGTTTCACGGTTTGTGGTTTCGAGTTCAAGTTTTTACGGGTTCTGGATTTCACGGTTCGGGGTTTCGCGCTTTGGGGTTCGAGGTTTTAGGGTGTTCACGCTCGGGGTTCGGGGTTTGGCGCTCGTGTTCGTGGGGTTTTGGGGTTTCGTGTTCGTGGTTTCATGTTAGTGTTGTGGGTTTTCATGGTTCGGTGTATTCACTGGCTCGAGGTTTTTCAGCTGCTCGGAGTTTTCTGGGTTCTGGGGTTTTGAGGTTTTCACGGTCCGGGATTCGCGTTGGGGTTCGGGGTTTCGAGTTCTGGGGTTTAGGGTTTCAAGTTTTGGGGGTAAGGGTTACGGTTTTTCGTGTTTAGGTTGGGGGGATTTGGGGGTTGGGGGTTGGGGGGTTCGGGGTTTTTTGAGGTGTGGGGTTTTCGCGGTTCTGGGGTTTCGAGGGTCGGGGTTTTCGGTGTTTCACGATGGGGGTTCAAGTTTTTCTGGCGCTCGGGGTTTCGCGCTCGAGGTTGGGGGGTTTTCTAGGTTTCGCATTCGGGGTTCGGGGTTTCTAGGTTCTGGGGTTTTCGCGCTCGGGGTTTACGAGGTTTCGGGTTCGAGGTTTCGCTATTCGGGGTTTTTGCCGTCGGGGTTTCGGGCTCGGGGTTTCGAGGTTCGGGGTTTCGAGGATCTGGGGTTTCTGTGTTCCGGGGTTTCGGGTTCGGGGTTTCGTGGATTGGTGTTTTGCGGTTCGTGGGTTTCGAGTCGGGTTTTGTGGGTTCGTGGGTTTCGCGGTTCGCGGTTTGGCGCTCTGGGTTTCGAGGTTTTCGGGTGTTCGCGCTCGGGGTCTCCGATTTTCGCATTCGTGGTTCAAGGTTTTTGGGTGTTCGCGCTTTGGGGGTCTCGAGGTCTCTGGGCTTTGGGGTTTCGGGTGGGGGGTTTAGGGTTTCGGGTTTTCGTGGTTCTGGGGTTTCGGGTGGGGGGATTTAGTGTTTCGGGTTTTCAGGGTTCGAGGTTTTTGCTGTTCGGGGTTTCGGGTACGGGGTTTCGAGGTTGCGGGTTTCGGGTTCGGGGTTTCGAGGTTGCGGGTTTCGAGGTTCTGGGGTTTCGGGTTTGGGGGTTTTGGGTTCGTGGATTTCGTGTTCGTGGCTCGAGGTTTTCGTGGATTTCGTCGCTCGGGGTTCGTGGTTTCGGGGTTATGGGTTCGTGGGTTTTAACGATTCTGGGGTTTGTGTGTCCCGGGTTCAAGTTTTCGCGTCGGGGTTTCGTTTCTGGGGTTTGGAGGTTCGGGCTTTCGGGGTTTCGCGTTGGGGGGTTTCTGGGGTTTTCTGGGGTTTCATGTTAGGGTTTGGGGTTTTCACCGTTAGGAGTTTCGTGTTGGAGATTTCTGGGTTTTCTGGGGTTTTCGCATTTGGGTTTCTAGGTTTTCACAGCTAGGGGTTTTTCGAGGTTTCGCGTTGGGGGTTCGTGGGTTTTGCTGGGTTAGGGGGTTTGGTGGTCTGGGGTTTCATGTTAGGGTTTTGGGCTTTCGTGGGTTTCGTGGTTCTCGGGTTCTCGCAGCTCGAGGTGTCACTTTCGTTGTTTTGTGGTTCGGGGTTTTGGGGGTTTCGTGCTCGAGGTTGGAGGTTTTTAGGGTTTTGTGGTTCTTGTTTTAAGGTATTAGGGTTTCGCGGCTCGAGATTTGGGGGTTGTACGGTTTTGCGGTTCGGTGTTTCTGGCTTTCGAGGTTTCGCGGTTCAGTGGTTTCATGTTATAGTTTGGGTTTTTTGGGGTTTCGCGTTAAGGGTTCGGGGTTTAGGGTTCGAGGTTTCGCATTTGGGATTTTCGAGGTTACGGGTTGGGGATTTCGTGGTTTTGGGTTTTTGCCGTTCAGGATTTTTAGGTTTGGTGTTTTCGTGGTTACGCTGCTCGGGGTTTGGGGTTTCGTGGTTCGGGTTTTCGCGGCTCGGGGTTTCGGGGTTTGGGGGTTTCTGGCCCTGGGGTATCGCTTTCGGTTTTGTGGTTTATGGGTTTTGCGGTCCCGGGTTTCCCTGCTCGGGGTTCAGTGGTTTATGGGGTTCGAGGTTTCGTCGATTCGGGGTTTAGAGGTTCGGTGGTTTTTAGGGTTCTGGGGTCTGTCGCGTCTCGAGGTTCTGGGGTTTCACGTTTGGGTTCTGGGGTTTGCGGGGTTTCACGCTCGTGGGTTTTCACTGGCTCGTGGGTTTCGCGCTTTCGAGGTTTCATGGTTCGCGGGTTTTGTGGGTCTCGTGGGTTTCTCGCGGTTCTGGGGTTACGGGTTTGGGTTTTGTGGGTTTAGGGTTTCGCGGTTCTGGGGTTTTGCGTCTCGGGCTTTCGAGGTTTTTCGGGGGTTTGGGTTCTGGGGTTCTGGGGTTTCGCATTTAGGGTTTCCAGGGTTTCGGGTTCGGGGTTTTGCGGTTTTGGGTTTTTTGCCGTTCAGGATTTTCAGGTTCGGTGTTTTCAGGGTTACACGTTCGGGGTTTGGGGTTTCGTGGTTTGGGGTTTCGAGTTGGGGGTTTCGGGGTCGGGGTATTGGTTTCGGGTTTTGCGGGTTCTGGGTTTCTGGTTCGGGGTTCAGGGTTTTGTGTTCGGGGTTGTCGGGTTTCGAGGTTTTCCCGGTTTGGGATTTCCAGCTTTAGGGTTCGATGTTTTCCGGGTCTTCGCTCGGGTCTCGGGTTTCGCTGCTCGGGTTCTGGGGTTTCACGTCTCGTGGGTTTTCACAGCTCGGGGTTTCAGCGCTTGGGGTTCATGGTTTCGTGTTCTGGGGTTCGAGGTTTCGTGTTTCGAGGTTTCAAGGTTCGCGGGTTTTGTGGGTTCAGTGGTTTCACGGCTCGAGTTACTGGGTTCTGGGGTTTGGCGTGCTCGGGTTTCGAGGTTTTAGGGGGTTCGCGCTTGGGGTTCTGGGGGTTCAAGGTTTTTAGGGGTTCGCGCTTTGGGGGTTTCTCGTGTGGGGTTTTGGTGGGAGGGTTAGGGTTTCGGTTTTGACGATTCAGTGGTTTTCGTAGCCTGGGGTTCCGGTACTCGCTCGAGATTCTGGGGTTTCGGGTTCTGGGGTGGCGAGGTTCGTGGTTTCTGGGTTTTGACGATTCAGTGGTTTTCGCAGCTCGGGGTTCCGGTACTCAATCTCGAGATTCGGGGTTTCGGGTTCCGTTTTCGGGTTCGGGGTTTCGAGGTTCGTGGTTTCGAGTTTTCGGGTTACTGGGTTTCGACGCTCGGGGTTTCGAGTTCGAGTTTTCGTGTTTGGGGTTTCGGGTTCCCTGGCTTTCAAGGTTCGGGTTTTCGGGTTTAGTGTTTTAGGGTTTCTGGGGTTAGGGTTACCGCTTTTCGGGTTTGGGGTTTTCAAGGTTCGTGGGTTTCGCTGGGGGGTTCTGGGGTTGTCGCGATTCGGGGTTTCGGGTTCTGGGTTTTTTGCGGTTTCGACGTTTCAGTTCAGTGGTACGTTGTTTTCTGGGGTTTCCCATTATCGGGTTCGGGGGTTTAATAGTTCGGGGTTTGGGTTTGGCATTCGGGGGTTAGCGTTCGGGGTTTCTGTTTCGAGTTTTGCGGTTTCGAAGTTTCGCGGTATGGGGTTTTCGATTCGGAGTGTCGTGTTTGGGGTTCGAGGTTTTCTAGGGTTCGGGGTTTCACATTCTAGTTCGGGTTTTTGGTGTTTCGCTCGGGGTTCTGGGTTACGCGTTAGGGTTTCGGGGTTTTCAGGTTCGGGGTTTTGCATTCGGGTTTTGAGGTTTTTGGGGGTTCGTGAACATGCGATTCGGCGTAGATAGCGTTCAGCGTTCTGGGGTTTCTCGCGGTTAGGGTTTCTGGGAGTTTCACGTCTCGAGGTTTCGTGTTTACGGTTTCTGGGGTTTTCACGTGTTAGGGGGTTTCGCATTGGGGGTTCTGGGTTTTCTGGGGTCCGGGTTTCTGGGTGTGGGGTTTGGGGTTTCGTGGGTTTAGCTGGTCTCGTGGGGTTTCTGGGTTTTCGGGTTAGGGGTTTCGACTGCTCAAGGTTTGGAGGTTTGGGGTTTTCGACGCTCAAGGTTTGGAGGTTTGGGGTTTCGATTCGGGTTCCCGGCTTTCAAGGTTCGGGGTTTCGGTTCGGGTTTTCAGGGTTAGTGTTTTAGGGTTTCGGGGTTAGGGTTACCGCTTTTTAGGTTGGGGGGTTCAGTGGTTTTCAAGGTTCACTATTTCGGGTTCTGGTTGTTCGCGGTTCGGGGTTCGAGGTTTTCGTGGTTTCGCGTTGGGGGGTTCTGGGGTTGTCGAAATCTGGGGTTTCGGGTTCGGGTTTTCGCGGTTTGACGCTTTCGGGTTCGGGGGTTCTGGGGTTCGTTGTTTTCGAGGTTTCGTGACATCGGGTTCTGGGGTTTTATCGCCCTGGGGTTTGGGGTTCAGTGTTTCGTGCTCGGGTTTTTTTTTCGGTTTTGCGGTTTTGAAGTTTTGTGGTATGGGGTTTTCGATTCGGAGTGTCGCGTCTCGGGGTCTCGAGGTTTTCTAGGGTCTGGGGTTTTGCGTCTCGGTTCTGGGGTTTTCGGCGCTTTCGCGTCTCGGGGTTTTGGGTTACGCGTTAGTGTTTTGGGGGTTTTTCTGGCTCTGGGGTTTCGCGCTGGGGGGTTCGGGGTTTTTGGGGATTCTGGGGTTTCGTGTTACGGGCTTTCGAGGTTTTCACTGTCTCGGGATTTCTGTGTTCTGGGGTTCAGTGGTTTCAAAGTGCTGGGGTTTGGGGGTTTTGGGTTTCGACTTTGGGGTTTCAAGGTCGGGGTTTCAGGGTTAGGGAGTTTAGGGTTTTGCGCTCGGGTTAGGTTTTTGGCGGTTCGCATTCGGTGTTCGGGGTATCGCGTCCCGCATTTGGGGTTTCGCGTTGGGGTTTCTGAGTTTCGCGCTCGTGGTTTCGTGATTTAGGGTTTCGGGGTTTTACTGCTCAGTGGTTTGGTGGTCGGGTTTTAGGTCTCGTGGTTTTCTGGGGTTCTCGCTCGGGGTTCGAGGTTTAGCGTCTCGAGTTCGGGGTTTTCTGGGTTTTCATGTTCTGGGGTTCGGGGTTTCGAGTTAGGGTTTCGGGGTTTTCACTGCCTCGTGGTTTCGCTTTTGGGGATTCGGGGATTTGCGGTTTCACGCTCGGGGTTCGGGGTTTCAAGTTCTGGGGTTTCGCGCTTCGGGTTTTCGGGTTTGGGGTTTCGGGTGTGGGGTTTGGTGTTCAGTGGTTTTCGTGGTTCTGGGATTCTTTGTTTTCTGGGGTTCTGGGTTTCGAGTTCGTGGTTTTCCGGTTCGGGATTTCCAGCTCGAGATTTCGCGCTCGGGGTTTTAGGGGTTTCGCGGTTCTGGGGTTTTCGTGGTTCTGGGGATTTGGTTTCGAGGTTTCACTGCTCGGGGTTTTCGGATTAGGGTTTAGTGGGTTCCCGGGCTTTCGCGGTTAAGGGTTTTCGAGGTTCGGGGTTTTGGTTTCGAGATTTCATGTGAGGGTTCCGGGTTTTCTGAGTTCAGTTTTCGCATTCGTGGTCTTCGGGTTCTGGGGTTTCGTGTTCGGGGTTTGGTTTTCGCGATTCGTGGTTTTGGTTTCTGGATTGCGCAGCTTTGGGGGTTTTTGCGGTTCGGGGTTTGGGGTTACAGCTTTAGCTGCAATGTGTTCTCGTAGCTCGGGTTTTTCGGGTGAGGGTTTTAGGGTTTCGTGGGTTTCACGGTTTAGGGTTTTCACCTGCTCGGGTATTTCGTGTTCTGGGGTTTCGCATTCTGGGGTTCGTGGGTTTCAAGTTCAGTGGTTTGGGGGCCTGGGGTTTCGAATCCCGTGGGTTTCTGGGGTCTGGGGTTTCGGGTTACGGGTTTAGGGTTTCGCGGTTCGGGGTTTTGGTTTTGCGGTTCGGGTTTTGCGGGTTCTGGGTTTCACAATTCGGGGTATCGCGGTTAGGTTTTGAGGTTTTCGGGGGTTCGCGTTATGGGTTTGGGGTTTTTGGGGTTTCGCGTTCAGGGTTTCGTGTTCGGGGTTTCACGGCTTTCGTGGTTTGGGTTTTGGTGGTCGAGGTTTCTGGGGTCCGGGGTTTCGGTGTCCGTGTTTCTTGTTCGGTGTTTTTGAGGTTCGGGGTTTGGGGTTCGGTGTTTCAGGGTTTTGGGTTCAAGGTTCTGCGGTTCAGGGGTTTCAGTTCGGGGTTTCGTGGTTCGGGTTTCGTGCTCGGGGTTTTGGTTCCCCGGTTCAGGGGTTTTCGTGTTCTGGGGTTTTCTGGGTTTTGAGTTTTTGGTTTTTGCCATTCTGGGGTGATGGTTTCTGGGGTTTCGAGGTTCGGGTTTTGGCGGTTCAGTGGTTTCTGGGTTCGATTTAGCTGGGTTCCGGTTTCGCAGCTTTGGGGGTTTTCTGGTTTAAGGTTTCACGCTCGAGGGTTCGAGGTTTTAGGGGGTTCGGGGTTTTGCATTCGGGTTCGTGGGTTTTGGGGGTATCGCGCTCGGGGTTTCATGTTAAGGTTGTGGGGTTTTCATGGTTCGGGCGTTTTCACTGCTAGAGGTTTTCGTAGTTTGGAGTTTTCTGGGGTTTCGGGTTCCGTGTTTCGGAGTTTTCACAATCAAGGGATTCGCGTCGGGTTTGGGGGTTTTCGGGGTTCTGGGGGTTTAGGGATTCGTGTTTTGGGGGTAAAGGTTACGGTTTTCGGGTTGAGGTTGGGGGGTTTGGTTTTCGAGGTTTGGGGTTTCGCGGCTCATGGTTTCGAGTTCGGGTTTTGTGAATTCGTGGTTTTGCGATTCGGGGTTTCCCTTCGAGGTTTTGCGCTCGAAGTTTTGAGGGTTTTTCGGGTGTTCGCGCTCGTAGTTCCGGGTTTCGCGCTTTGAGGTTCGAGGTTTTCTGGGGTTCGTGTTCTGGGGATCGACGTTTCTTGAATAGAGGTTTTTAGGGGTTCACGTTCGGGGTTTGAGGTTTCTGGGTTCGGGGTTTCCGATGGGGGGGGGGCATTAGGGTTATGGGCTATTACAGCTCGGGGTTCCGGGTACAATGTTTCAAGGTTCTGGGGTTTCGGGCTACGTGTTTTTAGGGTTTCGGGGTTTGGGTTACTTTTTTCTGGTTTAAGGTTGGGGGGGGGGTTCATGGTTTTCGAGGTTCGCGATTTCGGGTTCTGGGGTTTCGGGTTAGTGTTTCGTGGTTTCGGGTTTAGGGTTTCTGGGGTTTGGGTTACTCTTTTTGGGTTAAGGTTAGGGGGTTAGGGGGTTCCAAGGTTCGCGGTTTCGGTTCTGGGATTTCGCGTTCGGGGTTTGGGTTACTATTTTCGGGTTCAAGGTTCGTTGTTTTTGGCTTTAAGGGTTCGTAGTTTCCAAGTTCGGGGTTTGGGGTTCGGGCTTTCGCTCGGGCTTTTCGTGTTCGTGGTTCTGGGGTTTTATGCTCGGGATTTTCCCGGTTTGGTATTTCCAGGTTCGGGGTTTCAGGTTCGAGGTTTTGGCGTTCGGGGTTTTAGGGGTTTCGCGTTAAGGTTTTCGCGGTTCGGGGTTTTGGTTTCGGGATTTCGCAGTTTGGGGTTTTGGTTTCGGGTTTAGCGGGTAACAGGTTTTTCGGGTGAGGGTTTTAGGATTTTGGAGTTTCACGGTTCGGGGTTTTCGAGGTTCTGGGTTTCGGGTTAGGGATTTAGGATTTAGTGTTTCGGGGTTTCACGTTTCGGGGTTTTCACGGTTGGGGGATTTTAGGTTCGGGGTTTCGTGTTTGCGGTTTTGTGGTTCAGGTTTTGGTGGTGGGGGTTTCGAGTTTCGGTGTTTCTTATTCGGTATTTTCGAGGTTCGGGGTTTCGTGGTTCGGAATTTTGGGTTCTGGGTTTCGCGTTTCACGGTTTTGCAGTTCAGTGGTTTCGAGGTTCGGGGTTTCGAGGTTCGGGTTTCGAGTTCAGGTTTTGCAGGTTCTGGATTTCGCGGTTCGAGGTTTCGAGGTTCGGGGTTTCGCGTTCGGGGTTCGAGGTTTTAGGGTGTTCACGTTCGGGTTTCGGGGTTTGGCGTTCAGGTTCGGGGTTTCCGGGATTTCGGGTTCGGGATTTCAAGGTTTTCATGGTCCGGGGATTCATGTTGGGGTTCGGGGTTTCGAGTTCGGGGTTTCGTTGTTCGGGGTTTAGGGTTTCAGGTTTTGGGGTAAAGGTTAGGTTTTCGGGTTTAGGTTGTGGGATTTGGGGGTTTGGGGGTTCGGGGTTTTCGAGGTTTGGGGGTTTCACTGCTCTGGGGTTACTGGGTTTTCTAGGTTTCGCGCTCGGGGTTCTCGAGGTTTCGAGTTCTGGGGTTTCGCGGGGTTTCAGCTTTTGGGGGTTTGGAGGTTCTGGGGTTTCGAGGATCGGGGTTTTCGCGGTTCTGGGGTTTTGGGTTAGTGTTTTAGGGTTCGGGTTTAGGGTTTCGTAGTTTGGGTTACCGCTTTTCGTGTTTCGGTTGGGGGGTTCGAAGTTTTCGAGGTTCCCGGTTTCGGGGTTTCGGTTACACAGTTTCGAGGTTCGGGGTTTCGGGTTCGGGGTTTCGAGGTTCAGGATTTCGAGGTTCAGGGTTTCGGGTTCGGGATTTCGAGGTTCAGGGTTTCGGGTTTTCGGGTGAGGGGTTTCGACGTTCGGGGTTTTGGGGTCGGGGTTTCGAGGTTCGGGGTTTCGGGTTCAGGTTTTTCGTGTTCGGGGTTTTGGGATCCAGTGTTTAAAGGTTCTGGGGTTTCGGTTCACTGGCTTTTGGTTTCGAAGTTTTCATAGTTCGGGGTTCTAGGTTTTCGTGGTTTCGCGTTGGGGGGTTCTGGGGTTGTCGTGATTCGCGGTTTCGAAGTTCGGGTTTTCGCCATTCGACGTTTCGGGTTCGGGGTTCGTTGTTTTCGGGTTTCGCATCACTGGTTCGGGGTTTTATCAGTTCGGGGTTTGGGGTTTCGTGGTATGGGGTTTTCGATCCGGGGTTCGAGGTTTTCTAGGGTTTGGGGTGTCGCGTTTTGCGTTCGGGGTTTTGGGTTTCGCGTTAAGGTTTTGGGGTTTTCATGGTTCGGGATTTCGCGTTGGGGGTTCGGGGTTTTCAGGGATTCGGGGTTTTCAGGGATTCGGGGTTTCGCGTTCGGGGTTCAAGGTTTCGGGTTTTGGGGGTCTGGGTTTCGACTTCGGGGTTTCTAGGTCGGGGTTGAGGTTTTTGGTGGTTCGCATTAGGCGTTCGGGGTATCGCTTTCGCGTTAGGGTTTTGGGGTTTTGCGTTCGGGGTTTCGTGGGTCGGGGTTTCGGGTTCTGGGGTTTTTGGGGGGTTCTCGTTCTGGGGTTTAGCGCTCGGGTTCTGGGGATTTTGGGGTTTCACATTCGAGGTTCTGGGGTTTCGTGTTAGGTTTTCTGGGGTTTTCACAATTTGGGGGTTTCGCGCTCGGGTTTTTCTGGGGTTTCGCGTTTTCGGGTTTCTCGGGGGTTTCGGGTTCTGGGGTTTGGGGTTTCTGGGTTTACCTGGCTCAGTGGTTTTAGTTTTGCCGTTTCGCGGTTTGGGGTTTCGGGTTGTAGGGTTTCGCAATTTGGGGGTTCGGGGTTGAGGTTTTGCTGTTCAGGGTACGGGTTTAGGGTTTCGGGTTCAGGGTTCGAGGTTTTTGGGGTTTCGCATTACAAGTTCGGGGTTTTCACGGTTCGGGGGTTTTTGGGTTTCGAGGTTTGAGGTTTCAGGTTCGAGGTTTGCGGGTTCTGGATTTCGCGGTTCGGTGTTTCCGATTGGGGGTTTTCGCGTTGGGGGTTCGAGGTTTTCGCGTTCGGGGTTCGGGGTTTCGTGTTTGGGGTTTGGGGTTTCGCGTTGGGGGTTTTCGAGTTTTATGGGTTCTGGGGTTTCGCGTAAGGGGTTCGGGGTTTTGGGTTCGAGGTTTCTCATTTGAGGTTTCGCGGTTCGGTGTTTTCGATTGGGGGTTTCGCGGCTCGGGGTTTTCGAGGTTAGGAGTTTCGGGTTCAGGTTTGGGGTTTCGAGTTTCGGGGTTCGGGGTTTTCGGGGTTTCACGTTCGGGTTTCGAGGTTTTTCGGGGTTCATGGTTTGGCGTTAGGGTTTCGGGGGTACGCATTCAGGGTTTTTCCGGTTCGAGATTTCCAGGTTCGAGGTTTCGCTTTCGGGGTTTTAGGGGTTTCATAGTTCTGGGTTTTCGAGGTTCGGGGTTTCGGGTTCGTGGTTTTTGCGGTTTGGGGATTTGGTTTCGGGGTTTCGAGGTTCATTGTTTCGCAGTTCGGGGTTTCGGGTTCGGTTTTAGCGGGTTCTCGGTTTCGCGGTTCGGAGTTTTCGGGTTAGGGGTTTAGGATTTAGGGTTTCGGGGTTTCGCATTACGGGTTCGGGGTTTTAACAGTTCAGGGATTTCCAGGTTCGGGGTTTGGGGTCTCGCGTTCGGGGTTTCGGTTTCAGGGTTTCGAGGTTCTGGTTTAACGGTTCGGGGTTTCGCGTTTGCGTTTCGTGGTTTTCACGGTTCGGGGTTTCGAGTTGGGGGTTCGGGGTTTTCGGGGTTTCGGGGTCGCAGTTTCGGTTTCAGGTTCGGGTTTTCGGGTTTCGGGTTTTGGGTTTCGGGGTTTCGTGTTCAGGGTTCTCCCGGTTCGGGATTTCCAGGTTCGAGGTTTCGGGGTTTAGAGATTTCGAGTTAGGGGTTTAGGATTTAGGGTTTCGCGGTTCGGGGTTTCTCGGTTCGGGGTTTTCGAGGTACGGGGTTTCGGGTTCGGTGTTTCGGGGTTTAGGGTTTCGTGGTTCTTGGTTTCGGGTTCGGGTTTCTGGGTCGCGGTTTCGGTTTCAGGTTCGGGTTTCAGGTTCGGGTTTCGGGGTTTCACAGTTCGGAGTTTCGGGTTAGGGGTTTAGGATTTTGGGTTTCGAGGTTTCCCGGTTCCGGGTTTTGGGGTTTCTGTTTCGAGGTTCCGCGGTTCGGGGTTTTCGAGGTTCGGGGTTCGGATTCGGGGTTTCACGTTTTCAGAGTTCAGGGTTCAGGGTTTCACGTTCGGGGTTTTCGGGGTTTTGCATTCAGGGTTTTCTCGGTTCGGTATTTCCAGGTTCGCGGTTCGGGGTTTTCGAGGTTCGGGGTTTTGAGGTTCAGGGTTTTGAGGTTCGGGGTTCGGGGTTTTTGGGGTTTCACGTTCGGGTTTCGGGGTTTTTAGCATTCAGGGTTTGGCGTTCGGGATTTTCGAGGTTCGGGTTTTCGCTTTCGGGGTTCGGGGTTTCACGTTCAGGGTTTTCCTTGTTCAGGATTTCTAGGTTCGAGGTTTCGTGTTCGAAGTTTTAGGGGTTCCAGGTTCGGGGTTTTCGAGGTTCGAGGTTTCGGGTTTGGGGTTTCGGGTTGGACGTTTCGTGTTCGGGATTTTAGGGGTTTCCAGGTTCGGGGTTTTTGAGGTTCGGGGTTCGGGGTTTCATGTTCGGGGTTTTCGCGGTTTGGGGTTTAGCGTTCGGGGTTTAGGGTTTTTCGTTCAGGGTTTTCCCGGTTCGGTATTTCCAGGTTCGGGGTTTCAGGTTCTAGGTTTCGCGTTCGGGGTTTTAGGGGTTTCACTATTCGAGGTTTTTGAGGTTCGGGGTTGCGGGTTAGGGGTTTCGAGGTTCGGGGTTTTTGGGGTTTCATGTTCGGGTTTCGAGATTTTCAGGGTTCGGGATTCAGGGTTTTCGTGGTTCGGGGTTTTCGCGTTCGTGGGTTTTCCTGTTCGGGATTTCTAGGTTCGAGGTTTCAGGTTCGAGGTTTTGCGTTCGGGGTTTTAGGGGTTTCCCAGTTCGGGGTTTTCGAGGTTTGGGGTTTCGGTTTCGGGGTTTAGGGGTTTCCCGGTTCGGGGTTTTCGAGGTGCGGGGTTTCGGGTTTGGGGTTTCGCGGTTCTGGATTTTCGCGATTCGGGGATTTGGTTTTGGGGTTTTGCGGTTCGGGGTTTTCGGGTTCTGGGATTAGCAGTGTTTTCGGGTTAGGGGTTTAGGGTTTCGTGGTTTTCGAGGTTCGGAGTTTCGGGTTAGGGGCTTAGGATTTAGGGTTTCGGGGTTTCGCGGTTCCGGGTTTCGGGGTTCAGGGTTTCGTGATGTAAGATATAATTCGATAGTTTCACCCACATTTACCTAATGTTTTGTCCATGTTTTATATATAAAATGCCTTGATATTCTTTGTTTTTTTGTTTTGAAGGTATTTTTTGGATGAAAGATGCAAAAAGGAGTAAATTGGAGGTAATTGGTAGATTTGATGTTCAGTCGATGTTTTGTGCAGAGCGTGAGTTATAGAGATCGAAATGAAGTGATTCCAGTGGAACTATAAAGCTAACATCCATACCTTTCTGGAAATGTAATGCAAGAAAAATAAAAGGAGAAAGATCATGGAAATCACATCCCGCAAATTCAAATCTCGCATTCTCGCCATTGTTGACCTTTGGCCATTCAAAATTTATGTCCAGACTCCTTGGTTTGCATCATTCTCCCCCCCTCTTGAGAAGGATTTGTCCTCAAATCATCACCTACATTAAATGGAGATAAATCAGAAACGTTAAAGCTTGCACTAACACCATACTCACCTGGTAAGTCAAGCTTGTAGGCATTATCATTGATGCGTTGGTACTTGAAATGTTCCGTCACCCCTAGGCAAGAGTTTTGAACGTCGTTTTTCAGAAAACGTTCCTTCCTTAAGTGCAACCAAATCCAATCGCGTGGTTCAAATACTACCTTCTTGCGTCCCCTTGTTGGCTTGTTGGACATATTGTTTAGTCCTCCTTTCAATGTTCAGCTTGTGCCTTTTCATGAATCATCCTTACAAATTCTGTCTTCGTTTTGCCATCTAAGTTCACACGTTCACTCACGTGTAAAGAAGTTAAATCCAAAGGTGACAAAGGGTTAAAGCCATAAACCATTTCAAATGGTGAAAAAGTAATTGCAGAATGTATATTTCTATTATAAGCAAACTCAACATGTGGCAAACAATCTTCCCATGTATTCAAGTTCTTTTTAATTAAAGCACGTAAAGACAAAGTTCTATTCACTACTTCAGTTTGACCATCCGTTTGTGGATGACAAGTAGTAGAAAACAATAATTTGGTTCCTAACTTTCCCCACAAAGTCTTCCAAAAGTAACTCAAAAACTTTGCATCCCTATCAGAAACAATGGTCCTAGGCATGCCATGTAACCTAACAACTTCTTTTGAAGAACAAATCAGCTTATATGTGATGCATCATCGCTTTATGACAAGCAATAAAGTGTGCCATCTTCGAAAATCTATCTATCACCACAAAAACTGAATCTCCCCCTCTTAGTGCTAGGTAATCCCAAAACAAAATCCATTGAAATATCAGTCCAAGGTTCACTAGGTATTGGCAAAGGGGTGTATAAACCATGGGGTTTCAACTTAGACTTGTCTTGTTTGCAAGTGATGCACTTCTCGCAAAATCTTTCCACATCACGTTTCATATGAGGCCAAAAAAAATGATCATGCAAAATTCCTAATGTCTTAGCTACACCAAAATGACCCATCAAACCACCACCATGAGCTTCTCCCACAAACAATTCACGCAAAGAACATATAGGCACACATAGTTTATTTTCTCGAAACAAAAATCCTTCATGCCTATAAAACTTTCCAAATGCCACTTTCTCACATGCATTGAACACATCACCAAAATCAGAATCTTGTGCATACAAATCCTTAATGTATTCAAAGCCAAGCAATTTTGTATCTAAAATGGAAAGTAAAGCATACCTTTGGGACAATGCATCAGCTACCAAATTTTCCTTACCTTGCTTGTATCTGATCACATATGGAGATGTTTCAATTAATTCCACCCACTTGGCGTGGTGTCTGTTTAACTTTTGTTGTCCTTTCAAATGCTTCAAAGACTCATGATCCGTGTGAATCACAAATTCCTTTGGCCATAGATAATGCTGCCAGTTTTCCAAAGCCCTTACCAAGGCATACATCTCCTTATCATAAGTAGGGTAATTTAGGGCTGCGCCACTCAACTTTTCACTAAAATAAGCAATTGGATGACCTTCTTGTATCAAAACAGCTCCAATACCTATTCTAGGAATGGGATGACGATACTTTACCGTTATGTTGTTGATAACTCGACAGTCAACACACATCCTCCATGTTCCATCCTTCTTAAGAACTAATAGCACCGGAACTGCACAAGGACTCATGCTTTCACGCACATACCCCTTCTCTAGGTCGGTTTGGAATTGACGCACCTGGTATGAAATCAATTTGATGTTCAATCCCTCGGATTGGAGGTAATCCATAAGGTACCTCTTCGGGAATGACATCTTCAAACTCCTGCAAAAGAGAAATAATATCGCTCGGCAAAGCACCGACGAGATCGTTAGTACATAAAAGAGCCTCCTTGTACATGAGTACAATAAGGGGCTGGTGTGAAAATAATGCTCTCTTGATCTCACTTTTTTTTGCAATGTAATTGAATTTTTCCTCTCTTGCTCTCGCTATGGCCGAAATCCCTTCTCTTTCTTTTTCTCTCTGATCAATGTTTTTCTCTCTTTCTTTTTTTTGAAAATCTTTTTTTTCAATTTCGGCTTTCATTTCTTTTTCTTTCTTTTGTTCACTTGATCTTTGTAACTTTATTTGGTCCTCCCTGACCTGTTCTGGACTCAATGGCAAAAGAATAATAGGTTGATTTCTATGAGTGAAAGAATACCTATTTGTGAATCCATCATGTGTAACCCTCCGATCATACTGCCATGGTCTTCCCAATAGTAAATGGCATGCATGCATAGTAACCACATCACAAAGCACCTCATCTTCATATTTACCAATGGATAGTGCCACCAATACTTGCCTTGTCACCTTGATTTCACCAAATTCATTCAGCCACTGAAAACGATAAGGGTGAGGATGTTTCAAGGTAGTTAAGGCCAATTTCTCCCCCAAATAAGTGTTGGCTACATTTGTGCAGCTCCCTCCATCGATAATGACACTACAAACTTTGTTTTTCACAAAGCGCCGAGTATGAAACAAGTTCTCCCTTTGGTTACTCTCTCCTTAACCTGCATATTGAGAACTCGCCTTGCTACCAATAAATCTCCAACCACATCACTTTGCTCATCATCAGCATCCTCCAGAGGTGGCATGTCATTATCATCTTCCTCATTCTCCGACTCAAGCTCTCTTGGGCGTTTATCACCATCACCCTTTTGTTTACACACTGGCTGGCTATGTGTCCCCGCCCTTGGCATTTAAAACACTTAATATCACGTGTTTTAGAACCCGAAGTTTCGGTGTTACCTAAAGCAAACGAGTGGTTGTTGGTTTGGAATTCTTAAAGGATTCAAATTTTTGGCTTATGTTGTCTGCTCATCCCTTTTCTGAGTTGTCTTCCATGGGCTGGTGTTAGCCATAGGTTGTCCCCCTCCTAACCAATCCTTTTCATTTGAGTTGTTCCTCCACCTTTATGGCTTGATGCACCATATCTCGTCAACTCAACATAGTGTTGCATTTCAACTATATCTGTAATCTCACGATTTAAACCATGCAAGAACCTAGCCATGGTCGCTTCGTGGTCTTCTTCCACATTAGCCCATGATCATAGCTACCTCCATCTCCTTGTAATATTCTTCCACACTCTTGGAACCTTGATTTAGCCTCTGTAACTTTTGATACAATCCCCTATAATAATGGCTGGGTACAAAACGCTTTCTCATAAGCATTTTCATCTCCTCCCAAGTGTCCACGGGTGGCTCTCTATTCCTTCTCCTATTAATTAGTAATTGATCCCACCAAACAATGGCATAATCAGTGAATTCAATTGCAGCCAACTTAACCTTCTTTATCTCCGAGTAGTTGTGTGACAATCAAACACCATTTTAGTTTCCCACTCCAAATAAACTTCAGGATCACTTTTACCTTGAAAAGATGGGATTTTAATCTTTATGTTTCCCAAATCATTATCCCTCCTAGGCCTACCCATCCTAGCTTCTCGATTCTCATTCCCACGCTGAAACCGCCTCAGGGTTCGGGGTTTAGAGGTTCGGGGTTCTTTGTTTTCATGTTTCACGTTAGGGATGCGGGGTTTTCATGGTTCGGTGTTTTCACGGTTCGAGGTTTTCAGCGTTCAAGGTTTTCGGGTTAGGTGTTTCGGGGTTTTCACGGTCCCAGGGGATTCGTGTTGGGGTTTGGGGGTTTTCTGGGGTTCGATGTTTTGTGTTCGGTGGTCTCGTGGGTTTTCTGGGGTTTGGGGTTTCGAGTTCGAGGTTTAGGATTCATGTTTGGGGGGTAAAGGTTACGGTTTTCGGGTTTTGGTTGGGGGGTTTGGGGGTTTGGGATTCTGGGGTTTTCATGGTATGGGGGTTTCGCGGTTCGTGGTTTCGAGTTCGGGTTTTGAGGGTTCGTGGGTTTCGCGGTTCGAGGTTTCTCTTCGGGGTCTTGCGTTTGGGTTTGAGGTTTTCGGGTGTTCGCGTCGGGGTTCCGGTTTTCGCGTTCGGGATTCGAGGTTTTCGGGGTTTGCGTTCGGGATTCGACGCTTTCTGCACGAGTTTTCTGGGGTTCACGTTCGGTGTTCGAGTTTCTCGGGCTCTGGGGTTTCGGATTGGGGTTTAGGGTTTCGGGCTTTCATAGTTCGGGGTTTTTTGTTGTTCTGGGGTTTCGGGTACGTGGGTTTCAAAATTCGGGGTTTCGGGTTTGCGTTTTCGCGGTTCGGGGTTTTGGTTTTGGGATTACACGACTTGTGGTTTTGGGTTCGGGTTTAGCTGGGTAACAGTGTTTCGACATTTTTCGGGTGAGGGTTTTAGGGTTTCGGGGTGTCACGGTTCGGGGTTTTTTGAGGTTAAGGGTTTTGGGTTAGGGGGTTTAGGATTTAGGGTTTCGGGGTTTCACTGGGTTCGGGGTTTTCACGGTTGGCGGATTTCGTGTTCGGGGTTTAGGATTTAGGGTTTCGGTTTTTCTCATTTGTTTTTTTTCGATGTTCTGGGGTTTCTGGGTTCGGGGTTTTTGAGGTTCGCGGTTTCGGGTTATGGGTTTTCGCAGTCGGGGTTTCGGGTTCGGGGTTTCGCGGTTCGGGTTTTGTGGGTTCAAGGTTTCACGGTTCGGGATTTCGAGTTCGGGTTTTGTTGGTTCAGGGTTTCCCCTTCGGGATTTTGCGTTCGAGTTTTGAGGTTTTCGGGGTTCCGGGTTTCCTGTTTGGGGTTCGAGGTTTCTCGGTTCGGGGTTTTGGGTTGGGGGTTGAGGTTGCGGGTTTGGGGTTCGGGGTTTTCGAGGTTTGGGGTTTCGCGGTTCAGGGTTTCAAGTTCAGGTTTTGTGGGTTCAGGGTTTTGCGTTTCGGGGTTTCCCCTTCGAGGTCTTACGTTTCGGTTTTGAGGTTTTCAGATGTTCGCGTTTGTGGTTCCGAGTTTCGCGTTCGGGTTTCGAGGTTTTCGCGGGTTTGCATTCGGGGTTCGACGTTTCTCGGTTCTAGTTTTTGGGGGTTCATGTTCGGTGTTCGAGGTTTCTCGGTTCGGGGTTTCGGATGGGGGGTTTAGGGTTTCGGGCTTTCACAATTCGGGGTTTTTGTTGTTCAAGGTTTCGGGTACGGGGTTTCAAGGTTCGGGGTTTCGGGTTTGGGTTTTCGTGGTTCGAGGTTTTGGTTTTGGGATTTCACAGTTTGGGGTTTTGCGTTTCGGGGTTTTGGGTTCGGTTTTAGTGGTAACAGGTTTTGACGTTCGAGTTTTTCGGGTGGGGGTTTTAGGGTTTCGGGGTTTCACGGTTCGTGGTTTTCGAGGTTCAGGGTTTCGGGTTAGTGGTTTTGGCTTTGGGGTTTCGGGGTTTCACGGTTCGGGGTTTTCACGGTTGGGGAATTTCAGGTTCGGGGTTTTTGTTGTTCGGGGTTTCGGGTACGGGGTTTCAAGGTTCGGGGTTTCGCGGTTCAAGGTTTTCGAGGTTCGCGGTTTCGGGTTTCGCGGTTCGAGGTTTTGGGTTAGTGTTTCAGGGTTTAGAGTTTAGGGTTTCGGGGTATGGGCTACTGTTTTCGGGTTAAGGTTGGGGGGGTCGGGGTATCGGGTTCGAGGTTTCGCGGTTCGGGGTTTCGGGTTAGGGGTTTAGGATTTAGGGTTTCGGGGTTACACGGTTCGGGGGTTTTCACGGTTGGGGGTTTTCACTGTTGGAGGATTTCAGGTTTGGGGTTTAGTGTTCGAGGTTTCGCGGTTCGGGTTTTGGTGGTCGGGGTTTTGGGGTCGGGGTTTCGGGTTTCGGTGTTTCTTGTTCGATTTTTTCGAGGTTCGGGGTTTCGCGGTTCGGGATTTCGGGTTCAGGGTTTCGCGGTTCAGGGTTTCGCGGTTCAGGGTTTTGCGGTTCAGGGGTTTCGAGGTTCGGGGTTTCACTTTCGGGGTTTTTGTAGTTTTGGGGTTCAGATTTTTTGCCGTTCGGGTGTCGGTTTCGGGGTTTCGAGGTTCGGGTTTTGCGGTTCGTGGTTTCAGGGTTTCGGGTTCGGTGTTTCGGGGTTTTCACGGACTAGGGATTCGCGTTGGGGTTTGGGGTTTTCAGGGTTCGGAGTTTTGTGTTCGGGGGTTTCGAGGTTCGGGGTTTGGAGTTCGAGGTTTCGTGGTTCGGTGTTTCACGATTCAAGGTTTAGGATTTCAGGTTTAAGGGTACAAGTTACGGTTTTTGGGTTTAGGTTGGGGGGTTTAGAGTTTGGGGTTTGGGGTTTTCGAGGTTTGGGGTTTCGCGGTTCAGGTGACGGTTTTAGGGTTTCGGGGTTTTCACGGTTCGGGTATTTCAGGTTCGAGGTTTCATGTTCGGGGTTCAGGGTTTCGGTTTCGGGGTTTGGGGGTCGGGGTTTCGAATTCGGGGTTTTGGTTTTTGCGGTTCGGGTATGTGTTTCGGGTTTCGCGATTCGAGATTTCGCAGCTGGTGTTTTAAGGTTTTTCGGGGTTTTTTGGGGTTTCGCGTTCGGCTTTCGTGTTCGGAGTTTCACTGGTTCGCGGTTCGGGTTTTGGTAGTCGGGGTTTTCGGGGTCAAGGTTTCGGGTTCTGTGTTTCTCATTCGGTGTTTTTGAGGTTCGGGGTTTCGGGTTCGGTGTTGTAGGGTTTCGCGGTTCGGGGTTTTGGGTTCACTGGCTCTGCGGTTCGGTGGTTTCGAGGTTCGGGTTTCGCGGTTCGGGGTTTTGCGTTCAGGGATTTTCGGTTCCCTGGCTCAGGGTTTTGTTTTCGGGGTTTCGGGTTAGGGGTTTAGGGTTTCGCGGTTCGGGGTTTTTGGGTTAGGGGTTTAGGGTTTCGCGGTTCGGGGTTTTGGGTTAGGGTTTCTGGGTTTTGACGATTCAAGGTTTTCGCAGTCGGGGTTCCTAGACTCGCTTTCGAGATTCGGGGTTTCGGGTTCGGGGTGTCGAGGTTCGTGGGTTTCGGGTTCCGGTTTTCTCGTGTTCGGGGTTTTCGAGGTTCAGTGGTTTCGAGTTTTCGGGTTACGGGTTTTCGACGTTCGGGGTTTCGAGTTCGGGTTTTCGGGTTTGGGGTTTCGGGTTCCCTGCTTTCAAGGTTCGGGTTTTCGGGTTAGTGTTTTAGGGTTTCGGGGTTAGGGTTACCGCTTTTCGGGTTTAGGTTGGGGGGTTCGGGGTTTTCAAGGTTCGTGGGTTTCGCGTTGGGGGGTTCTGGGGTTGTCGCGATTCGGGGTTTCGGGTTCGGGTTTTTCGCGGTTCGACGTTTCGGGTTCAGTGGTACGGTTTTTTCGGGGTTTCCCATTACTGGTTCGGGGTTTTAACAGTTCAGGGTTTGGGGTTTGGCGTTCGGGGTTTCGCGTTCGGGGTTTCTGTTTCGAGTTTTGCGGTTTCGAAGTTTCGCGGTATGGGGTTTTCGATTCGAGTGTCGTGTTCGGGGTTCGAGGTTTTCTAGGGTTCGGGGTTTCACGTTCTAGTTCGGGTTTTTGGTGTTTCGCTCGGGGTTCCGGGTTACGCTGTTAGGGTTTCGGGGTTTTTCACTGGGCTTTGGGGTTTCGCATTGGGGGTTCGGGGTTTTTGGGGGATTCAGGGTTTCGAGGTTCGGGGTTTTCGTGGGTTTCGCGTCGGGGTTCGTGGTTTCGAGTTCGTGGGTTTCGCGGTCCGGGGTTTGGGGGTTTGGGTTTCGACTTCGGGGTTTTGGGTTAGGGGTTTAGGGTTTTTGCGGTTCGGGTTTTGCATTTGAGTTTTGAGGTTTTTGGGGGTTCGCGTTCGGCGATTCGACGTGATCGCGTCTCGCGTTTGGGGTTTCGCGTTAGGGTTTGGAGTTTCGCGTTCGAGGTTTCATGTTTACGGTTTCGGGGTTTTCACGGTTAGGGTTTCGCATTGGGGGTTCGAGGTTTTGCGTTCGGGGTTTCGTGTTTGAGGTTTCATGGTTTTGCGGTTCGGGGTTTGGTGGTCGGGTTTCAGGTTCGGGGTTTTCTGGGGTTCTCGTTCGGGGTTTGAAGTTTAGCGTTCGGGTTCGGGGTTTTTGGGTTTTCACGTTCGGGGTTCGGGGTTTCGCGTAAGGGTTTTGGGGTTTTCACGGTTCAGGGTTTCACTGTGGGGATTCGGGGTTTTCGGGGTCGGGGTTTCGGGTGTGGGGTTTGGGGTTTCGGGGTTTAGCGGTTCAGGGTTTTAGTTTTGCGGTTTCGCGGTTTGGGGTTTCGGGTTCAGTGTTTCGCATGCTCGGTACGAGGTTTTCGGGGTTTGACAGTTTGGGGTTTCAATTTGTAGGGTTTCGCGGTTTGGGGGTTCAGGGTTGAGGTTTCGCGGTTCAGGGGGAAAGGTTGGGGGATTTCACGGTTCGGGGGTTTTCACGGTTGGGGGATTTCAGGTTCGGGGTTTCGTGTTTAAGGTTTCGCGGTTCGGGTTTTGATGGTCGAGGTTTCGGGTTTCAGTTTTTTTGAGGTTCGGGGTTTCGGGTTTGGTGTTTCGGGGTTTCGCGGTTCGGGATTTCGGGTTCAGGGTTTCACGGTTCAGGGTTTTATGGTTCAGGGGTTCCGAGGTTCGGGGTTTCGTGTTCGAGGTTTTCGGAGTTTCGGGGTTCAAATTTTTTGCCGTTCGGGTGTTGGTTTCGGGGTTTCGAGGTTCGGGGTTTCGCGGTTTGGGGTTTCGTGGTTCGGGGTTTCACGGTTCGGGGATTAGGATTTCAGGTTTAAGGGCAAAGGTTAGGGTTTTCGGGTTTAGGTTGGGGGGTTTGGAGTTTGGGGTTCGGGGTTTTCGAGGTTTGGGGTTTTGCGGTTCAGGGTTTCGAGTTCGGGTTTTGTGGGTTCAGGGTTTCTCGGTTCGAGGTTTGGAGTTCAGGTTTTGTGGGTTCAGGGTTTCGCGGTTCAGGGTTTGGCGTTCGGGGCTCGGGGTTTTCAGGGTTCGGGTTTCGCGTTCAGTGTTCTTTGTTTTCGGGTTTTCGTGTTCAGGGTTTTCTCGGTCGTTATTTCCAGGTTCGAGATTTTGGGTTCGAGGTTTCGCGTTCAAGGTTTTAGGGGTTTCGCGGTTCGGGGTTTCGGGTTCAGTATTTCGAGGTTCGGGGTTTGGAGTTCGGGTTTTGTGGGTTCACAGTTTCGCGGTTCGGGGTTTTCGAGGTTCGAGGTTTCGGGTTCAGGATTTCGAGGTTCGGGGTTTCATGTTTCGGGGTTTCGGGTTCGGGTTTAGTGGGTTCTTGGTTTCGCGGTTCATAGTTTTTGGTTTAGGGTTTCGGGGTTTCGCGGTTTCGGGTTCAGGGTTTCGGTTTCGAGATTCCGCGGTTCAGGGTTTCCAAGGTTCAAGGTTTCAGGTTCGGGATTTCGGATTCAGGTTTTCACGGTTTGGGGTTCACGTTCGGGGTTTGGGGTTTTCGCGTTTAGGGGTTTCGCGTTCAGGGTGTTCGGGGTTCGGGGTTTCGCCTTCGGGGTTTGGGGTTTTCCCGGTTCGGTATTTCCAAGTTCGGGGTTTCTGGTTCGAGGTTTTAACGTTCGGGGTTTTAGGGGTTTCGCGATTCAGGGTTTTCTAGGATCGGGGTTTCGGGTGACGGTTAACAGGTTTCGCAGTTCCGGTTTTTCGGGTGACGGTTTTAGGGTTTCGGGGTTTCATGGTTTGGGGTTTTCAAGGTTCGGGTATTTCAAGTTCGGGGTTTTATGTTCGGGGTTCAGGGTTTCGGTTTCGGGGTTTCGAATTCGGGGTTCGGGGTTCGGGGTTTCGGATTAGGAGTTTAGGGTTTTGCGGTTCAGGGTTTTGGTTTTGCGGGTTCTGGGTTTCGCGATTCGGGGTTTCGCGATGGTGTTTTGAGGTTTTCGGGGGTTCGCATTCGGGGTTTCGCGTTATGGTTTTGGGGTTTTCACGGTTCAAGAGTTTCGCATTGGGGGCTCGGGGTTTTTGGGGTTTCGCGTTCGGGGATTCGTGTTTGGGGTTTCATGATTGGCGGTTCGGGTTTTGATAGTCGGGGTTTCGGTGTTTCTCATTCGGTGTTTTTGAGGTTCGGGGTTTTTACGGTTCGGTGTTTCGGGGGTTCACGGTTACGCGGTTCGGGGGTTTCAAGGTTTGGGGTTTCGGGGTTCGGGGTTTCGCGTTCGTGGTTTTCGGGGTTTCGGTTCCCGGTTCAGGGTTTTGTGTTCGGGGTTTTCGGGGTTTAGAGGAGTTGGTTTTTTTCGGGGTTACGAGGTTCTGGTTTTGGCGGTTCAGGGTTTCGGGTTCAGATTTGGCGAGGTCTGGGTTTTGCGGTTCGGGGTTTCGCGTTCGGGGTTTCACTTTAGGGTTGTGGGGTTTTCATGGTTCGGCGTTTTCACGATTCGAGGTCTTGCGTTCGAGGTTTTGAGGTTTTGAGGTTTTCGGTTGTTCGCGTTCGGGGTTCCGGGTTTCGCGTTTTGGGTTCGATGTTTTCAGGGGTTCGCGATCGGGGATCGATGTTTCTCGGTTCGGTGTTTTGGATGGGGGGTTTAGGGTTTTAGGCTTTCACGGTTCGGGGTTTCGGGTACGTGTTTTTTGGGTTTCGAGTTTAGGGTTTCGGGGTTTGGGTTACTGTTTTCGGGTTAAGGTTGGGGGTTCGGGGTTTTCGGGGTTCGTGGTTTCGGGTTCGGGGTTTCGGGTTAGTGTTTTACGGTTTAGGGTTTCGAGGTTTGGATTACTGTTTTTGGGTTAAGGTTGGGGGGTTTGGCGTTTTCGAGGGTCGCGATTTCGGGTTCAGGGTTTCGCAGTTCATGGTTTCGGGATTTCGCGTTCGGGGTTCGGGGTTCGAGGTTTTCAGGGTTTCGTGTTAGGGTTTTTGGGATGTCGCGGTTCAGGGTTTCGGGTTAGGGGTTTCGCGTTTCGGCGTTTTGGGTTCGAGGTTCGTTGTTTTTGGCTTTAAGGGTTCGGGGTTTCCAAGTTCGAGGTTTGGGGTTCGGGGTTTCATGTTCGGGCTTTCGGGTTCCGGATTTTCGCGTTCGGGCTTTGGGGTTTTGCGTTCGGGGTTTTCCCGGTTCGGTATTTCCAGGTTCGGGGTTTCAGGTTCGAGATTTTGGCGTTCGGGGTTTTCAGGGGTTTCGCGGTTCGAGGTTCCGGTCGTACAGTTTCGAGATTCATGGTTTCGGGTTTGGGGTGTCGAGGTTCAGGGTGTCGGGTTCGGGTTTTCAGGTTCGGGGTTTCGGGTTTGGGGATTCGAGGTTCAGGGTTTCGGGTTTTCGACGTTCAAGGTTTGGAGGTTTGGGGTTTCGATTCGGGTTCCCGGTTTCAAGGTTCGGGGTTTCTGGTTCGGGTTTTCAGGTTAGTGTTTTAGGGTTTCGGGGTTAGGGTTACCGTTTTCGGGTTTAGGTTGGGGGGGTTCAGGGTTTTCAAGGTTCACTGTTTCAGGTTTGGGTGTTCACGGTTCGGGGTTCGAGGTTCGAGGTTTTCAGGGTTTCGCGTTGGGGGTTCGGGGTTGTCGCGATTCGGGGTTTCGGGTTCGGGTTTTCGTGGTTTGACGTTTCGGGTTCGGGGTTTGGGGTTCGGTGTTTCGCGTTAGGGGTTTTTTTTTTGGGTTTTGCGGTTTCGAAGTTTTGTGGTATGGGGTTTTCGATTCGGAGTGTCGCGTTCGGGGTTCGAGGTTTTCTAGGGTTCGAGGTTTTCTAGGGTTCGGGGTTTTGCGTTCTGGTTCGGGGTTTTCGGCGTTTCGCGTTCGGGGTTTTGGTTTCAGGGTTGAGGTTTCGCGGTTCAGGGGGAAAGGTTGGGGGATTTCACGGTTCGGGGGTTTTCACGGTTAGGGGATTTCAGGTTCGGGGTTTCGTGTTTGAGGTATCGCGGTTCGGGTTTTGATGGTCGAGGTTTCGGGTTTCAGTTTTTTCGAGGTTCAGGGTTTCGGGTTTGGTGTTTCGGGGTTTCGCGGTTCGGGATTTCGGGTTTAGGGTTTCACGGTTCAGGGTTTTATGGTTCACGGTTTCCGAGGTTCGGGGTTTCGTGTTCGAGGTTTTCAGAGTTTCGGGGTTTAAATTTTTTACCGTTCGGGTGTTGGTTTTGGGGTTTCGAGGTTCGGGGTTTCGCGGTTTGGGGTTTCGTGGTTCGGGGTTTCACGGTTCGGGGATTAGGATTTCAGGTTTAAGGGCAAAGGTTAGGGTTTTTAGGTTTAGGTTGGGGGGTTTGTAGTTTGGGGTTCGGGGTTTTCGAGGTTTGGGGTTTTGCGGTTCAGGGTTTCGAGTTCGGGTTTTGTGGGTTCAGGGTTTCTCGGTTCGAGGTTTGGAGTTCAGGTTTTGTGGGTTCAGGGTTTCGCGGTTCAGGGTTTGCGTTCGGGTTTTGAGGTTTTCGGGTGTTTGCGTTCGGGGTTCCTAGTTTCGCGTTCGGGGTTCGAGGTTTTCGGGGGTTCGCGTTCAGGGTTCGAGGTTTCTCGGTTCGGGGTTTTGAATGGAGGTTTAGGGTTTCGGGTTTTCACGGTTCAGGGTTTCGGGTACGGGGTTTCGAGGATTTCGAGGTTTGGGGTTTCGAGGTTCGGCGTTTCGGGTTTGGGTTTCGGGTTCGGGGTTTCGCGGTTCACGGTTTCGGGGTTCAGGGTTTGGCGTTCGGGGCTCGGGGTTTTCAGGGTTCGGGTTTCGCGTTCAGTGTTCTTTGTTTTCGGGTTTTCGTGTTCAGGGTTTTCTTGGTTCGTGATTTCCAGGTTCGAGGTTTCGGGTTCGAGGTTTCGCGTTCAGGGTTTTAGGGGTTTCGCGGTTCGGGGTTTCGGGTTCAGTATTTCGAGGTTCGGGGTTTGGACTTCGGGTTTTGTGGGTTCACGGTTTCGCGGTTCGGGGTTTTCGAGGTTCGTGGTTTCGGGTTCAGGATTTCGAGGTTCGGGGTTTCATGTTTCGGGGTTTCGGGTTCAGGTTTAGTGGGTTCTTGGTTTCGCGGTTCATAGTTTTTGGTTTAGGGGTTTAGGGTTTCGGGGTTTCGCGGTTTCGGGTTCGGGGGTTTCGGTTTCGAGATTCCGCGGTTCGGGGTTTCCAAGGTTCAAGGTTTCAGGTTCGGGATTTCGGATTCAGGTTTTCACGGTTTGGGGTTCACGTTCGGGGTTTGGGGTTTTCGCGTTTCAGGTCTTCGCGTTCGGGGTGTTCGGGGTTCGGGGTTTCGCCTTCGGGGTTTGGGGTTTTCCCGGTTCGGTATTTCCAAGTTCGGGGTTTCTGGTTCGAGGTTTTAGCGTTCGGGGTTTTAGGGGTTTCGCGATTCAGGGTTTTCTAGGATCGGGGTTTCGGGTGACGGTTAACAGGTTTCGCAGTTCCGGTTTTTCGGGTGACGGTTTTAGGGTTTTGGGGTTTCATGGTTTGGGGTTTTCACGGGTCGGGTATTTCAAGTTCGGGGTTTTATGTTCGGGGTTCAGGGTTTCGGTTTCGGGGTTTGAGTCGGGGTTCGGGGTTTCGGATTAGGAGTTTAGGGTTTTGCGGTTCGGGGTTTTGGTTTTGCGGGTTACGGGTTTTGCGGGTTCGGGGTTTTCGCGGTGGTGTTTTGAGGTTTTTTGGGGGTTCGCATTCGGGGTTTCGCGTTATGGTTTTGGGGGTTTTCACGGTTCGGAGTTTCGCGTTGGGGGGCTCGGGGGTTTTTGGGGTTTCGCGTTCGAGGGATTCGTGTTTGGGGTTTCATGATTGGCGGTTCGGGTTTTGATAGTCGGGGTTTTCGGTGTTTCTCATTCGGTTTTTTTTTGAGGTTCGGGGTTTTACGGTTCGGTGTTTCGGGGTTCACGGTTGCTCAGTTCGAGGGGTTTCAAGGTTTGGGGTTTCGGGGTTCGGGGGTTTTCGCGTTCGTGGTTTTCGGGGTTTCGGTTCCCGGTTCAGGGTTTTGTGTTCGGGGTTTTCGGGGTTTAGAGGTGTTGGTTTTTTTCGGGGTTTCGAGGTTCGGGTTTTGGCGGTTCGGGGTTTCGGGTTCAGATTTGGCAAGGTCTGGGTTTTGCGGTTCGGGGTTTCGCGTTCGGGGTTTCACTTTAGGGTTGTGGGGTTTTCATGGTTCGGCGTTTTCACGGTTCGAGGTCTTGCGTTCGAGGTTTTGAGGTTTTCGGTTGTTCGCGTTCGGGGTTCCGGGTTTCGCGTTTTGGGTTTGATGTTTTCAGGGGTTCGCGATCGGGGATCGATGTTTCTCCGTTCGGTGTTTTGGATGGGGGGTTTAGGGTTTTAGGCTTTCACGGTTCGGGGTTTCGGGTACGTGTTTTTGGGTTTCAGGTTTAGGGTTTCGGGGTTTGGGTTACTGTTTTCGGGTTAAGGTTGGGGGGTTTGGGGTTTTCGAGGGTCGCGATTTCGGGTTCAGGGTTTCGCAGTTCATGGTTTCGGGATTTGGCGTTCGGGGTTCGAGGTTTTCAGGGTTTCGTGTTAGGGTTTTTGGGATGTCGCGGTTCAGGGTTTCGGGTTAGGGGTTTCGCGTTTCGGCGTTTTGGGTTCGAGGTTCGTTGTTTTTGGCTTTAAGGGTTCGGGGTTTCCAAGTTCGAGGTTTGGGGTTCGGGGTTTCATGTTCGGGCTTTCGGGTTCCGGATTTTCGCGTTCGGGTTTTGGGGTTTTGCGTTCGGGGTTTTCCCGGTTCGGTATTTCCAGGTTCGGGGTTTCAGGTTCGAGATTTTGGCGTTCGGGGTTTTCAGGGGTTTCGCGGTTCGAGGTTCCGGTCGTACAGTTTCGAGATTCGGGGTTTCGGGTTTGGGGTGTCGAGGTTTAGGGTGTCGGGTTCGGGTTTTCAGGTTCGGGGTTTCGGGTTTGGGGATTCGAGGTTCAGGGTTTCGGGTTTTCGACGTTCAAGGTTTGGAGGTTTGGGGTTTCGATTCGGGTTCCCGGTTTCAAGGTTCGGGGTTTCTGGTTCGGGGTTTCAGGTTAGTGTTTTAGGGTTTCGGGGTTAGGGTTACCGTTTTCGGGTTTAGGTTGGGGGGGTTCAGGATTTTCAAGGTTCACTGTTTCAGGTTTGGGTGTTCGCGGTTCGGGGTTCGAGGTTCGAGGTTTTCAGGGTTTCGCGTTGGGGGTTCGGGGTTGTCGCGATTCGCGGTTTCGGGTTCGGGTTTTCGCGGTTTGACGTTTTGGGTTCGGGGTTTGGGGTTCGGTGTTTCGCGTTAGGGGTTTTTTTTTTGGGTTTTGCGGTTTCGAAGTTTTGTGGTATGGGGTTTTCGATTCGGAGTGTCGCGTTCGGGGTTCGAGGTTTTCTAGGGTTCGAGGTTTTCTAGGGTTCGGGGTTTTGCGTTCTGGTTCGGGGTTTTCGGCGTTTCGCGTTCGGGGTTTTGGTTTCAGGGTTGAGGTTTCGCGGTTCGGGGTTTTCGAGGTTCGGGTTTTGTGGGTTCACGGTTTCGCGGTTCGGGGTTTTCGAGGTTCGGGGTTTCGGGTTCAGGATTTCGAGGTTCGGGTTTAGTGGGTTCTTGGTTTCGGGTTCGGGTTTAGTGGGTTCTTGGTTTCGCGGTTCATAGTTTTTGGTTTAGGGGTTTAGGGTTTCGGGGTTTCGCGGTTTCGGGTTCAGGGTTTCGGTTTCGAGATTCCGCGGTTCGGGGTTTCCAAGGTTCAAGGTTTCAGGTTCGGGATTTCGGATTCAGGTTTTCACGGTTTGGGGTTCACGTTCGGGGTTTGGGGTTTTCGCGTTTCAGGGTTTCGCGTTCGGGGTGTTCGGGGTTCGGGGTTTCGCCTTCGGGGTTTGGGGTTTTCCCGGTTCGGTATTTCCAAGTTCGGGGTTTCTGGTTCGAGGTTTTAGCGTTCGGGGTTTTAGGGGTTTCGCGATTCAGGGTTTTCTAGGATCGGGGTTTCGGGTGACGGTTAACAGGTTTCGCAGTTCCGGTTTTTCGGGTGACGGTTTTAGGGTTTTGGGGTTTCATGGTTTGGGGTTTTCACGGGTCAGGTATTTCAAGTTCGGGGTTTTATGTTCGGGGTTCAGGGTTTCAGTTTTGGGGTTTCGAATTCGGGGTTCGGGGTTTCGGATTAGGAGTTTAGGGTTTTGCGGTTCAGGGTTTTGGTTTTGCGGGTTCTGGGTTTTGCGGGTTCGGGGTTTCGCGGTGGTGTTTTGAGGTTTTTGGGGGTTCGCATTCGGGGTTTCGCGTTATGGTTTTGGGGTTTTCACGGTTCAGAGTTTCGCGTTGGGGGCTCGGGGTTTTTGGGGTTTCGCGTTCGGGGATTCGTGTTTGGGGTTTCATGATTGGCGGTTCGGGTTTTGATAGTCGGGGTTTCGGTGTTTCTCATTCGGTTTTTTTGAGGTTCGGGGTTTTCGGTTCGGTGTTTCGGGGGTTCACGGTTACGCGGTTCGGGGGTTTCAAGGTTTGGGGGTTTCGGGGTTCGGGGTTTTCGCGTTCGTGGTTTTCGGGGTTTCGGTTCCCGGTTCGGGGTTTTGTGTTCGGGGTTTTCGGGGTTTAGAGGTGTTGGTTTTTTTTCGGGGTTTTCGAGGTTCGGGTTTTGGCGGTTCGGGGGTTTCGGGTTCGAGTTTGGCAAGGTCCAGGGTTTTGCGGTTCGGGGTTTCGCGTTCGGGGTTTCACTTTAGGGTTGTGGGGTTTTTCATGGCTCGGCATTTTCACGGTTCGAGGTCTTGCGTTCGAGGTTTTGAGGTTTTCGGTTGTTCGCGTTCGGGGTTCCGGGTTTCGCGTTTTGGGTTCGATGTTTTCAGGGGTTCGCGATCGGGGATCGATGTTTCTCGGTTCGGTGTTTTGGATGGGGGGGTTTAGGGTTTTAGGCTTTCACGGTTCGGGGTTTCGGGATACGTGTTTTTTGGGTTTCGGGTTTAGGGTTTCGGGGGTTTGGGTTACTTGTTTTCGGGTTAAGGTTGGGGGGTTCGGGGTTTTCGGGGTTCGTGGTTTCGGGTTCGGGGTTTCGGGTTAGTGTTTTAGGGTTTAGGGTTTCGAGGTTTGGATTACTGTTTTTGGGTTAAGGTTGGGGGGTTTGGGGTTTTCGAGGGTCGCGATTTCGGGTTCAGGGTTTCGCAGTTCATGGTTTCGGGATTTCGCGTTCGGGGTTCGAGGTTTTCAGGGTTTCGTGTTAGGGTTTTTGGAATGTCGCGGTTCAGGGTTTCGGGTTAGGGGTTTCGCGTTTCGGCGTTTTGGGTTCGAGGTTCGTTGTTTTTGGCTTTAAGGGTTCGGGGTTTCCAAGTTCGAGGTTTGGGGGTTCGGGGTTTCATGTTCGGGCTTTCGGGTTCGGATTTTTGCGTTCGGGTTTTGGGGTTTTTGCGTTCGGGGTTTTCCCGGTTCGGTATTTCCGTGTTCGGGGTTTTCGAGTTCGAGATTTTGGCGTTCGGGGTTTTCGGGGGTTTTCGCGGTTCGAGGTTCCCGGTCGTACGATTTCGAGATTCGGGGTTTCGGGTTTGGGGTGTCGAGGTTTAGGGTGTCGGGTTCGGGTTTTCAGGTTCGGGGTTTCGGGTTTGGGGATTCGAGGTTCAGGGTTTCGGGTTTTCGACGTTCAAGGTTTGGAGGTTTGGGGTTTCGATTCGGGTTCCCGGTTTCAAGGTTCGGGGTTTCTGGTTAGTGTTTTAGGGTTTCGGGGTTAGGGTTACCGTTTTTGGGTTTAGGTTGGGGGGGTTCAGGATTTTCAAGGTTCACTGTTTCAGGTTTGGGTGTTTGCGGTTCGGGGTTCGAGGTTCGAGGTTTTCAGGGTTTCGCGTTGGGGGTTCGGGGTTGTCGCGATTCGCGGTTTCGGGTTCGGGTTTTCGCGGTTTGACGTTTCGGGTTCGGGGTTTGGGGTTCGGTGTTTCGCGTTAGGGGTTTTTTTTTTGGGTTTTGTGGTTTCGAAGTTTTGTGGTATGGGGTTTTCAATTCGGAGTGTCGCGTTCGGGGTTCGAGGTTTTCTAGGGTTCGGGGTTTTGCGTTCTGGTTCGGGGTTTTCGGCGTTTCGCGTTCGGGGTTTTGGTTTCAGGGTTGAGGTTTCGCGGTTCAGGGGGAAAGGTTGGGGGATTTCACGGTTCGGGGGTTTTCACGGTTGGGGGATTTCAGGGTTCGGGGTTTCGTGTTTGAGGTTTCGCGGTTCGGGTTTTGATGGTCGAGGTTTCGGGTTTCAGTTTTTTCGAGGTTCGGGGTTTCGGGTTTGGTGTTTCGGGGTTTCGCGGTTCGGGATTTCGGGTTCAGGGTTTCACGGTTTAGGGTTTTATGGTTCAGGGGTTCCGAGGTTCGGGGTTTCGTGTTCGAGGTTTTCGGAGTTTCGGGGTTCAAATTTTTTTGCCGTTCGGGTGTTGGTTTTCGGGGTTTTCGAGGTTCGGGGTTTTCGCGGTTTGGGGGTTTCGTGGTTCGGGGTTTCACGGTTCGGGGATTAGGATTTCAGGGTTTAAGGGCAAGGTTAGGGTTTTTCGGGTTTAGGTTGGGGGGGTTTGGAGTTTGGGGTTCGGGGTTTTCGAGGTTTGGGGTTTTGCGGTTCAGGGTTTCGAGTTCGGGTTTTGTGGGTTCAGGGTTTCTCGGTTCGAGGTTTGGAGTTCAGGTTTTGTGGGTTCAGGGTTTCGCGGTTCAGGGTTTGCGTTCGGGTTTTGAGGTTTTCGGGTGTTTGCGTTCGGGGTTCGAGGTTTCTCGGTTCGGGATTTCGAATGGAGGTTTAGGGTTTCGGGTTTTCACGGTTCAGGGTTTCGGGTACGGGGTTTCGAGGATTTTGAGTTTTGGGGTTTCGAGGTTCGGCGTTTCGGGTTTGGGTTTCGGGTTCGGGGTTTCGCGGTTCACGGTTTCGGGGTTCAGGGTTTGGCGTTCCGGGCTCGGGGTTTTCAGGGTTCGGGTTTCGCGTTCAGTGTTCTTTGTTTTCAGGTTTTCGTGTTCAGGGTTTTCTCGGTTCGTGATTTCCAGGTTCGAGGTTTCGCGTTCAAGGTTTTAGGGGTTTCACGGTTCGGGGTTTCGGGTTCAGTATTTCGAGGTTCGGGGTTTGGAGTTCGGGTTTTGTGGGTTCACGGTTTCGCGGTTTGGGGTTTTCGAGGTTCGGGGTTTCAAGTTCAGGATTTCAAGGTTCGGGGTTTCATGTTTCGGGGTTTCGGGTTCGGGTTTAGTGGGTTCTTGGTTTCGCGGTTCATAGTTTTCGGTTTAGGGGTTTAGGGTTTCGGGGTTTCGCGGTTTCGGGTTCAGGGTTTCGGTTTCGAGATTCCGCGGTTCGGGGTTTCCAAGGTTCAAGGTTTCGAGTTCGGGATTTCGAATTCGGGTTTTCACGGTTTGGGGTTCACGTTCGGGGTTTGGGGGTTTTCGCGTTTCGGGGTTTCGCGTTCGGGGTGTTCGGGGGTTCGGGGTTTCGCCTTCGGGGTTTCGGGGTTTTCCGGTTCGGTATTTCCAAGTTCGGGGTTTTCGGTTCGAGGTTTTAGCGTTCGGGGTTTTAGGGGTTTCGCGATTCAGGGTTTTCTAGGATCGGGGTTTCGGGTGACGGTTAACAGGTTTCGCAGTTCCGGTTTTTCGGGTGACGGTTTTAGGGTTTCGGGGTTTCATGGTTTGGGGTTTTCACGGTTCGGGTATTTCAAGTTCGGGGTTTTATGTTCGGGGGTTCGGGGGTTTTCGGTTTCGGGGTTTGAGTCGGGGGTTCGGGGTTCGGGGTTTTGGATTAGGAGTTTAGGGTTTTTGCGGTTCGGGGTTTTGGTTTTTGCGGGTTACGGGTTTTCGCGATTCGGGGTTTTCGCGGTGGTGTTTTGAGGTTTTTCGGGGGTTCGCATTCGGGGGTTTCGCGTTATGGTTTTGGGGTTTTCACGGTTCGGAGTTTCGTGTTGGGGGGCTCGGGGTTTTTGGGGTTTCGCGTTCGAGGGATTCGTGTTTGGGGGTTTCATGATTGGCGGTTCGGGTTTTGATAGTCGGGGTTTCGGTGTTTCTCATTCGGTGTTTTTGAGGTTCGGGGGTTTTCTGGTTCGGTGTTTCGGGGGTTCACGGTTACGCGGTCTCGAGGGGTTTCAAGGTTTGGGGGTTTCGGGGTTCGGGGTTTCGCGTTCTTGGTTTTCGGGGTTTCGGTTCCCGGTTCAGGGTTTTGTGTTCGGGGTTTTCGGGGTTTAGAGGTGTTGGTTTTTTTCGGGGTTTCGAGGTTCGGGTTTTGGCGGTTCAGGGTTTCGGGTTCAGATTTGGCGAGGTCTGGGTTTTGCGGTTCGGGGTTTCGCATTCGGGGTTTCACTTTAGGGTTGTGGGGTTTTCATGGTTCGGCGTTTTCACGGTTCGAGGTCTTGCGTTCGAGGTTTTGAGGTTTTCGGTTGTTCGCGTTCGGGGTTCCGGGTTTCGCGTTTTGGGTTCGATGTTTTCAGGGGTTCGCGATCGGGGATCGACGTTTCTCGGTTCAGTGTTTTGGATGGGGGGTTTAGGGTTTTAGGCTTTCACGGTTCGGGGTTTCGGGTACGTGTTTTTGGGTTTCAGGTTTAGGGTTTCGGGGTTTGGGTTACTGTTTTCGGGTTAAGGTTGGGGGTTCGGGGTTTTCGGGGTTCGTGGTTTCAGGTTTGGGGTTTCGGGTTAGTGTTTTAGGGTTTAGGGTTTCTAGGTTTGGATTACTGTTTTTGGGTTAAGGTTGGGGGGTTTGGGGTTTTCGAGGGTCGCGATTTCGGGTTCAGGGTTTCGCAGTTCATGGTTTCGAGATTTCGCGTTCGGGGTTCGAGGTTTTCAGGGTTTCGTGTTAGGGTTTTTGGGATGTCGCGGTTCAGGGTTTCGGGTTAGGGGTTTCGCGTTTCGGCGTTTCGGGTTCGAGGTTCGTTGTTTTTGGCTTTAAGGGTTCGGGGTTTCCAAGTTCGAGGTTTGGGGTTCGGGGTTTCATGTTCGGGCTTTCGGGTTCCGGATTTTCGCGTTCGGGTTTTGGGGTTCCCGGTTCGGTATTTCCAGGTTCGGGGTTTCAGGTTCGAGATTTTGGCGTTCGGGGTTTTCAGGGGTTTCGTGGTTCGAGGTTCCGGTACGCAGTTTCGAGATTCAGGGTTTCGGGTTTGGGGTGTCGAGGTTCAGGGTGTCGGGTTCGGGTTTTCAGGTTCGGGGTTTCGGATTTTCGACGTTCAAGGTTTGGAGGTTTGGGGTTTCGATTCGGGTTCCCGGTTTCAAGGTTCCCGGTTTCTGGTTCGGGTTTTCGGGTTAGTGTTTTAGGGTTTCGGGGTTAGGGTTACCGTTTTCGGGTTTAGGTTGGGGGGGTTCAGGGTTTTCAAGGTTCACTGTTTCAGGTTTGGGTGTTCGCGGTTCGGGGTTCGAGGTTCGAGGTTTTCAGGGTTTCGCGTTGGGGGTTCGGGGTTGTCGCGATTCGGGGTTTCGGGTTCGGGTTTTCGTGGTTTGACGTTTCGGGTGCGGGGTTTGGGGTTCGGTGTTTCGCGTTAGGGGTTTTTTTTTTGGGTTTTGCGGTTTCGAAGTTTTGTGGTATGGGGTTTTCGATTCGGAGTGTCGCGTTCGGGGTTCGAGGTTTTCTAGGGTTCGGGGTTTTGCGTTCTGGTTTGGGGTTTTCGGCGTTTCGCGTTCGGGGTTTTGGGTTACGCGTTAGTGTTTTGGGGTTTTCCGGTTCGGGGTTTCGCGTTCGGGGTTTTGGGTTACGCGTTAGTGTTTTGGGGTTTTCCGGTTCGGGGTTTTCGGCGTTCGGGGTTTTGGGTTACGCGTTAGTGTTTTGGGGTTTTCCGGTTCGGGGTTTCGCGTTGGGGGGTTCGGGGTTTTTGGGGATTCGGGGTTTCGTGTTACGGTTTCGAGGTTTTCACGGTTCGGGGATTTCAGGTTCGGGGTTCAGGGTTTCGGGTGCGGGGTTTGGGGGTTTGGGTTTCGACTTTGGGGTTTCAAGGTCGGGGTTTCGGGTTAGGGGTTTAGGGTTTTGCGTTCGGGTTTTGAGGTTTTTGGCGGTTCGCATTCAGTGTTCGGGGTATCGCGTTCGCATTTGGGGTTTTGCGTTGGGGTTTCGGAGTTTCGCGTTCAGGGTTTCGTGTTTAGGGTTACGGGGTTTTACGGTTCAGGGTTTGGTGGTCGGTTTTAGGTTCGGGGTTTTTGGGGGTTCTTGTTCGGGGTTCGAGGTTTAGCGTTCGAGTTCGGGGTTTTCGGGTTTTCATGTTCGGGGTTCGAGGTTTAGCGTTCGAGTTCGGGGTTTTCGGGTTTTCATGTTCGGGGTTCGGGGTTTCGAGTTAGGGTTTCGGGGTTTTCACGGTTCAGGGTTTCGCTTTGGGGATTCGGGGTTTTCGGGGTTTGCGGTTTCACGTTCGGGGTTCGGGGTTTCGCGTTTCGGGTTTTCGGGTTTGGGGTTTCGGGTGTGGGGTTTGGGGTTTGGGGTTTCGGGGTTTAGCGGTTCAGGGTTTTAGTTTTACGGTTTCGCGGTTTGGGGTTCAGTGTTTCGCTTGCTCGGTTCGAGGTTTTCGGGGTTTCACGGTTTGGGGTTTCGGGTTGTAGGGTTTCGCGGTTTGGGGGTTCAGGGTTGAGGTTTCGCGGTTCAGGGTACGGGTTCGCGGTTTTCGCTTTTCGGGGTTTCGGGTACGGGGTTTCGAGGTTCGGGGTTTCGGGTTCGGGGTTTCAATTCGGGATTTCGCGTTTGGGGTTCTAGGTTTCAGGATTTCACGTTAGGGGGTCGGGGTTGTCGTTGTTCGGGGTTTCGAGGTTCGGGGTTTGGTGTTCAGGGTTTTCAGGGTTCAGGATTCTTGTTTTCGGGGTTCTGGGTTTCAGGTTCAGGGTTTTCCCGGTTCGGGATTTCTAGTTTCGAGATTTCGCGTTCGGGGTTTTAGGGGTTTCGCAGTTCGGGGTTTTCGAGGTTCGAGGGTTTTCGAGGTTCAGGGTTTTCGCGGTTCGGGGATTTGGTTTCGAGGTTTCACGGTTCGGGGTTTCGGATTAGGGTTTAGTGGGTTCCCGGTTTCGCGGTTAAGGGTTTTCGAGGTTCGGGGTTTTGGTTTCGAGATTTCATGTGAGGGTTCGGGGTTTTCGGAGTTCAGGTTTTCGCATTCAGGGTCTTCGGGGTTTCGTGTTTGGGGTTTGGTTTTCGCGATTCGTGGTTTTGGTTTAGGGATTGCGCAGTTTGGGGGTTACTGGTTTAGCGGGTAACAGGTCTCGCAGTTCGGGTTTTTTCGGGTGAGGGTTTTAGGGTTTCGGGGTTTCACGGTTTAGGGTTTTCACGGTTTCGGGTATTTCAGGTTCGGGGTTTTGCATTCGGGGTTCAGGGTTTCAAGTTCAGGGTTTGGGGGTGGGGGTTTCGAATTCAGGGTTTCGGGGTCGGGGTTTCGGGTTACGGGTTTACGGTTTCGCGGTTCGGGGATTTGGGTTTTGCGGTTCGGGTTTTGCGGGTTCTGGGTTTCATAATTCGGGGTATTGCGGTTGGGTTTTGAGGTTTTCGGGGGTTCGCGTTCGGGGTTTCGCGTTATGGGTTCGGGGTTTTTGGGGTTTCGTGTTCGGGGTTTCACGGTTTCGCGGTTCGGGTTTTGGTGGTCGAGGTTTCGGGGTCGGGGTTTCGGGTGTCGGTGTTTCTTGTTCGGTGTTTTTGAGGTTCGGTGTTTCAGGGTTTCGCGGTTCGGGGTTTCGGGTTCAAGGTTCTGCGGTTCAGGGGTTTCAAGGTTCGGGGTTTCGCGGTTCGGGGTTTCATGTTCGGGGTTTTCGGGGTTTCGGTTCCTGGTTCAGGGTTTTGTGTTCGGGGTTTTCGGGGTTTCGGTTTCGGGGTTTCGAGTTTTTGGTTTTTGCCGTTCGGGGTGATGGTTTCGGGGTTTCGAGGTTCGGGTTTTGGCAGTTCAGGGTTTCGGGTTCAGATTTGGCGGGTTCTGGTTTCGCGGTTTGGGGTTTTCGGTTTAAGGTTTCGTGTTTGGGGTTCGAGGTTTTAGGGGGTTTGGGGTTTTGCATTCGGGTTCGTGGTTTGGGGGGTTTCGCGTTCGGGGTTTCATGTTAAGGTTGTGGGGTTTTCATGGTTCGGTGTTTTCACGGTTAGAGGTTTTCAGAGTTTGGAGTTTTCGGGGTTTCTCGGTTCGGGGTTTCCGATGGGGGGTTTAGGGTTACGGGCTATTACAGTTCGGGGTTCCGGGTACAATGTTTCAAGGTTCGGGGGGTTTCTCGATTCGGGGTTTCGGGTACGTGTTTTAGGGTTTCGGGGTTTGGGTTACTGTTTTCAGTTTAAGGTTGGGGGGTTCATGGTTTTCGAGGTTCGCGGTTTCGGGTTCGAGGGTTCGGGTTAGTGTTTCAGGGTTTCGGGTTTAGGGTTTCGGGGTTTGGTTACTATTTTCGGGTTAAGGTTAGGGGGTTCGGGGGTTCCGAGGTTCGCGGTTTCTGGTTCGGGATTTCGCGTTCGGGATTCGAGGTTTTCAGGGTTTCGTGTTAGGGGTTTTAGGTCGTCGCGGTTTAGGGTTTCGGGTTCGGGGTTTCGCGGTTCGGTTTTTCGGGTTCAAGGTTCGTTGTTTTTGGCTTTAAGGGTTCAGAGTTTCCAAGTTCGGGGTTTGGGGTTCGGGCTTTCACGTTCGGGATTTTCGGGTTCGGGGTTCGGGGTTGCGTTCAGGATTTTCCCGGTTTGGTATTTCCAGGTTCGGGGTTTCATGTTCGCGGTTTTGACGTTCGGGGTTTTAGGGGTTTCGCGGTTCGGGGTTTTGGGTTCAGGGTTTCGCGTTAAGGTTTTCGCGGTTCGGGGTTTTGTGGTTCGGGGTTTTGGGTTCGGTTTTAGCAGGTAACAGGTTTCGCCATTCGGGTTTTTCGGGTGAGGGTTTTAGGATTTTGGAGTTTCACGGTTCGGGGTTTTCGAGGTTCTGGGTTTTGGGTTAGGGGTTTAGGATTTAGTGTTTTGGGGTTTTCACGGTTGGGGGATTTTAGGTTCGGGGTTTCGTGTTTGCGGTTTTGTGGTTCAGTTTTTGGTGGTGGGGGTTTCGAGTTTCGGTGTTTCTTGTTTGGTGTTTTCGAGGTTCGGGGTTTCGTGGTTCGGGATTTTCGGTTCTGGGTTTCGCGTTTCACGGTTTTGCGGTTCAGGGGTTTCGAGGTTCGGGGGTTTCGCGGTTTGGGGTTTCGTGTTCTGGGTTTTCAGGGTTTCGGTTCTCGATTCAGGGTTTCATGTTCGGGTTTTCAGTTTTGGTGTTTCGAGGTTCAGGATTTTGCCGTTCAGGGTGTCGGTTTCGAGGTTCGGGTTTCGAGTTCAGGTTTTGCAGGTTCTGGATTTCGCGGTTCGAGGTTTTGAGGTTCGGGGTTTCGCGTTCGGGGTTCGAGGTTTTAGGGTGTTCACGTTCGGGGTTCGGGGTTTGGCGTTCAGGTTCGGGGTTTTCGAGGTTTTCACGGTTCTGCGTTTTCAACGTTCGGGGTTTTCACGGTTCTGCGTTTTCAACGTTCGGGGTTTTCGGGATTTCGGGTTCGGGGTTTCAAGGTTTTCATGGTCCGGGGATTCACGTTGGGGTTCGGGGTTTCGAGTTCGGGGTTTCGGGGTTTCGTTGTTCGGGGTTTAGGATTTCAGGTTTTGGGGTAAAGGTTAGGTTTTCAGGTTTAGGTTGTGGGATTTGGGGTTTGGGGTTCGGGGTTTTCAAGGTTTAAGGTTTCGCGGTTCGGGGTTACGGGTTTTCTAGGTTTTGCGTTCGGGGTTTTCGAGGTTTCAGGTTCGGGGTTTCAGTTACGGGGTTTTGAGGTTCGGGGTTTCGAGGATCGGGGTTTCAGGTTCATGGTTTCTGGTTCGGAGTATCAGGTTTGGGGTTTTGCGGTTCAGGGTTTCGAGTCGGGTTTTGTGGGTTCAGGGTTTCACGGTTCGCGTTTGGGGTTCGAGGTGTCTCGGTTTGGGGTTTAGGGTTTCGGGTTTTCATGGTTCGGGGTTTTTGCTGTTCAGGGTTTCGGGTACGGGGTTTCGAGGTTGGGGGTTACGGGTTCGGGGTTTCGAGGTTCGGGGTTTCGGGTTCGGGTTTCGCGGTTCGGGGTTTCGGGTTAGTGTTTTAGGGTTCGGGTTTAGGGTTTCAGAGTTTGGGTTACCGTTTTCAGGTTTCGGTTGGGGGGTTCAAAGTTTTCGAGGTTCCCGGTTTCGGTTACGCAGTTTCGAGGTTCGGGGTTTCGGGTTCGGGGTGTCGAGGTTCAGGGTTTCGGGTTCGGGATTTCGAGGTTCAGGGTTTCAGGTTTTCGGGTGAGGGGTTTCGACGTTCGGGGTTTCGGGTTCAGGTTTTCAGGTTCGGGGTTTTGGGATCCAGGTTTAAAGGTTCGGGGTTTCTGGTTCACGGTTTTGGTTTCGAGTTTTCACAGTTCGGGGTTTCTGGTTCACGGTTTTGGTTTTGAGTTTTCACAGTTCGGGGTTCTAGGTTTTCAGGGTTTCGCGTTGGGGTTTCGGGTTTTAACAGTTCGGGGTTTGGGGTTCGGGGTTTCGCGGTATGGGGTTTCGGGTTCAGGGTTTCGGGTTTCGGGTTTTTGGATGAGGGGTTTCGACGTTCGGGGTTTCGGGGTCGGGGTTTCGAGGTTCAAACCTGATTTACTTGGCTTTTCCGGGAATTGGTGTCTTTGGGTGTGGGTTGCGTGACCACGTGATCTCGAGGTTCGCATCATTTGGTATCAGAGCTTGGCTCCATTAATCAGGTTATATCCTTCTAAAATTTTCGTTTCTTATTGTTTCCACAAAAAAAAAAAATCCTTACTGTCCAATTTCTTCTTCTCTTGATTTGGTATCATAACAAAAAAAAAAAAGTCATTCAAAAAGACATTCGTTTGTTTCTGCCGCAACTAAACAAAGGAAAATTTGACCAAATCAAGTCAGAATGAGCTCAAATTTGATTATGTTATTACTGGGACCCTAATCGCACCACATATTGATTTTGGGGTCAATTGGATATCATTTACTTGGGGTTTCAAATTCGAGTCTAATTAGGTCTGATTCATAACGTTTTTGCGTCAGTCTATCAAACCTTATCGTAAGGTGCTAAAACTTTATATTCTGTCTATTTGGTTTGGTAGACCACTATATCTGAAATTTTAGCTCAATTGGACATCATCTATTTGGGTTGGTAAACTTTTGAAATTCACTTTCTTTTTGTTGTTTTCGTTTCTTGCAGTTTATATTCATCTTATCCAACATATCTGGGTGTTGTTTCATTGTTTTTCATATCTTGTCTCTGTTTTTTATTCGAGTCTTCAGTTTCGTTCATATTTCGGATAGACTCGCTTGCTACTCGTGGGACTATCATTGCAGTTTTGTTTTGCTTGTTTTCCGGTTTTTATTGCTTCTTGAGTCATATACACATATTTGGATTGCGCTGCCAAGTTGGTTTTATTTGGTGTTGGTTTCAGTTTCGCAAGAACCGTACGAAGGTGAGACGAGAGGTGTGAGCGTGTGAGGACATTCAGAGTGTTTGAGCGAAACACGAGCGACGTGAGGATATTTTTTTATCCACTGACCAATTTTTGCAGGTTTTATCATGTTAGATCAAAACAACACACCACCTCATCCCGAGGGAGATCTTACGTTCCAAATGCAAGCCATGACACAAATGATTGAGAGGATGAATTTTGTGATGGGAAACGTGTGTGATAGACTTGATAGGGTGGAGAAACGTGGTAACGAGGCTGGTACAAGCACCCAAAATGTGAGGAAGCTTGGGGCTGAACCGAAAGAAAACAGTGGTAGTAGGGCCGAAAGGCCATGGTGGGCTGATTATGAGGATTTTGAGGAGGCTGTTGATGATATTGGTGATGGTGATTTTGAGGATGAGGCCATAGGCCATCGGGAAGGTTTTCGGCAGCCTAGAAACCGAAGGGATTTTGGGAATAGAACTAGGGGCCAATTCGGCCCAAAGGGAAAATTTCCAGTAGAGTTGGGGGGACATGCTGATTTAGATGGTGATTTGGATTCTATCAAACTGAAAATACCTGCTTTTCAAGGTAAAAACGATCCCGAGGCATATTTGGAGTGGGAGAAAAAGGTGGATTGGATTTTTGATTGCCATAACTATTCGGAGGCAAAGAAAGTGAAATTGGTTGTCATCGAATTCTACGGATTATGCACTGATTTGGTGGGATCAGAATGTTATTAGTAGAAGGAGGAGTGGAGAGAGGCCGGTAGTGTCGTGGGAGGAGATGGAAGTGTTAATGAGAAGACGATTTGTGCCTAACCACTATTATAGAGATTTGTATCTGAAATTGCAGGGTTTGAATCAGGGTTCTAGGTCCGTGGATGAGTATTTCAAGGAGATGGAGATCGCCATGATTCGGGCCAATGTGATTGAGGATCGGGAAGCTACTATGGCTAGATTTCTAAATGGGCTGAATAGGGACATTGCGCATGTTGTAGAATTACAACATTGTGTGGAATTGGAGGACATGGTCCATATGGCAACGAAGGTGGAGAGGCAAATAAAGAGAAGGGGCAGTACACGTTTTCAGACCAATTCGGCATCATCTTCCTCAATATGGAGGCCGAATTTTAAGACAGAGGGGGCTGCCCAACCAAGGCCTTATGCAAGGGCCGAACCACCTAAGGCCAAAAAGGATACTCATACGGATGGGAAAGGTAAATCTGAATATCAACCTACTCGTGATAGAGATATTAAATGCTTTAAGTGTTTAGGGAAGGGGCACATTGCATCTCAGTGTCCAAACCGAAGAGTTATGCTTACAAGAGATAATGGGGAGGTTGAATCTGAAAGTGAAGAGATGCCACCTTTGGTGGATTGTAGTGATGAGGAGATTGCATATCCTGTTGAGGGAGAGGCCTTGGTTATAAGGCGTGCCCTGAACATGCAAATCAAAGAAGATGATGTAGATCAGCAACGGGAAAATATATTTCACACTCGATGTCATATCCAAAACAAGGTATGTAGCATGATAATTGATGGAGGTAGTTGTGCTAATGTTGCTAGTGATACCCTTGTGAAGAAATTGAATATGAGTTGTATTAAGCATACGAGGCCTTATAGATTGCAATGGTTGAATGAATGTGGTGAAGTGAGGGTTACTAAGCAGGTTCTGATTGCGTTTTCTATTGGGAAGTACTCTGATGAGATTTTGTGTGATGTAGTCCCAATGCATGCTAGTCACTTACTTTTGGGGCGGCCATGGCAGTTTGATCAGAAAGCGATTCATGATGGGTTTAGAAATAGGTTCACTATTGTAAAGGATGGTAAAACCATCACTCTTGTACCTCTTTCTCCAAAACAAGTGTATGATGATCAAATCAAATTAAAAAAAGAATGTGGTACCATGAAGGGGTCCAATACAACCTTATTTGGACCATGAAGTTAGGACAACAAAAGGATCCAAAAAGAATCCTTTCGAGGAGAGAGGGGGATGATGCGGACCAGCCCAAAAACACCAGCAAGGACCCATTACATGTTCCAAATGGTCCAATGACGCGGTCTACGACAAAAGCATTGAAAGAGGTAATGAATGCATTGGTCTTGAAGGTTTCAACCCGGTCAGAATTGCAAGGACCATTGGGCCATGAAGTTAGGACAACAAAAGGATCCAAAAGAATCCTACTACAACATGGAAACATGGGATTGATGGGCTGGATGGAAGAGAATAAATAAACCTTGTGGGCTTTATTTAAGTTAGTTATCTACAGCCCAAGCCTTGTTTGGGCTTAATTAAGACTTTGTTTTCAGCTAGCATCCAAGGCTTGCCTGGATTAAGTAATGGGCGTTTTAATTTAGGATTTTGGGTCAGTTTTCAGTGGACCTCATTTAAGTCCACATAAGAGGTCCATTAGGGTTACTTCTTAAGAACTATTTAAACTCATATAACCCTAATTTCGGCAGCCATTGATTAAACTTAATTCTGAACTTTTCAGTTTATGTGTGAGAGTGATTCTTGCATTCTTTAGTTCTTGAACGAACTGAATATGACTTATCGAAGATTAACTGGCGTCATTCTACTCATTCCAATAGTGTTGGTTCCTTGGGGCAGGTTTCCATTGTGTCACACTCCTATCAGACTTTATTTTGGCTTTCCGGGATCTTATCTCATTCTTGGTTGTGGATTGCGTGACCACGTGATCACGAGGTTCGCATCAGGTGGTATCAGAGCTAGGCTCCGAAACGAGGTCATATCATTCTGTTATTTTTGTGTTTTTTTTTGTGTGTTCCTTGAAGTTTTCCAGTGTTTTTGTTTATCTCCTTGTTCTTCGTGTCAGCGTCATCTAATAAAATAAAATAAAAACAAACAAGAGGTTATATTTCATTGTTTTCTGTTTCTTCATTTCAGAATCTTAAAAAAAAAAACGGAAAACAAAGAGAGATATAGGCATTAGTTGAAATCTGGGGAAACATATGCAAATCACATCGGAATCGATTGAAAATTCATATTCCGTCTATTGGGTTGAGATCGTATCATTTTTCAACTTTGGGCTTATTCTGATATTGATTTCTTGAGGGGTTATTTCGATATTCATTTCTGCCGCAAATTGATTACACAAGGGTTTGTGTACCTAGAAGTAAGAGAACGACCTAGAAATTGAGTGCTGTTTGTTGTTTAGTACTAAAGTACTACATATTGATTTTGAGGTCATTTCGAAGTCGTTTGATCTGGGTTTCAATTCTGTTCCGTAAAAATTGCGTAAGACGTTAGATTCTGCTCAAATCTCAAAACGTGATCCTTAGTGTTTAGCGTTGTCCAATTGTCTGTTATCGTTCTATTTTCAATTATCTAGGAGTCACGTAATTGTTTTCGCTAGTATTTGCTTTTGTTTTATTTCGTTTCTTCGTATCGTCCACAATTCGTACGAATTTGCATTGCTACTCGCAAAATCATAATCGTAGTTTTGTTTTGCTTTGTTTTCAGTATTTGTACTGCTTCTTGAGTCTGAAAATCATAATTAGAGTGTGCTGCGAAAGCTACTGACTTTGATTTGTTGATTTTAGTTCCGAAAGAACCAAAAGAAAGCAAGTTGTGAGGTAAAAGGCGTAGTGAGCTTATTAGAGTGAAAAGCTTGATTTTGTTTGTGTGATACACGAGAGTGTGAGGTAAAAGGCGTAGTGAGCTTATTAGAGTGAAAAGCGTTGATATCTTTTTGTGTAATACACGAGAGTTGTGAGGATATATATTTGTTTTTGCTCCTAACCAAATTTTGCAGATTCAAAGGATGTCTGAAAACAACGAATCAGTGACACAAAATGTTGACATGGCGTTCCAATTACGAGCCATGAGTCAGCAACTTGAGTTGATGTCGAGGGCATACAAAGATCTGAAAGATGAGGTGAATTCAGTAAAGCAACGGAATAGTGGGGCTGATCGCCGAGGAAATACGGTCCGCATGGCCCTACGGAATAACAGATCTGATTTTGAAGAGTATGTTGATGAAAACGCAAATATAGGCGAAGATGACTATGATTTTGCATCTGTTGGCCAAGGAATCAGGTCTGGACCGAGCAGAGCGAGGAGGAATGTGAATTTCCGTGGCATGGGGAATTATGAAGATATGGATGGGGACAACATCAAACTGAAAATTTCTAACTTCGCAGGTAAAAATGATTCCGAGGCTTATTTGGAGTGGGAGAAAAAAGTAGATTGAATTTTTGATTGTCATAGCTATTCTGAACAAAAAAAAAAAAGTAAAATTGGTGATGATTGAGTTTACAGCGTATGCAATGATTTGGTGGGATCAGATTGTAATCAGTCAGAGGAGGAATGGGGAGCGACCCGTTCAGAGTTGGGGGGAAATGAAAGCGTTAATGTATTTAACATAACCACTTAAGACCAACTTCATTCCTCTAATTAATAACCCTAAAAGTCATCAAATTCATGCCCTTTGATGGTCAGATCATGCTGAAATGTTTCTGCATAATTATTACCTCTTCATTGCTTTGATGATATGGACTAAGCCTTGATTATCATTTGATCCCATCTTGGTCTTTTTAGAATCAGCCCAAATATCTTGGATTAGCCAATTTAGTGCTTCCATGAAGCGTTCAGCTCTAAGTTTTGTAATTGGACCACTTGGAAGTGACAAAGGGTCTTTTGCGAATTCAGAAGCATTCCCGAGTGTATGATTAATATGTCCAGCTCCTTGGTTTGAATCATTCTCCCCCTCTTGAGAAGGATTTGTCCTCAAATTATCACCTACATCAAATGGAGATAAATAAGAAACGTTAAAGCTTGCACTAACACCATACTCACCTGGTAAGTCAAGCTTGTAGGCATTATCATTGATGCGTTCCACTACTTGAAATGGTCCGTCACCCCCAGGCAAGAGTTTTGAACGTCGTTTTTCAGGAAAACGTTACTTCCTTGTTGGCTTGTTGGACATATTGTTTAGTCCTCCTTTCAATGTTCAGTCGTGCCTTTTCATGAATCGTCTTTACAAATTCTGACTTCGTTTTGCTATCTAAGTTCACACGTTCACTCACAGGTAAAGAAGTTAAATCCAAAGGTGACAAAGGGTTAAAGCCATAAACCATTTCAAATGGTGAAAACTTAGTTGCAGCATGTATACTTCTATTATAAGCAAACTCAATATGTGGCAAACAATCTTCCCATGTTTTCAAGTTCTTTTTCATTATAGCACGTAACAAAGAAGACAAAGTTCTATTCACTACTTCAGTTTGACCATCCGTTTGTGGATGACAAGTAGTAGAATACAATAATTTGGTTCCTAACTTTCCCCACAAAGTCTTCCAAAAGTAACTCAAAAAACTTTGCATCCCTATCAGAAACAATGGTCCTAGGCATGCCATGTAACCTAACAAGTTCTTTGAAGAACAAATCAGCTATATGTGATGCATCATCAGTTTTATGACAAGCAATAAAGTGTGCCATCTTCGAAAATCTATCTACCACCACAAAAACTGAATCTCTCCGCCTCTTAGTCCTAGGTAATCCCAAAACAAAATCCATTGAAATATCAGTCCAAGGTTCACTAGGTATTGGCAAAGGGGTGTACAAACCATGTGGTTTCAACTTAGACTTCTCACAAAATCTTTCAACGTCACGTTTCATATGAGGCCAAAAAAAATGATCATGCAAAATTCCTAATGTCTTAACTACACCAAAATGACCCATGAAACCACCACCATGCGCTTTTCCCACAAACAATTCCCACCTAGTTTATTTTCTCGAAACAAAAATCCTTCATGCCTATAAAACTTTCCAAATGCCACTTTCTGACATGCATTGAACACATAACCAAAATCAGAATATTGTGCATACAAATCCTTGAAAGACTTATGATCCGTGTGAATCACAAATTCCTTTGGCCATAGATAATGCTGCCAGTTTTCCAAAGCCCTTACCAAGACATATATCTCCTTATTATAAGTAGGGTAATTTAGGGCTGCCACACTCAACTTTTCACTAAAATAAGCAATTGCGTCACCTTCTTGCATCAAAACAGCTCCAATACCTATTCATGAAGCATCACACTCAATTTCAAAAGTTTTAGCAAAGTTAGGCAAAACGAGCAAAGGTGCATTAGTTAACTTTTCTTTGATCAGCTTAAATGACTTTTCTTGTTCTTCCCCCCACTTAAACGGCACATTTTACTTGATGACTTCAGTAAGAGGTGTGGCTAAGCTACTAAAATCACGCACAAACCATCTATAAAAGCTAGCTAAGCCGTGGAAACTCCTCACTTGGCTGATTGTTGTAGGTGTTGGCCACTCTTTGATTACCTTAACCTTTTTCTCGTCCACCTCAATTCCTTTGTTACTAACAACAAAACCAAGAAACACAAGTTTATCCGTGCAAAAGGTACACTTCTTGAGATTAGCAAACAACTTTTTCTTTCCTTAGAATTTCCAAGACATATTTCAAATGCATTACATGTTCTTTCAGGTTTTTGCTATAAATTAGGATATCATCAAAATACACAACGACTAATCTGATGATATCCACTCTTAAGATCCACTGTTGTAAAGACACAAGAACCATGCAATTCATCTAGCATATCACCTAATCTAGGAATGGGATGACGATACTTTACCGTTATGTTGTTGATGGCTAGACAGTCAACACACATCCTCCATGTTCATTCCTTCGTAGGAACTAATAGCACCGGAACTGATGCACCTGGTATGAAATCAATTTGATGTTCAATCCCTCGGATTGGAGGTAATCCATAAGGTACCTCTTCAGGGAAAGACATCTTCAAACTCCTGCAAAGAGAAACAATATCGCTCGGCAAAGCACCGACAAGATCGTTAGTACATAAAAGAGCCTCCTTGTACATGAGTACAATAAGGGGCTGGTGTGAAAATAATGCTCTCTTGATCTCACTTCTTTTTGCAATGTAATTGAATTTTTTCCTCTCTTGCTCTCACTATGGCCGAAATCCCTTCTCTTTCTTTTTTCTTTCTGATCAATGTTCTTCTCTCTTTCTTTTTTTTTTGAAAATCTTTTTTTTTCAATTTTGGCTTTCATTTCTTTTTCTTTCTTTTGTTCACTTGATCTTTGTAACTTTAATATGTCCTCCCTGACCTGTTCTGGATTCAATGGCAAAAGAATAATAGGTTGCTTTCTATGAATGAAAGAATACCTATTTGTGAATCCATCATGCGTAACCCTCCGATCATACTGCCATGTCTTCCCAATAGTAAATGGCATGCATGCATAGTAACCACATCACAAAGCACCTCATCCTCATATTTACCAATGGATAGTGCCACCAATACTTGCCTTGTCACCTTGATTTCACCAAATTCATTCAGCCACTGAAAACGATAAGGGTGAGGATGTTTCAAGGTAGTTAAGGCCAATTTCTCCACCAAATAAGTGCTGGCTACATTTGTGCAGCTCCCTCCATCGATAATGACACTACAAACTTTGTTTTTCACAAAGCACCGAGTATGAAACAAGTTCTCCCTTTGGTTACTCTCTCCTTAACCTGCATATTGAGAACTCGCCTTGCTACCAATAAATCTCCAACCACAGCACTTTGCTCATCATCAGCATCCTCCAGAGGTGGCATGTCATTATCATCTTCCTCATTCTCCGACTCAAGCTCTCTTGGGCGTTTATCACCATCACCCTTTTGTTTACACACTGGCTGGCTATGTGTCCCCGCCCTTGGCATTTAAAACACTTAATATCACATGTTTTAGAACCTGAAGTTTCGGTGTTACCTAAAGCAGCAGCGGTTGTTGGTTTGGAATTCTTAAAGGATTCAAATTTTGGCTTATGTTGCTGCTCATCCCTTTTCGGAGTTGTCTTCCATGGGCTGGTGTTAGCCATAGGTTGTCCCCTCCTAACCAATCCTTTTCATTTGAGTTGTTCCTCCACCTTTATGGCTTGATGCACCATATCTGTCAACTCAACATAGTGTTGCATTTCAACTATATCTGTAATCTCACGATTTAAACCATGCAAGAACCTAGCCATGGTCGCTTCGCGGTCTTCTTCCACATTAGCCCGGATCATAGCTACCTCCATCTCCTTGTAATATTCTTCCACACTCTTGGAACCTTGATTTAGCCTCTGTAACTTTTGATACAATCCCCTATAATAATGGCTGGGTACAAAACGCTTTCTCATAAGCATTTTCATCTCCTCCCCAGTGTCCACGGGTGGCTCTCTATTCCTTCTCCTATTAATTAGTAATTGATCCCACCAAACAATGGCATAATCAGTGAATTCAATTGCAGCCAACTTAACCTTCTTTATCTCCGAGTAGTTGTGTGACAATCAAACACCATTTTAGTTTCCCACTCCAAATAAACTTCAGGATCACTTTTACCTTGAAAAGATGGGATTTTAATCTTTATGTTTCCCAAATCATTATCCCTCCTAGGCCTACCCATCCTCGCTTCTCGATTCTCATTCCCACGCTGAAACCGCCTCAAGGTTCGGGGTTTAGAGGTTCGGGGTTCTTTGTTTTCATGTTTCGCGTTCAGGGTTTCACGTTAGGGATGCGGGGTTTTCATGGTTCGGTGTTTTCACGGTTCGAGGTTTTCAGCGTTCAAGGTTTTCGGGTTAGGTGTTTCGGGGTTTTCACGGTCCAGGGATTCGCGTTGGGGTTTGGGGTTTTCGGGGTTCGGTGTTTTGTGTTCAGGGTTCGGGGTTTTCGGGGTTTGGGGTTTCGAGTTCGGGGTTTAGGATTCAGGTTTGGGGGTAAAGGTTACGGTTTTCGGGTTTTGGTTAGGGGGTTTGGGGTTTGGGATTCGGGGTTTTCATGGTATGGGGTTTCGCGGTTCAGGGTTTCGAGGGTTCAGGGTTTCGCGGTTTCCCCTTCGGGGTCTTGCGTTTGGGTTTGGAGGTTTTCGGGTGTTCGCGTTCGGGGTTCTGGTTTTCGCGTTCGGGATTCGAGGTTTTCGGGGGTTTGCGTTCGGGGTTCGACGTTTCTCGGTACGAGTTTTCGGGGGTTCACGTTCGGTGTTCGAGTTTCTCGGTTCGGGGTTTCGGATTGGGGTTTAGGGTTTCGGGCTTTCATAGTTCAGGGTTTTTGTTGTTCGGGGTTTCGGGTACGGGGTTTCAAAATTCGGGGTTTCGGGTTTGGGTTTTCGCGGTTCGGGGTTTTGGTTTTGGGATTACACAGCTTGTGGTTTTGGGTTCGGGTTTAGCGGGTAACAGGTTTCGACATTTTTCGGGTGAGGGTTTTAGGGTTTCGGGGTGTCACGGTTCGGGGTTTTTGAGGTTAAGGGTTTTGGGTTAGGGGTTTAGGATTTAGGGTTTCGGGGTTTCACGGTTCGGGGTTTTCACGGTTGGCGGATTTCAGGTTCGGGGTTTAGGATTTAGGGTTTCGGTTTTTCTCATTTGTTTTTTTCGATGTTCGGGGTTTCGGGTTCGGGGTTTTTGAGGTTCGCGGTTTCGGGTTATGGGTTTCGCAGTTCGGGGTTTCGGGTTCGGGGTTTCGCGGTTCGGGTTTTGTGGGTTCAAGGTTTCACGGTTCGGGATTTCGAGTTCGGGTTTCGTTGGTTCAGGGTTTCCCCTTCGGGGTTTTGCGTTCGAGTTTTGAGGTTTTCGGGGTTCCGGGTTTCCTGTTTGGGGTTCGGGGTTTTCGGGGGTTCGCTTTCACGGTTCGAGGTTTCTCGGTTCGGGGTTTTGGGTTGGGGGTTGAGGTTGCGGGTTTGGGGTTCGGGGTTTTCGAGGTTTGGGGTTTCGCGGTTCAGGGTTTCAAGTTCAGGTTTTGTGGGTTCAGGGTTTTGCGGTTCGGGGTTTCCCCTTCGAGGTCTTACATTTCGGTTTTGAGGTTTTCAGATGTTCGCGTTTGGGGTTCCGAGTTTCGCGTTCGGGTTTCGAGGTTTTCGCAGGTTTGCATTCGGGGTTCGACGTTTCTCGGTTCTAGTTTTTGGGGGTTCACGTTCGGTGTTCGAGGTTTCTCGGTTCGGGGTTTCGGATGGGGGGTTTCAAGGTTCGGGGTTTCGGATGGGGGCTTTCACAATTCGGGGTTTTTGTTGTTCAAGGTTTCGGGTACGGGGTTTCAAGGTTCGGGGTTTCGGGTTTGGGTTTTCGTGGTTCGAGGTTTTGGTTTTGGGATTTCACAGTTTGGGGTTTTGCGTTTCGGGGTTTTGGGTTCGGTTTTAGTGGTAACAGGTTTCGACGTTCGAGTTTTTCGGGTGGGGGTTTTAGGGTTTCGGGGTTTCACGGTTCGTGGTTTTCGAGGTTCAGGGTTTCGGCTTTGGGGTTTCGGGGTTTCACGGTTCGGGGTTTTCACGGATGGGGAATTTCAGGTTCGGGGTTTTTGTTGTTCGGGGTTTCGGGTACGGGGTTTCAAGGTTCGGGGTTTTGGGTTTGGGGTTTCGCGGTTCAAGGTTTTCGAGGTTTGCGGTTTCGGGTTTCGCGGTTCGAGGTTTTGGGTTAGTGTTTCAGGGTTTAGAGTTTAGGGTTTCGGGGTATGGGCTACTGTTTTCGGGTTAAGGTTGGGGGGGTCGGTTTTCGGGTTCGAGGTTTCGCGGTTCGGGGTTTCGGGTTAGGGGTTTAGGATTTAGGGTTTCGGGGTTACACGGTTCGGGGGTTTTCACTGTTGGAGGATTTCAGGTTTGGGGTTTAGTGTTTGAGGTTTCGCGGTTCGGGTTTTGGTGGTCGGGGTTTTGGGGTCGGGGTTTCGGGTTTCGGTGTTTCTCGTTCGATTTTTTCGAGGTTCGGGGTTTCGCGGTTCGGGATTTCGGGTTCAGGGTTTCGCGGTTCAGGGTTTTGCGGTTCAGGGGTTTCGAGGTTCGGGGTTTCACTTTCGGGGTTTTTGTAGTTTTGGGGTTCAGATTTTTTGCCGTTCGGGTGTCGGTTTCGGGGTTTCGAGGTTCGGGTTTTGCGGTTCGTGGTTTCGGGGTTTCGGGTTCGGTGTTTGGGGGTTTTCACGGACTAGGGATTCACGTTGGGGTTTGGGGTTTTCAGGGTTCGGAGTTTTGTGTTCGGGGTTCGGGGGTTTCGAGGTTCGGGGTTTGGAGTTCGAGGTTTCGTGGTTCGGTGTTTCACGATTCAAGGTTTAGGATTTCAGGTTTAAGGGTACAAGTTACGGTTTTTGGGTTTAGGTTGGGGGGTTTAGAGTTTGGGGTTCGGGGTTTTCGAGGTTTGGGGTTTCGCGGTTCAGGTGACGGTTTTAGGGTTTTGGGGTTTTCACGGTTCGGGTATTTCAGGTTCGAGGTTTTATGTTCGGGGTTCAGGGTTTCGGTTTCGTGGTTTGGGGGTCGGGATTTCGAATTCGGGGTTTTGGTTTTGCGGTTCGGGTTTTGCGTGTTCTGGGTTTCGCGATTTGAGGTTTTAAGGTTTTCGGGGTTTTTGGGGTTTCACGTTCGGGGTTTCGTGTTCGGAGTTTCACGGTTCGCGGTTCGAGTTTTGGTAGTCGGGGTTTCGGGGTCAAGGTTTCGGGTTTCGGTGTTTCTCATTCGGTGTTTTTGAGGTTCGGGGTTTCGGGTTCGGTGTTGTAGGGTTTCGCGGTTCGGGGTTTTGGGTTCACGGTTCTGCAGTTCAGTGGTTTCGAGGTTCGGGTTTCGCGGTTCGGGGTTTTGCGTTCAGGGATTTTCGGTTCCCGGTTCAGGGTTTTGTTTTCGGGGTTTCGGTTTCGGGGTTTCGGGTTAGGGGTTTAGGGTTTCGCGGTTCGGGGTTTTGGGTTAGGGGTTTAGGGTTTCGCGGTTCGGGGTTTTGGGTTAGGGTTTCGGGTTTTGACGATTCAAGGTTTTCGCAGTTCGGGGTTCCGGTACTCAGTTTCGGGGTTTCGGGTTCAGGGTTTCGGGTTCTGGTTTTCAGGTTCGGGGTTTCGAGGTTCAGGGTTTCGAGTTTTTGGGTTATGGGTTTCGACGTTCGGGGTTTCGAGTTCGGGTTTTCAAGTTTGGGGTTTCGGGTTCCCGGTTTCAAGGTTCAGGTTTTCGGGTTAGTGTTTTAGGGTTTCGGGGTTAGGGTTACCGTTTTCAGGTTTAGGTTGGGGGGTTCGGGGTTTTCAAGGTTCAGGGTTTCGCGTTGGGGGTTCGGGGTTGTCGCGATTCGGGGTTTCGGGTTCGGGTTTTTCGCGGTTCGACATTTCGGGTTCAGGGTACGGTTTTTTCGGGGTTTCCCATTACTGGTTCGGGGTTTTAACAGTTCGGGGTTTGGGGTTTGGCGTTCGGGGTTTCTGTTTCGAGTTTTGCGGTTTCGAAGTTTCGCGGTATGGGGTTTTCGATTCGGAGTGTCGTGTTCGGGGTTCGAGGTTTTCTAGGGTTCGGGGTTTCACGTTCTAGTTCGGGTTTTTGGTGTTTCGCTCGGGGTTCTGGGTTACGCGTTAGGGTTTCGGGGTTTCACGTTCTAGTTTGGTTTTTTGGTGTTTCGCTCGGGGTTCTGGGTTACGCGTTAGGGTTTCGGGGTTTTCACGGTTCGGGGTTTCGCGTTGGGGGTTCGGGGTTTTTGGGGATTCAGGGTTTCGAGGTTCGGGGTTTTCAGGGTTTCGCGTTCGGGGTTCAGGGTTTCAGGTTCAGAGTTTCGCGGTCCGGGGTTTGGGGTTAGGGGTTTAGGGTTTTGCGGTTCGGGGTTTTGCATTTGAGTTTTGAGGTTTTTGGGGGTTCGCGTTCAGCATTCAGCGTATCGCGTTCGCGTTTGGGGTTTCGCATTAGGGTTTCGGAGTTTCGCGTTCGGGGTTTCGTGTTTACGGTTTCGGGGTTTTCACGGTTAGGGGTTTCGCATTGGGGGTTCGAGGTTTTGCGTTCGGGGTTTCGTGTTTGAGGTTTCATGGTTTTGCGGTTCGGGGTTTGGTGGTCGGGTTTCAGGTTCGGGGTTTTCTGGGGTTCTCGTTCGGGGTTTGAAGTTTAGCGTTCGGGTTCGGGTTTTTTGGGTTTTCATGTTCGGGGTTCGGGGTTCGGGGTTTCGCGTAAGGGTTTTGGGGTTTTCACGGTTCAGGGTTTCGCTGTGGGGATTCGGGGTTTTCGGGGTCGGGGTTTCGGGTGTGGGGTTTGGGGTTTCGGGGTTTGGGGTTTTAGTTTTGCGGTTTCGCGGTTTGGGGTTTCGGGTTCAGTGTTTCGCATGCTCGGTACGAGGTTTTCGGGTTTGACAGTTTGGGGTTTCAATTTGTAGGGTTTCGCGGTTTGGGGGTTCAGGGTTGAGGTTTCGCGGTTCAGGGGGAAAGGTTGGGGGATTTCACGGTTCGGGGGTTTGGAGTTTGGGGTTTCGTGGTTCGGGGTTTCGCGGTTCGGGGTTTCGCGGTTCGGGGTTTGCGTTCGGGTGTTGGTTTCGGGGTTTCGAGGTTCGGGGTTTCGCGGTTTGAGGTTTCGTGGTTCGGGGTTTCACGGTTCGGGGATTAGGATTTCAGGTTTAAGGGCAAAGGTTAGGGTTTTCGGGTTTAGGTTGGGGGGTTTGAAGTTTGGGGTTCGGGGTTTTCGAGATTTGGGGTTTTGCGGTTCAGGGTTTCGAGTTCGGGTTTTGTGGGTTCAGGGTTTCTCGGTTCGAGGTTTGGAGTTCAGGTTTTGTGGGTTCAGGGTTTCGCGGTTCAGGGTTTGGCGTTCGGGTTTTGAGGTTTTCGGGTGTTTGCGTTCGGGGTTCCTAGTTTCGTGTTCGGGGTTCGAGGTTTTCGGGGGTTCGCGTTCGGGGTTCGAGGTTTCTCGGTTCGGGGTTTCGAATGGAGGTTTAGGGTTTCGGGTTTTCACGGTTCAGGGTTTCGGGTACGGGGTTTCGAGGATTTCGAGGTTTGGGGTTTCGAGGTTCGGCGTTTCGGGTTTGGGTTTCGGGTTCGGGGTTTCGCGGTTCACGGTTTCGGGGTTCAGGGTTTGGCGTTCGGGGCTCGGGGTTTTCAGGGTTCGGGTTTCGCGTTCAGTGTTCTTTGTTTTCGGGTTTTCTCGGTTTGTGATTTCCAGGTTCGAGGTTTCGGGTTCGAGGTTTCGCGTTCAAGGTTTTAGAGGTTTCGCGGTTCGGGGTTTCGGGTTCAGTATTTCGAGGTTCGGGGTTTGGAGTTCGGGTTTTGTGGGTTCACGGTTTCGCGGTTCGGGGTTTTCGAGGTTCGGGGTTTCGGGTTCAGGATTTCGAGGTTCGGGGTTTCATGTTTCGGGGTTTCGGGTTGGGGTTTAGTGGGTTCTTGGTTTCGCGGTTCATAGTTTTTGGTTTAGGGGTTTAGGGTTTCGGGGTTTCGCGGTTTCGGGTTCAGGGTTTCGGTTTCGAGATTCCGCGGTTCGGGGTTTCCAAGGTTCAAGGTTTCAGGTTCGGGATTTCAGATTCAGGTTTTCACGGTTTGGGGTTCACGTTCGCGTTTCAGGGTTTCGCGTTCGGGGTGTTCGGGGTTCGGGGTTTCGCCTTCGGGGTTTGGGGTTTTCCCGGTTCGATATTTCCAAGTTCGGGGTTTCCGGTTCGAGGTTTTAGCGTTTCGGGGGTTTGAATTCGGGGTTCGGGGTTTCGGATTAGGAGTTTAGGGTTTTTGCGGTTCAGGGTTTTGGTTTTGCGGGTTCTGGGTTTTCGCGATTCGGGGTTTCGCGGTGGTGTTTTGAGGTTTTTGGGGGTTCGCATTCGGGGTTTCGCGTTATGGTTTTGGGGTTTTCACGGTTCAGAGTTTCGCGTTGGGGGCTCGGGGTTTTTGGGGTTTCGCGTTCGGGGATTCGTGTTTGGGGTTTCATGATTGGCGGTTCGGGTGTTGATAGTCGGGGTTTCGGTGTTTCTCATTCGGTGTTTTTGAGGTTCGGGGTTTCTGGTTCGGTGTTTCAGGGTTCACGGTTCTGCGGTTCAGGGGTTTCAAGGTTTGGGGTTTCGGGGTTTCTCGTTCGTGGTTTTCGGGGTTTTGGTTCCCGGTTCAGGGTTTTGTGTTCGGGGTTTTCGGGGTTTAGAGGTGTTGGTTTTTTTCAGGGTTTCGAGGTTCGGGTTTTGGCGGTTCAGGGTTTCGGGTTCAGATTTGGCGAGGTCTGGGTTTTGCGGTTCGGGGTTTTGTGTTCGGGGTTTCACTTTAGGGTTGTGGGGTTTTCATGGTTCGGCGTTTTCACGGTTCGAGGTCTTGCGTTCGGGTTTTGTGGGTTCACGGTTTCGCGGTTCGGGGTTTGGGTTTCAGGATTTCGAGGTTCGGGGTTTCATGTTTCGGGGTTTCGGGCTGGGGTTTAGTGGGTTCTTGGTTTCGCGGTTCATAGTTTTTTGGTTTAGGGGTTTGGGGTTTCGGGGGTTTCGCGGTTTCGGGTTCAGGGGTTTCGGTTTCGAGCTTCCGCAGTTCGGGGTTTCAAGGTTCAAGGTTTCAGGTTCGGGATTTCGGATTCAGGTTTTTCACGGTTTGGGGTTCACGCTCAGGGTTTGGGGGTTTTCGCGTTTCAGGGTTTCGCGTTCGGGGTGTTCGGGGTTCGGGGTTTCGCCTTCGGGGTTTGGGGGTTTTCCGGTTCGGTATTTCAAGTTCGGGGTTTCTGGTTCGAGGTTTTAGCGTTTCGGGGTTTTCGAATTCGGGGTTCGGGGTTTCGGATTAGGAGTTTAGGGTTTTGCGGTTCAGGGGTTTTGGTTTTGCGGGTTCTGGGTTTCGCGATTCGGGGTTTCGCGGTGGTGTTTTGAGGTTTTTGGGGGTTCGCATTCGGGGTTTTCGCGTTATGGTTTTGGGGGTTTTCACGGTTCAGAGTTTCGCGTTGGGGGGCTCGGGGTTTTTGGGGGTTTCGCGTTCGGGGATTCGTGTTTGGGGTTTCATGATTGGCGGTTCGGGTTTTGATAGTCGGGGTTTCGGTGTTTCTCATTCGGTGTTTTTGAGGTTCGGGGTTTCTGGTTCGGTGTTTCAGGGTTCACGGTTCTGCGGTTCAGGGGTTTCAAGGTTTGGGGTTTCGGGGTTTCTCGTTCGTGGTTTTCGGGGTTTTGGTTCCCGGTTCAGGGTTTTGTGTTCGGGGTTTTCGGGGTTTAGAGGTGTTGGTTTTTTTCAGGGTTTCGAGGTTCGGGTTTTGGCGGTTCAGGGTTTCGGGTTCAGATTTGGCGAGGTCTGGGTTTTGCGGTTCGGGGTTTTGTGTTCGGGGTTTCACTTTAGGGTTGTGGGGTTTTCATGGTTCGGCGTTTTCACGGTTCGAGGTCTTGCGTTCGGGTTTTGTGGGTTCACGGTTTCGCGGTTCGGGGTTTGGGTTTCAGGATTTCGAGGTTCGGGGTTTCATGTTTCGGGGTTTCGGGCTGGGGTTTAGTGGGTTCTTGGTTTCGCGGTTCATAGTTTTTGGTTTAGGGGTTTGGGGTTTCGGGGTTTCGCGGTTTCGGGTTCAGGGTTTCGGTTTCGAGCTTCCGCAGTTCGGGGTTTCCAAGGTTCAAGGTTTCAGGTTCGGGATTTCGGATTCAGGTTTTCACGGTTTGGGGTTCACGTTCAGGGTTTGGGGTTTTCGCGTTTCAGGGTTTCGCGTTCGGGGTGTTCGGGGTTCGGGGTTTCGCCTTCGGGGTTTGGGGTTTTCCCGGTTCGGTATTTCCAAGTTCGGGGTTTCTGGTTCGAGGTTTTAGCGTTTCGGGGTTTCGAATTCGGGGTTCGGGGTTTCGGATTAGGAGTTTAGGGTTTTGCGGTTCAGGGTTTTGGTTTTGCGGGTTCTGGGTTTCGCGATTCGGGGTTTCGCGGTGGTGTTTTGAGGTTTTTGGGGGTTCGCATTCGGGGTTTCGCGTTATGGTTTTGGGGTTTTCACGGTTCAGAGTTTCGCGTTGGGGGCTCGGGGTTTTTGGGGTTTCGCGTTCGGGGATTCGTGTTTGGGGTTTCATGATTGGCGGTTCGGGTTTTGATAGTCGGGGTTTCGGTGTTTCTCATTCGGTGTTTTTGAGGTTCGGGGTTTCTGGTTCGGTGTTTCAGGGTTCACGGTTCTGCGGTTCAGGGGTTTCAAGGTTTGGGGTTTCGGGGTTCGGGGTTTCTCGTTCGTGGTTTTCGGGGTTTCGGTTCCCGGTTCAGGGTTTTGTGTTCGGGGTTTTCGGGGTTTAGAGGTGTTGGTTTTTTTCAGGGTTTCGAGGTTCGGGTTTTGGCGGTTCAGGGTTTCGGGTTCAGATTTGGCGAGGTCTGGGTTTTGCGGTTCGGGGTTTTGTGTTCGGGGTTTCACTTTAGGGTTGTGGGGTTTTCATGGTTCGGCGTTTTCACGGTTCGAGGTCTTGCGTTCGGGTTTTGTGGGTTCACGGTTTCACGGTTCGGGGTTTCGGGTTCAGGATTTCGAGGTTCGGGGTTTCATGTTTCGGGGTTTCGGGTTGGGGTTTATTGGGTTCTTGGTTTCGCGGTTCATAGTTTTTGGTTTAGGGGTTTAGGGTTTCGGGGTTTCGCGGTTTCGGGTTCAGGGTTTCGGTTTCGAGATTCCGCGGTTCGGGGTTTCCAAGGTTCAAGGTTTCAGGTTCGGGATTTCGGATTCAGGTTTTCACGGTTTGGGGTTCACGTTCGGGGTTTGGGGTTTTCGCGTTTCAGGGTTTCGCGTTCGGGGTGTTCGGGGTTCGGGGTTTCGCCTTCGGGGTTTGGGGTTTTCCCGGTTCGGTATTTCCAAGTTCGGGGTTTCTGGTTCGAGGTTTTAGCGTTCGGGGTTTTAGGGGTTTCGCGATTCAGGGTTTTCTAGGATCGGGGTTTCGGGTGACGGTTAACAGGTTTCGCAGTTCCGGTTTTTCGGGTGACGATTTTAGGGTTTCGGGGTTTCATGGCTTGGGGTTTTCACGGTTCAGGTATTTCAAGTTCAGGGTTTTATGTTCGGGGTTCAGGGTTTCGGTTTCGGGGTTTCGAATTCGGGGTTCGGGGTTCGGGGTTTCGGATTAGGAGTTTAGGGTTTTGCGGTTCAGGGTTTTGGTTTTGCGGGTTCTGGGTTTCGCGATTCGGGGTTTCGCGGTGGTGTTTTGAGGTTTTCGGGGGTTCGCATTCGGGGGTTCGCGTTATGGTTTTAGGGTTTTCACGGTTCAGAGTTTCGCGTTGGGGGCTCGGGGTTTTTGGGGTTTCGCGTTCGGGGATTCGTGTTTGGGGTTTCATGATTGGCGGTTCGGGTTTTGATAGTCGGGGTTTCGGTGTTTCTCATTCGGTGTTTTTGAGGTTCGGGGTTTCTGGTTCGGTGTTTCAGGGTTCACGGTTCTGCGGTTCAGGGGTTTCAAGGTTTGGGGTTTCGGGGTTCGGGGTTTCGCGTTCGTGGTTTTCGGGGTTTCGGTTCCCGGTTCAGGGTTTTGTGTTCGGGGTTTTCGGGGTTTAGAGGTGTTGGTTTTTTTCGGGGTTTCGAGGTTCGGGTTTTGGCGGTTCAGGGTTTCGGGTTCAGATTTGGCAAGGTCTGGGTTTTGCGGTTCGGGGTTTCGCGTTCGGGGTTTCACTTTAGGGTTGTGGGGTTTTCATGGTTCGGCGTTTTCACGGTTCGAGGTCTTGCGTTCGAGGTTTTGAGGTTTTCGGTTGTTTGCGTTCGGGGTTCCGGGTTTCGCGTTTTGGGTTCGATGTTTTCAGGGGTTCGCGATCGGGGATCGATGTTTCTCGGTTCGGTGTTTTGGATGGGGGGTTTAGGGTTTTAGGCTTTCACGGTTCGGGGTTTCGGGTACGTGTTTTTGGGTTTCAGGTTTAGGGTTTCGGGGTTTGGGTTACTGTTTTCGGGTTAAGGTTGGGGGTTCGGGGTTTTCGGGGTTCGTGGTTTCGGGTTCGGGGTTTCGGGTTAGTGTTTTAGGGTTTAGGGTTTCGAGGTTTGGATTACTGTTTTTGGGTTAAGGTTGGGGGGTTTGGGGTTTTCGAGGGTCGCGATTTCGGGTTCAGGGTTTCGCAGTTCATGGTTTCGGGATTTCGCGTTCGGGGTTCGAGGTTTTCATGGTTTCGTGTTCGGGTTTTTGGGATGTCGCGGTTCAGGGTTTCGGGTTAGGGGTTTCGCGTTTCGGCGTTTCGGGTTCGAGGTTCGTTGTTTTTGGCTTTAAGGGTTCGGGGTTTCCAAGTTCGAGGTTTGGGGTTCGGGGTTTCATGTTCGGGCTTTCGGGAACCGGATTTTCGCGTTCGGGTTTTGGGGTTTTGCGTTCGGGGTTTTCCCGGTTCGGTATTTCCAGGTTCGGGGTTTCAGGTTCGAGATTTTGGCGTTCGGGGTTTTCAGGGGTTTCGCGGTTCGAGGTTCCGGTACGCAGTTTCGAGATTCAGGGTTTCGGGTTTGGGGTGTCGAGGTTCAGGGTGTCGGGTTCGGGTTTTCAGGTTCGGGGTTTCGGGTTTGGGGATTCGAGGTTCAGGGTTTCGGGTTTTCGACGTTCAAGGTTTGGAGGTTTGGGGTTTCGATTCGGGTTCCCGGTTTCAAGGTTCGGGGTTTCCGGTTCGGGTTTTCGGGTTAGTGTTTTAGGGTTTCGGGGTTAGGGTTACCGTTTTCGGGTTTAGGTTGGGGGGGTTCAGGGTTTTCAAGGTTCACTGTTTCAGGTTTGGGTGTTCGCGGTACGGGGTTCGAGGTTCGAGGTTTTCAGGGTTTCGCGTTGGGGGTTCGGGGTTGTCACGATTTGGGGTTTCGGGTTCGGGTTTTCGTGGTTTGATGTTTCGGGTTCGGGGTTTGGGGTTCGGTGTTTCGCGTTAGGGTTTTTTTTTTTGGGTTTTGCGGTTTCGAAGTTTTGTGGTATGGGGTTTTCGATTCGAAGTGTCGCGTTCGGGGTTCGAGGTTTTCTAGGGTTCGGCGTTTCGCGTTCGGGGTTTTGGGTTACGCGTTAGTGTTTTGGGGTTTTCCGGTTCGGGGTTTCGCGTTGGGGGTTCGGGGTTTTTCGGGATTCAGGGTTTCGTGTTACGGTTTCGAGGTTTTCACGGTTCGGGGATTTCAGGTTCGGGGTTCAGGGTTTCGGGTGCGGGGTTTGGGGGTTTGGGGGTTTGGGTTTCGACTTTGGGGTTTCAAGGTCGGGGTTTCGGGTTAGGGGTTTAGGGTTTTGCGTTCGGGTTTTGAGGTTTTTGGCGGTTCGCATTCAGTGTTCGGGGTATCGCGTTCGCATTTGGGGTTTCGCGTTGGGGTTTCGGAGTTTCGCGTTCAGGGTTTCGTGTTTAGAGTTACGGGGTTTTACGGTTCAGGGTTTGGTGGTCGGTTTTAGGTTCGGGGTTTTTGGGGGTTCTCGTTCGGGGTTCGAGGTTTAGCGTTCGAGTTCGGGGTTTTCGGGTTTTCATGTTCGGGGTTCGAGGTTTAGCGTTCGAGTTCGGGGTTTTCGGGTTTTCATGTTCGGGGTTCGGGGTTTCGAGTTAGGGTTTCGGGGTTTTCACGGTTCAGGGTTTCGCTTTGGGGATTCGGGGTTTTCAGGGTTTGCGGTTTCACGTTCGGGGTTAGGGGTTTCGCGTTTCGGGTTTTCGGGTTTGGGGGTTTCGGGTGTGGGGTTTGGGGGTTTGGGGGTTTCGGGGGTTTAGCGGTTCAGGGGTTTTAGTTTTACGGTTTTCGCGGTTTGGGGTTCAGTGTTTCGCTTGCTCGGTTCGAGGTTTTCGAGGGTTTCACGGTTTGGGGGTTTCGGGTTGTGAGGGTTTCGCGGTTTGGGGGGTTCAGGGGTTGAGGTTTCGCGGTTCAGTGGTACGGGTTCGCGGTTTTTCGCTTTTCGGGGTTTCGGCACGGGGTTTCGAGGTTCGGGGTTTCGGGTTCGGGGTTTCACTCGGGATTTCGCGTTTGGGGGTTCTAGGTTTCAGGATTTCACGTTAGGGGGTCGGGGTTGTCGTTGTTCGGGGTTTCGAGGTTCGGGGTTTGGTGTTCGTGGTTTTCGTGGTTCAGGGATTCTTTGTTTTCTGGGGTTCCGGGTTTCGTGTTCGTGGTTTTCCCTGGCTCGGGATTTCTAGTTTCGAGATTTCGCGCTCGGGGTTTTAGGGGTTTCGCAGTTTCGGGGTTTTCGAGGTTCGAGGGTTTTCGAGGTTCGTGGGTTTTCGCGGTTCGGGATTTGGTTTCGAGGTTTCACGGTTCGGGGTTTCGGATTAGGGTTTAGTGGGTTCCCGGTTTCGCGGTTAAGGGTTTTCGAGGTTCGGGGTTTTGGTTTCGAGATTTCATGTGAGGGTTCGGGGTTTTCGGAGTTCAGGTTTTCGCATTCAGGGTCTTTGGGGTTTCGTGTTTGGGGTTTGGTTTTCGCGATTCGTGGTTTTGGTTTCGGGATTGCGCAGTTTGGGGTTTTGCGGTTCGGGGTTTGGGGTAACAGGTTTCGCAGTTCGGGTTTTTCGGGTGAGGGTTTTAGGGTTTCGGGGTTTCACGGTTTAGGGTTTTTCACTGCGATTTCGCTCGGATTCGAGGTTTTCGTGGTTTCGTGTTAGGGGTTTTGGGTTGTCGCGGTTTAGGGTTTCTGGGTTCGGGGTTTCGCGGTTCGGCGTTTCGGGTTCAAGGTTCGTTGTTTTTGGCTTTAAGGGTTCGTAGTTTCCAAGTTCTGGGGTTTGGGGTTCGGCTTTCACGTTCGGGCTTTCGGGTTCTGGGATTTTTCGTGTTCTGGGGTTCTGGGGTTGCGCTCAGGATTTTCCCTGGCTTTGGTATTTCCCGTGTTCTGGGGTTTCATGTTCGCGGTTTTGGCGTCTGGGGTTTTAGGGGTTTCGCGGTTCTGGGGTTTTGGGTCTCGTGGTTTCGCGTTAAGGTTTTCGCGGTTCGGGGTTTTTGGTCTCTGGATTTCACGCTTGGGGTTTTGCGGTTCTGGGGTTTTGGGTTCGGGTTTAGCAGGTGCAAATGTGCTCTCGCCATCTCGGGTTTTTCGGGTGAGGGTTTTAGGATTTTGGAGTCTCACCCTGTCCCTGGGCTTTTCGAGGTTCCGGGCTTTCTGGGTTAGGGGTTTAGGATTTAGTGTTTCGAGGTTTTCACTGCTGGGGGATTTTAGGTCCTGGGGTCTCGTGTTTGCGGCTTTTGTGGTTCAGCTTTTTGGTGGTGGGGGTTTCGAGTTTCTGTTTCTTGTTTGGTGTTTTCGAGGTTCTGGGGTTTCGTGGTCTCGGGATTTTCTGGCTCTGGGGTTTCGCGCTTTCACTGGCTTTTGCGGTTCGTGGGTTTCGAGGTTCTGGGGTTTCGCGGTTTGGGGTTTCGTGTTTCTGGGTTTTCGTGGTTTCGGCTCTCGATTCGTGGTTTCATGTCTGGTTTTCGCTGGTGTTTCGAGGTTCGTGGATTTTGCCGCTCAGTGGTGTCGGCTTTCGAGGTTCGGGTTTCGAGTTCAGTTTTGCGGTGTTCCTGATTTCGCGGCTCGAGGTTTCGAGGTTCGGGTTTCGCTCGGGGTTCGAGGTTTTAGGGTGTTCACGTTCGGGGTTTGGGGTTTGGCGTTCAGTGTTCGGGGTTTTCTGGGTTTTCACTGCTCGCTTTTCAACGTTCGGGTTTTCGTGGATTTCGTGTTCGGGGTTTCAAGGTTTTCATGGTCCCGGATTCACGTTGGGGTTCGGGGTTTCGAGTTCGGGGTTTCTGGTTTCGTTGTTCTGGGGTTTAGGATTTCGTGTTTTGGGGGTAAAGGTTAGGTTTTTTCTGGGTTTAGGTTGTGGGATTTGGGGGTTTGGGGTTCTGGGGTTTTCAAGGTTTGGGGTTTCGCGGTTCGGGGTTACTGGGTTTTCTAGGTTTCGCGCTCGGGGTTTTCGAGGTTTCGTGTTCTGGGGTTTCGCGGGGTTTCAGCTACTGGGGTTTTGAGGTTCTGGGGTTTCGAGGATCTGGGGTTTCCAGTGTTCATGGTTTCTCGGTTCTGGGGTATCAGTTTGGGGTTTTGCGGTTCAGTGGTTTCGAGTCGGGTTTTGTGGGTTCAGTGGTTTCACGGTTCACGGCTTGGCGCTCGTTTCGAGGTTTTTGGGTGTTCACGCTTGGGGTTCCGGCTTTCGCATTCAGTGGTTCAAGGTTTTTGGGGGTTCAAGGCTTGGGGTTCGAGGTGTCTCGGCTTTGGGGTTTCGGGTTCGGGGTTTCGGTGCATGGGTTTCGAGGTTGGGGGTTACTGGGTCTCGGGGTTTCGGGTTCGGGTTTCGCGGTTCGGGATTTTGGGTTAGTGTTTTAGGGTTCGGGTTTAGGGTTTCGTAGTTTGGGTTACTGCTGTGCTTTCGGTTGGGGGGTTCGAAAGTTTTCGAGGTTCCCTGCTTTCGGCTATGTAGCTCGAGGTTCTGGGGTTTCGGGTTCTGGGGTGTCGAGGTCTCGTGGTCTCGGGTCCTGGGATTTCGAGGTCTAGGGTCTCGGGTTTTCTGGGTGATGGGCTTTCGACGTCCCTGGGGTTTCTGGGGTCCGGGGTTTTCGAGGTTCGGGGTTTCGGGTTCAGTTCTGGGGTCCGGGGTTTCGAGTTAGGGTTTCGGGGTTTTCACTGGCCTCGTGGTTTCGCTTTGGGGATTCGGGGTTTTTCGGGGTTTGCGGTTTCACGTTCGGGGTCTCGGGGTTTCACGCTTCGGGTTTGGGGTTTCGGGTGTGGGGTTTGGGGTTTCGGGGTTTAGCGGTTCAGTGGTTTTTAGTTTTACTGGGCTTCGCGGCTTTGGGGGTTCAAGTGTTTCGCTTGCTCTGTCTCGAGGTTTTCTGGTTTCACGGGCTTTGGGGTTTCTGATTGTAGGGTTTTCGCGGTTTGGGGGGTTCGAGGGTTGAGGTTTCGCGGTTCAGGTACCGGGTTCGCGGTTTTCGCTTTCGGGGTTTCGGCACCGGGGTTTCGAGGTTCGGGGTTTCTGGGTTCTGGGTTTCACTCGGGATTTCGCGTTTGGGGTTGTAGGTTTCAGTGATTTCACGTTAGGGGGCTCGGGGTTGTCGTTGTTCGGGGTTTCGAGTTTCGGGGATTTGGTTTCGAGGTTTCACTGGTCTCGGGGTTTCTGATTAGGGTTTAGTGGGTTCCCTGGGCTTTCACTGCTAAGGGTTTTCGAGGTTCTGGGGTTTTGGTTTCGAGATTTCATGTGAGGGTTCTGGGGTTTTCTGAGTTCAGTGCTTTTCGCATTCAGTGGTCTTCGGGGTTTCGTGTTTGGGGGTTTGGTTTTCGCGATTCGTGGTTTTGGTTTCTGGATTGCGCAGCTTTGGGGGTTTTGCGGTTCGGGGTTTGGGGTAACAGTGTTTCGCAGCTCGGGTTTTTTCTGGGTGAGGGTTTTAGGGTTTCGGGGTTTCACTGCTTAGGGTTTTCACTGCTCGGGATTTCACGCTCGGGATTCGAGGTTTTCGTGGTTTCGTGTTAGGGGTTTTGGGTTGTCGCGGTTTAGGGTTTCGGGTTCGGGGTTTCGCGGTTCGGCGCTTCGGGTTCAAGGTTCGTTGTTTTTGGCTTTAAGGGTTCGTAGTTTCCAAGTTCTGGGGTTTGGGGTTCTGGGCTTTCACGTTCGAGCTTTCGGGTTCGGGATTTTCGTGTTCTGGGGTTCTGGGGTTGCGCTCGTGATTTTCCTGGCTTGGTATTTCCGTGTTCGGGGTTTCATGTTCGCGGTTTTGGCGCTCGGGGTTTTAGGGGTTTTCGCGGTTCGGGTTTTGGGTTCGTGGTTTCGCGTTAAGGTTTTCACTGCTCGGGGTTTTGGTTTCTGGGATTTCACAGCTTTGGGGGTTTTGCGTGTTCTGGGGTTTTGGGTTCTGGGTTTAGCAGTGTAATGTGTTCTCGCCATTCGGGTTTTTCTGGGTGAGGGTTTTAGGATTTTGGAGTTTCACTGTCTCGGGGTTTTCGAGGTTCCGGGTTTCGGGTTAGGGGTTTAGGATTTAGTGTTTCTGGGTTTTCACGGCTGGGGGGATTTTAGGTTCTGGGGTTTCGTGTTTGCGGCTTTTGTGGTTCAGCTTTTTGGTGGTGGGGGGTTTCGAGTTTCGTGTTTCTTGTTTGGTGTTTTCGAGGTTCTGGGGTTTCGTGGTTCGGGATTTTCTGCCTCGGGTTTCGCGCTTCACTGGCTTTTGCGGTTCAGTGGGTTTCGAGGTTCGGGGGTTTCGCGGTTTGGGGTTTCGTGTTCCGGGGTTTTCGTGGTTTCTGCTCTCGATTCAGTGGTTTCATGTTCTGGGTTTTCGCTTTTGGTGTTTCGAGGTTCAGGATTTTGCCGCTCAGTGTGTCGGCTTTCGAGGTTCTGGGTTTCGAGTTCAGTTTTGCGTGTTCTGGATTTCGCGGCTCGAGGTTTCGAGGTTCGGGGTTTCGCGCTCGGGGTTCGAGGTTTTTAGGGTGTTCACGTCGGGGTTTGGGGGTTTGGCTGCTCAGTGTTCGGGGTTTTCTGGGTTTTTCACTGCTCTGCGTTTTCAACGTTCGGGGTTTTCGTGGATTTCTGGGTTCTGGGGTTTCAAGGTTTTCATGGTCCGGGATTCACGTTGGGGTTCTGGGGTTTCGAGTTCGGGGTTTTCGGGTTTCGTTCTGGGGTTTAGGATTTCAGTGTTTTGGGGGTAAAGGTTAGGTTTTTTCTGGGTTTAGGTTGTGGGATTTGGGGGTTTGGGGTTCTGGGGTTTTCAAGGTTTGGGGTTTCGCTGTTCGGGGTTACTGGGTTTTCTAGGTTTCGCGCTCGGGGTTTTCGAGGTTTCGTGTTCTGGGGTTTCGCTGGGGTTTCAAGCTACTGGGGTTTTGAGGTTCTGGGGTTTCGAGGATCTGGGGTTTCCGTGTTCATGGTTTCTGGTTCTGGGGTATCAGTTTGGGGTTTTGCGGTTCAGTGGTTTCGAGTCGGGTTTTGTGGGTTCGTGGTTTCACTGGGCTCACGCTTTGGCGTCTCGTTTCGAGGTTTTTTGGGTGTTCACGCTTTGGGGTTCCGGGTTTCGCATTCAGTGGTTCAAGGTTTTTGGGGGGTTCGGCTTTGGGGGTTCGAGGTGTCTCGGCTTTGGGGGTTTCGGGTGGGGGGTTTAGGGTTTCGGGTTTTCATGGTTCGGGGTTTTTGCTGTCAGTGGTTTCTGCACTGGGTTTCGAGGTTGGGGGTTACTGTTCGGGGTTTCGGGTTCTGGGTTTCGCGGTTCGGGATTTTGGGTTAGTGTTTTAGGGTTCTGGGTTTAGGGTTTCGTAGTTTGGGTTACCGCTTTTCGTGTTTCGGTTGGGGGGTTCGAAAGTTTTCGAGGTTCCCTGCTTCTGCTATGCAGCTTTCGAGGTTCTGGGGTTTCTGGGTTCTGGGGTGTCGAGGTTCGTGGTTTCTGGGTCCCTGGATTTCGAGGTTTAGGGTTTCGGGTTTTCGGGTGATGGGGTTTCGACGTTCGGGGTTTCGGGCTCGGGGTTTCGAGGTTCGGGGTTTCGGGTTCGAGTTCGGGGTCTCGGGGTTTCGAGTTAGGGTTTCGGGGTTTTCACTGGGCTCAGTGGTTTCGCTTTGGGGATTCTGGGGTTTTCTGGGGTTTGCGGTTTCACGTTCGGGGTCTCGGGGTTTTCGCGTTTCGGGTTTGGGGTTTCGGGTGTGGGGTTTGGGGGTTTCGGGGTTTAGCTGGGTTCAGTGGTTTTTAGTTTTACGGTTTCGCGGTTTGGGGTTCAAGTGTTTCGCTTGCTCTGGGTGCGAGGTTTTCTGGGTTTCACGGGCTTTGGGGGTTTCGGGATTGTAGGGTTTCGCGGTTTGGGGGGTTCAGTGGTTGAGGTTTCGCGGTTCAGGGTACCGGGTTCGCGGTTTTCGCTCGGGGTTTCGTGCACGGGGTTTCGAGGTTCGGGGTTTCGGGTTCGGGGTTTCAATTCGGGATTTCGCGTTTGGGGTTGTAGGTTTCAGGATTTCACGTTAGGGGGTCGGGGTTGTCGTTGTTCGGGGTTTCGAGTTTCGGGGATTTGGTTTCGAGGTTTCACGGTTCGGGGTTTCGGATTAGGGTTTAGTGGGTTCCCGGTTTCACGGTTAAGGGTTTTCGAGGTTCGGGGTTTTGGTTTCGAGATTTCATGTGAGGGTTCTGGGGTTTTCTGAGTTCGAGTTTTCGCATTCGTGGTCTTCGGGGTTTCGTGTTTGGGGGTTTGGTTTTCGCGATTCGTGGTTTTGGTTTCTGGATTGCGCAGTTTGGGGGTTTTGCGGGTTCGGGGTTTGGGGTAATGTGTTTCGCAGCTCGGGTTTTTCTGGGTGAGGGTTTTAGGGTTTCTGGGGTTTCACGGCTTAGGGTTTTCACGGTTCGGGATTTCACGCTCGGGATTCGAGGTTTTCGTGGTTTCGTGTTAGGGGTTTTGGGTTGTCGCGGTTTAGGGTTTCGGGTTCTGGGGTTTCGCGGTTCGACGCTTTCGGGTTCAAGGTTCGTTGTTTTTGGCTTTAAGGGTTCGTAGTTTCCAAGTTCGGGGTTTGGGGTTCTGGGCTTTCACGTTCGGGCTTTCGGGTTCGGGATTTTCGTGTTCTGGGGTTCGGGGTTGCGTTCGTGATTTTCCCTGGCTTTGGTATTTCCGTGTTCTGGGGTTTCATGTTCGCGGTTTTGGCGTCTCGGGGTTTTAGGGGTTTTCGCGGTTCGGGGTTTTGGGGTTCGTGGTTTCGCGTTAAGGTTTTCACGGTTCTGGGGTTTTGGTTTCTGGATTTCACAGCTTTGGGGGTTTTGCGGTTCTGGGGTTTTGGGTTCGGGTTTAGCAGTGTAAATGTGTTTCGCCATTCGGGTTTTTCTGGGTGAGGGTTTTAGGATTTTGGAGTTTCACTGCTCTGGGGTTTTCGAGGTTCCGGGTTTCGGGTTAGGGGTTTAGGATTTAGTGTTTCGGGGTTTTCACTGGGCTGGGGGATTTTAGGTTCTGGGGTTTCGTGTTTGCGGTTTTGTGGTTCGCTTTTTGGTGGTGGGGGTTTCGAGTTTCGGTGTTTCTTGTTTGGTGTTTTCGAGGTTCGGGGTTTCGTGGTTCGGGATTTTCGGTTCTGGGTTTCGCGTTTCACGGTTTTGCGGTTCAGGGGTTTCGAGGTTCGGGGGTTTCGCGGTTTGGGGTTTCGTGTTCTGGGTTTTCAGGGTTTCGGTTCTCGATTCAGGGTTTCATGTTCGGGTTTTCAGTTTTGGTGTTTCGAGGTTCAGGATTTTGCCGCTCGTGGTGCTCGGCTTTCGAGGTTCGGGTTTCGAGTTCAGGGTTTTGCGGTGTTCTGATTTCGCGGTTCGAGGTTTCGAGGTTCGGGGTTTCGCGCTCGGGGTTCGAGGTTTTAGGGTGTTCACGTTCGGGGTTTGGGGTTTGGCGTTCGAGTTCTGGGGTTTTCGGGGTTTTTCACTGGGCTCTGCGTTTTCAACGTTCGGGGTTTTCGTGGATTTCGGCTCTGGGGTTTCAAGGTTTTCATGGTCCCGGGATTCACGTTGGGGTTCGGGGTTTCGAGTTTCGGGGTTTCGTTGTTCTGGGGTTTAGGATTTCGGGTTTTGGGGGTAAAGGTTAGGTTTTTTCGGGTTTAGGTTGTGGGATTTGGGGGTTTGGGGGTTCTGGGGTTTTCAAGGTTTGGGGGTTTCGCGGTTCGGGGTTACTGGGTTTTTCTAGGTTTCGCGTCTCGGGGTTTTCGAGGTTTCGTGTTCTGGGGTTTCGCTGGGGTTTCAAGCTACTGGGGTTTTGAGGTTCTGGGGTTTCGAGGATCTGGGGTTTCCGTGTTCATGGTTTCCCGGTTCTGGGGTATCAAGTTTGGGGTTTTGCGGTTCAGTGGTTTCGAGTCGGGTTTTGTGGGTTCGTGGGTTTCACGGCTCACGGCTTTGGCGTTCGGTTTCGAGGTTTTTGGGTGTTCACGTTTGGGGTTCCGGGTTTCGTATTCAGTGGTTCAAGGTTTTTTGGGGGGTTCGCGTTTGGGGGTTCGAGGTGTCTCGGCTTTGGGGGTTTCGGGTGGGGGGGTTTAGGGTTTCTGGGTTTTCATGGTTCGGGGTTTTTGCTGTCTCGTGGTTTCGGGTACGGGGTTTCGAGGTTGGGGGTTACGGGTTCTGGGGTTTCGGGTTCTGGGTTTCGCGGTTCGGGGATTTTGGGTTAGTGTTTTAGGGTTCGGGTTTAGGGTTTCGTAGTTTGGGTTACCGCTTTTCGTGTTTCGGTTGGGGGTTCAAAGTTTTCGAGGTTCCCGGCTTTCGGTTATGCAGCTTTCGAGGTTCGGGGTTTCGGGTTCGGGGTGTCGAGGTTCGTGGTTTCGGGTTCTGGGATTTCGAGGTTCAGTGGTTTCGGGTTTTCGGGTGAGGGGTTTCGACGTCTCGGGGTTTCTGGGGTCCGGGGTTTCGAGGTTCGGGGTTTCGGGTTCGAGTTCGGGGTTCTGGGGTTTCGAGTTAGGGTTTCGGGGTTTTCACGGTCTCGTGGGTTTCGCTTTGGGGATTCGGGGTTTTCTGGGGTTTGCGGCTTTCACGCTCGGGGTTCGGGGTTTCGCGTTTCGGGGTTTGGGGTTTGGGGGTCTCGGGTGTGGGGTTTGGGGGTTTGGGGTTTCTGGGGTTTAGCTGTTCAGTGGTTTTAGTTTTACTGGCTTTCGCGGCTTTGGGGTTCAAGTAGTCTCGCTTGCTCTGGCTCGAGGTTTTCGGGGTTTCACTGGGCTTTGGGGGTTTCGGGTTGTAGGGTTTCGCGGTTTGGGGGGTTCGAGGGTTGAGGTTTCGCGGTTCAGGGTACGGGTTCGCGGTTTTCGCTTTTCGGGGTTTCGGGTACGGGGTTTCGAGGTTCGAGGTTTCGGGTTCGGGGTTTCAATTCGGGATTTCGCGCTTTGGGGGTTCTAGGTTTCGTGGATTTCACGTTAGGGGGCCTGGGGTTGTCGTTGTTCTGGGGTTTCGAGGTTCTGGGGTTTGGTGTTCGTGGTTTTCGTGGTTCAGGATTCTTGTTTTCTGGGGTTCCGGGTTTCGAGTTCGTGGTTTCCCTGCCTCGGGATTTCTAGTTTCGAGATTTCGCGTCTGGGGTTTTAGGGGTTTCGTAGCCTCGGGGTTTTCGAGGTTCGAGGGTTTTCGAGGTTCGTGGTTTTCGCGGTTCGGGATTTGGTTTCGAGGTTTCACTGGCTCGGGGTTTCTGATTAGGGTTTAGTGGGTTCCCGCTTTCGCGGTTAAGGGTTTTCGAGGTTCTGGGGTTTTGGTTTCAAGATTTCATGTGAGGGTTCGGGGTTTTCTGAGTTCGAGTTTTCGCATTCGTGGTCTTTGGGGGTTTCGTGGTTTGGGGGTTTGGTTTTCGCGATTCGTGGTTTTGGTTTCTGGATTGCGCAGCTTTGGGGGTTTTGCGGGTCTGGGGTTTGGGGGTAACGGGGTTTCGCAGCCTCGGGTTTTTCTGGGTGAGGGTTTTAGGGTTTCTGGGGTTTCACGGCTTTAGGGTTTTCACTGCGTTCGGGATTCGAGGTTTTCGTGGTTTCGTGTTAGGGGTTTTGGGTTGTCGCGGTTTAGGGTTTCGGGTTCGGGGTTTCGCGGTTCGGCGCTTTCGGGTTCAAGGTTCGTTGTTTTTGGCTTTAAGGGTTCGTAGTTTCCAAGTTCGGGGGTTTGGGGTTCGAGCTTTCACGTTCGGGCTTTCGGGTTCGGGATTTTCGTGTTCGGGGTTCGGGGTTGCGTTCGGGATTTTCCTGTTTGGTATTTCCGTGTTCGGGGTTTCATGTTCGCGGTTTTGGCGTCTGGGGTTTTAGGGGTTTCGCGGTTCGGGGTTTTGGGTCTGTGGTTTCGCGTTAAGGTTTTCACGGTTCGGGGTTTTGGTTTCGGGGATTTCACAGCTTTGGGGTTTTGCGGTTCGGGGTTTTGGGTTCGGGTTTAGCAGTGTAAATGTGTTTCGCCATTCGGGTTTTTTCGGGTGAGGGTTTTAGGATTTTGGAGTTTCACTGTTCGGGGTTTTCGAGGTTCCGGGTTTCGGGTTAGGGGTTTAGGATTTAGTGTTTCGGGGTTTTTCACGGTTGGGGGGATTTTAGGTTCGGGGTTTCGTGTTTGCGGTTTTGTGGTTCGCTTTTTGGTGGTGGGGGGTTTTCGAGTTTCGTGTTTCTTGTTTGGTGTTTTCGAGGTTCTGGGGTTTCGTGGTTCGGGATTTTCTGGCTCGGGTTTCGCGCTTTCACTGGTTTTGCGGTTCAGGGGTTTCGAGGTTCGGGGGTTTCGCGGTTTGGGGTTTCGTGTTCTGGGTTTTCAGGGTTTCGGTTCTCGATTCAGGGTTTCATGTTCGGGTTTTCAGTTTTGGTGTTTCGAGGTTCAGGATTTTGCCGTTCAGGGTGTCGGTTTCGAGGTTCGGGTTTCGAGTTCAGGTTTTGCAGGTTCTGGATTTCGCAGTTCGAGGTTTCGAGGTTCGGGGTTTCGCGTTCGGGGTTCGAGGTTTTAGGGTGTTCACGTTCGGGGTTTGGGGTTTGGCGTCTCGTGTTCTGGGGTTTTTCGGGGTTTTCACTGCTGCGCTTTTCAACGTTCGGGGTTTTCAGGATTTCGGGTTCGGGGTTTCAAGGTTTTCATGGTCCGGGGATTCATGTTGGGGTTCGGGGTTTCGGGGTTTCGTTGTTCGGGGTTTAGGATTTCAGGTTTTGGGGTAAAGGTTAGGTTTTTCGGGTTTAGGTTGTGGGATTTGGGGTTTGGGGTTCGGGGTTTTCAAGGTTTGGGGTTTCGCGGTTCGGGGTTACGGGTTTTCTAGGTTTCGCGTTCGGGGTTTTCGAGGTTTCAGGTTCGGGGTTTCGCGGGGTTTCAGTTACGGGGTTTTGAGGTTCGGGGTTTCGAGGATCGGGGTTTCCAGGTTCATGGTTTCTGGTTCGGGGTATCAGGTTTGGGGTTTTGCGGTTCAGGGTTTCGAGTCGGGTTTTGTGGGTTCAGGGTTTCACGGTTCGCGGTTTGGCGTTCTGGTTTCGAGGTTTTTGGGTGTTCACGTTTGGGGTTCCGGGTTTCGCATTCAGGGTTCAAGGTTTTTGGGGGTTCGCGTTTGGGGTTCGAGGTGTCTCGGTTTGGGGTTTCGGGTGGGGGGTTTAGGGTTTCGGGTTTTCATGGTTCGGGGTTTTTGCTGTTCAGGGTTTCGGGTACGGGGTTTCGAGGTTGGGGGTTACGGGTTCGGGGTTTCGGGTTCGGGTTTCGCGGTTCGGGATTTTGGGTTAGTGTTTTAGGGTTCGGGTTTAGGGTTTCAGAGTTTAGGTTACCGTTTTCAGGTTTCGGTTGGGGGGTTCGAAGTTTTCGAGGTTCCCGGTTTCGGTTATGCAGTTTCGAGGTTCTGGGTTTCGGGTTCGGGGTGTCGAGGTTCAGGGTTTCGGGTTCGGGGTGTCGAGGTTCAGGGTTTTGGCGTTCGGGGTTTTAGGGGTTTCGCGGTTCGGGGTTTTGGGTTCAGGGTTTCGCGTTAAGGTTTTCGCGGTTCGGGGTTTTGGTTTCGGGATTTCACAGTTTGGGGTTTTGCGGTTCGGGGTTTTGGGTTCGGGTTTAGCAGGTAACAGGTTTCGCCATTCGGGTTTTTCGGGTGAGGGTTTTAGGATTTTGGAGTTTCACGGTTCGGGGTTTTCGAGGTTCTGGGTTTCGGGTTAGGGGTTTAGGATTTAGTGTTTCGGGGTTTTCACGGTTGGGGGATTTTAGGTTCGGGGTTTCGTGTTTGCGGTTTTGTGGTTCAGTTTTTGGTGGTGGGGGTTTCGAGTTTCGGTGTTTCTTGTTTGGTGTTTTCGAGGTTCGGGGTTTCGTGGTTCGGGATTTTCGGTTCTGGGTTTCGCGTTTCACGGTTTTGCGGTTCAGGGGTTTCGAGGTTCGGGGGTTTCGCGGTTTGGGGTTTCGTGTTCTGGGTTTTCAGGGTTTCGGTTCTCGATTCAGGGTTTCATGTTCGGGTTTTCAGTTTTGGTGTTTCGAGGTTCAGGATTTTGCCGTTCAGGGTGTCGGTTTCGAGGTTCGGGTTTCGAGTTCAGGTTTTGCAGGTTCTGGATTTCGCGGTTCGAGGTTTCGAGGTTCGGGGTTTCGCGTTCGGGGTTCGAGGTTTTAGGGTGTTCACGTTCGGGGTTTGGGGTTTGGCGTTCAGGTTCGGGGTTTTCGGGGTTTTCACGGTTCTGCGTTTTCAACGTTCGGGGTTTTCAGGATTTCGGGTTCGGGGTTTCAAGGTTTTCATGGTCCGGGGATTCACGTTGGGGTTCGGGGTTTCGAGTTCGGGGTTTCGGGGTTTCGTTGTTCGGGGTTTAGGATTTCAGGTTTTGGGGTAAAGGGTTAGGTTTTTCGGGTTTAGGTTGTGGGATTTGGGGTTTGGGGTTCGGGGTTTTCAAGGTTTGGGGTTTCGCGGTTCGGGGTTACGGGTTTTCTAGGTTTCGCGTTCGGGGTTTTCGAGGTTTCAAGTTCGGGGTTTCGCGGGGTTTCAGTTACGGGGTTTTGAGGTTCGGGGTTTCGAGGATCGGGGTTTCCAGGTTCATGGTTTTACGGTTCGGGGTATCGGGTTTGGGGTTTTGCGGTTCGGGGGTTTTGAGTCGGGTTTTGTGGGTTCGGGGGTTTCACGGTTCACGGTTTGGCGTTACGTTTTCGAGGTTTTTGGGTGTTCACGTTTGGGGTTCGGGTTTTCGCATTCGGGGGTTCAAGGTTTTTGGGGGTTCGCGTTTGGGGTTCGAGGTGTCTCGGTTTGGGGTTTCGGGTGGGGGGTTTAGGGTTTCGGGTTTTCATGGTTCGGGGTTTTTGCTGTTCAGGGTTTCGGGTACGGGGTTTCGAGGTTGGGGGTTACGGGTTCGGGGTTTCGGGTTCGGGTTTCGCGGTTCGGGATTTTGGGTTAGTGTTTTAGGGTTCGGGTTTAGGGTTTCAGAGTTTGGGTTACCGTTTTCAGGTTTCGGTTGGGGGGTTCGAAGTTTTCGAGGTTCCCGGTTTCGGTTATGCAGTTTCGAGGTTCGGGGTTTCGGGTTCGGGGTGTCGAGGTTCAGGGTTTCGGGTTCGGGATTTCGAGGTTCAGGGTTTCGGGTTTTCGGGTGAGGGGTTTCGACGTTCGGGGTTTCGGGGTCGGGGTTTCGAGGTTCGGGGTTTCGGGTTCAGGTTCGGGGTTCGGGGTTTCGAGTTAGGGTTTCGGGGTTTTCACGGTTCAGGGTTTCGCTTTGGGGATTCGGGGTTTTCGGGGTTTGCGGTTTCACGTTCGGGGTTCGGGGTTTCGCGTTTCGGGTTTGGGGTTTCGGGTGTGGGGTTTGGGGTTTCGGGGTTTAGCGGTTCAGGGTTTTTAGTTTTACGGTTTCGCGGTTTGGGGTTCAGTGTTTCGCTTGCTCGGTTCGAGGTTTTCGGGGTTTCACGGTTTGGGGTTTCGGGTTGTAGGGTTTTCGCGGTTTGGGGGTTCGGGGTTGAGGTTTTCGCGGTTCGAGGGTACGGGTTCGCGGTTTTTCGCTTTCGGGGGTTTGGTGCACGGGGTTTCGAGGTTCGAGGGTTTCGGGTTCGGGGTTTCAATTCGGGATTTCGCGTTTGGGGTTCTAGGTTTCGAGGATTTCACGTTAGGGGGTCGGGGGTTGTCGTTGTTCGGGGTTTCGAGGTTCGGGGTTTGGTGTTCGGGGGTTTTTCGGGGGTTCGGGATTCTTGTTTTTCGGGGTTACGGGTTTTCGAGTTCGGGGGTTTTCCCGGTTCGGGATTTCTAGTTTCGAGATTTCGCGTTCGGGGTTTTAGGGGTTTCGCGATTCGGGGGTTTTCGAGGTTCGAGGGTTTTTCGAGGTTCGGGGTTTTCGCGGTTCGGGGGATTTGGTTTTCGAGGTTTCACGGTTCGGGGTTTCGGATTAGGGTTTAGTGGGTTCCCGGTTTCGCGGTTAAGGGTTTTCGAGGTTCGGGGTTTTGGTTTCGAGATTTCATGTGAGGGTTCGGGGTTTTCGGAGTTCAGGTTTTCGCATTCAGGGTCTTTGGGGTTTCGTGTTTGGGGTTTGGTTTTCGCGATTCGTGGTTTTGGTTTCGGGATTGCGCAGTTTGGGGTTTTGCGGGTCGGGGTTTGGGGTAACAGGTTTCGCAGTTCGGGTTTTTCGGGTGAGGGTTTTAGGGTTTCGGGGTTTCACGGTTTAGGGTTTTCACGGTTCGGGATTCGAGGTTTTCAGGGTTTCGTGTTAGGGGTTTTGGGTTGTCGCGGTTTAGGGTTTCGGGTTCGGGGTTTCGCGGTTCGGCGTTTCGGGTTCAAGGTTCGTTGTTTTTGGCTTTAAGGGTTCAGAGTTTCCAAGTTCGGGGTTTGGGGTTCGGGCTTTCACGTTCAGGCTTTCGGGTTCGGGATTTTGGTGTTCGGGGTTCGGGGTTGCGTTCAGGATTTTCCCGGTTTGGTATTTCCAGGTTCGGGGTTTCATGTTCGCGGTTTTGGCGTTCGGGGTTTTAGGGGTTTCGCGGTTCGGGGTTTTGGGTTCAGGGTTTCGCGTTAAGGTTTTCGCGGTTCGGGGTTTTGGTTTCGGGATTTCACAGTTTGGGGTTTTGCGGTTCGGGGTTTTGGGTTCGGGTTTAGCAGGTAACAGGTTTCGCCATTCGGGTTTTTCGGGTGAGGGTTTTAGGATTTTGGAGTTTCACGGTTCGGGGTTTTCGAGGTTCTGGGTTTCGGGTTAGGGGTTTAGGATTTAGTGTTTCGGGGTTTTCACGGTTGGGGGATTTTAGGTTCGGGGTTTCGTGTTTGCGGTTTTGTGGTTCAGTTTTTGGTGGTGGGGGTTTCGAGTTTCGGTGTTTCTTGTTTGGTGTTTTTCGAGGTTCGGGGGTTTTCGTGGTTCGGGATTTTTCGGTTACGGGTTTTCGCGTTTCACGGTTTTGCGGTTCAGGGGTTTCGAGGTTCGGGGGTTTCGCGGTTTGGGGTTTCGTGTTCTGGGTTTTCAGGGTTTCGGTTCTCGATTCAGGGTTTCATGTTCGGGTTTTCAGTTTTGGTGTTTCGAGGTTCAGGATTTTGCCGTTCAGGGTGTCGGTTTCGAGGTTCGGGTTTCGAGTTCAGGTTTTGCAGGTTCTGGATTTCGCGGTTCGAGGTTTCGAGGTTCGGGGTTTCGCGTTCGGGGTTCGAGGTTTTAGGGTGTTCACGTTCGGGGTTTGGGGTTTGGCGTTCAGGTTCGGGGTTTTCGGGGTTTTCACGGTTCTGCGTTTTCAACGTTCGGGGTTTTCAGGATTTCGGGTTCGGGGTTTCAAGGTTTTCATGGTCCGGGGATTCACGTTGGGGTTCGGGGTTTCGAGTTCGGGGTTTCGGGGTTTCGTTGTTCGGGGTTTAGGATTTCAGGTTTTGGGGTAAAGGTTAGGTTTTTCGGGTTTAGGTTGTGGGATTTGGGGTTTGGGGTTCGGGGTTTTCAAGGTTTGGGGTTTCGCGGTTCGGGGTTACGGGTTTTCTAGGTTTCGCGTTCGGGGTTTTCGAGGTTTCAGGTTCGGGGTTTCGCGGGGGTTTTCGATTACTGGGGGTTTTGAGGTTCGGGGTTTTCGAGGATCGGGGGTTTCCCGGGTTCATGGTTTTACGGTTCGGGGTATCGGGTTTGGGGTTTTTGCGGTTCGGGGGTTTTGAGTCGGGTTTTGTGGGTTCGGGGTTTCACGGTTCACGGTTTGGCGTTACGGTTTCGAGGTTTTTTGGGTGTTCACGTTTGGGGGTTCGGGTTTCGCATTCGGGGTTCAAGGTTTTTTGGGGGGGTTCGCGTTTGGGGTTCGAGGTGTCTCGGTTTGGGGGTTTCGGGTGGGGGGTTTAGGGTTTCGGGTTTTCATGGTTCGGGGGTTTTTCTTTGTTCGGGGGTTTGAGTCACGGGGGTTTTCGAGGTTGGGGGTTACGGGTTCGGGGGTTTCGGGTTCGGGTTTTCGCGGTTCGGGATTTTGGGTTAGTGTTTTAGGGTTCGGGTTTAGGGTTTTCGAGTTTGGGTTACCGTTTTCGGGTTTCGGTTGGGGGGTTCGAAAGTTTTTCGAGGTTCCGGTTTCGGTTATGCGGTTTCGAGTTCGGGGGTTTCGGGTTCGAGGGTGTCGAGGTTCGGGGGTTTCGGGTTCGGGATTTCGAGGTTCAGGGTTTCGGGTTTTTCGGGTGAGGGGTTTTCGACGTTCGGGGTTTCGGGGGTCGGGGGTTTCGAGGTTCGGGGTTTCGGGTTCGAGTTCGGGGGTTCGGGGTTTCGAGTTAGGGTTTCGGGGGTTTTCACGGTTCGGGGGTTTCGCTTTGGGGATTCGGGGTTTTCGGGGTTTGCGGTTTCACGTTCGGGGGTTCGGGGTTTTCGCGTTTCGGGGGTTTAGGGGTTTGGGGTTTCGGGTGTGGGGTTTGGGGTTTGGGGTTTCGGGGGTTTAGCGGTTCGGGGTTTTTAGTTTTACGGTTTTCGCGGTTTGGGGGTTCGGTGTTTCGCTTGCTCGGTTCGAGGTTTTCGGGGGTTTCACGGTTTGGGGTTTCGGGTTGTAGGGTTTTCGCGGTTTGGGGGGTTCGGGGGTTGAGGTTTCGCGGTTCGAGTGCGGGTTCGCGGTTTTCGCTTTCGGGGGTTTGGTGCACGGGGGTTTTCGAGGTTCGAGGGTTTCGGGTTCGGGGTTTCAATTCGGGATTTCGCGTTTGGGGTTCTAGGTTTCGAGGGATTTCACGTTAGGGGAGTCGGGGTTGTCGTTGTTCGGGGTTTCGAGGTTCGGGGTTTGGTGTTCGGGGTTTTCGGGGGTTCGGGATTCTTGTTTTTCGGGGTTACGGGTTTCGAGTTCGGGGGTTTTCCCGGTTCGGGATTTCTAGTTTCGAGATTTCGCGTTCGGGGTTTTAGGGGGTTTCGCGATTCGGGGTTTTCGAGGTTCGAGGGTTTTTCGAGGTTCGGGGTTTTCGCGGTTCGGGGATTTGGTTTCGAGGTTTCACGGTTCGGGGTTTCGGATTAGGGTTTAGTGGGTTCCCGGTTTTCGCGGTTAAGGGTTTTTCGAGGTTCGGGGTTTTGGTTTCGAGATTTCATGTGAGGGTTCGGGGTTTTCGGAGTTCGAGGTTTTCGCATTCGGGGGTCTTTGGGGTTTCGTGTTTGGGGTTTGGTTTTCGCGATTCGTGGTTTTGGTTTTCGGGATTGCGCGGTTTGGGGGTTTTTGCGGGTTCGGGGTTTGGGGGTACGAGGTTTTCGCGATTCGGGTTTTTCGGGTGAGGGTTTTAGGGTTTCGGGGGTTTCACGGTTTAGGGTTTTTCACGGTTCGGGATTTTGCGTTCGGGATTCGAGGTTTTCGGGGGTTTTCGTGTTAGGGGTTTTGGGTTGTCGCGGTTTAGGGTTTCGGGTTCGGGGTTTTCGCGGTTCGGCGTTTCGGGTTCAAGGTTCGTTGTTTTTTGGCTTTAAGGGTTCGAGTTTCCAAGTTCGGGGGTTTGGGGGTTCGGGCTTTCACGTTCGGGCTTTCGGGTTCGGGATTTTTGTGTTCGGGGGTTCGGGGGTTGCGTTCGGGGATTTTCCGGGTTTGGTATTTCGGGAGTTCGGGGTTTCATGTTCGCGGTTTTGGTGTTCGGGGTTTTTAGGGGTTTTCGCGGTTCGGGGTTTTGAGTTCGGGGTTTTCGCGTTAAGGTTTTCGCGGTTCGGGGGTTTTGGTTTGGGGATTTCACGGTTTGGGGGTTTTTGCGGTTCGGGGGTTTTGGGTTCGGGTTTAGCGGGTAGCGAGGTTTCGCCATTCGGGTTTTTCGGGTGAGGGTTTTAGGATTTTTGGAGTTTCACGGTTCGGGGTTTTCGAGGTTACGGGTTTTCGGGTTAGGGGTTTAGGATTTAGTGTTTCGGGGTTTTCACGGTTGGGGGATTTTAGGTTCGGGGTTTTCGTGTTTGCGGTTTTGTGGTTCGAGTTTTTGGTGGTGGGGGGTTTTCGAGTTTCGGTGTTTCTTGTTTGGTGTTTTCGAGGTTCGGGGGTTTCGTGGTTCGGGATTTTCGGTTACGGGTTTTCGCGTTTCACGGTTTTGCGGTTCGAGGGGTTTTCGAGGTTCGGGGGGTTTTCGCGGTTTGGGGTTTTCGTGTTACGGGTTTTCGGGGTTTCGGTTCTCGATTCGGGGGTTTCATGTTCGGGTTTTCGGTTTTGGTGTTTCGAGGTTCGGGGATTTTTGCCGTTCGGGGTGTCGGTTTCGAGGGTTCGGGTTTCGAGTTCGGGTTTTGCGGGTTACGGATTTCGCGGTTCGAGGTTTTCGAGGTTCGGGGGTTTTCGCGTTCGGGGTTCGAGGTTTTTAGGGTGTTCACGTTCGGGGTTTGGGGTTTGGCGTTCGAGGTTCGGGGTTTTCGGGGTTTTCACGGTTCGCGTTTTCAACGTTCGGGGTTTTCGAGGATTTCGGGTTCGGGGGTTTCAAGGTTTTCATGGTCAGGGGATTCACGTTGGGGGTTCGGGGTTTCGAGTTGGGGGTTTCGGGGTTTTCGTTGTTCGGGGTTTAGGATTTCGGGTTTTGGGGGTAAAGGGTTAGGTTTTTTCGGGTTTAGGTTGTGGGATTTCGGGGTTTGGGGTTTCGGGGTGTGGGGTTTGGGGGTTTGGGGGTTTTCGGGGTTTAGCGGTTCGGGGTTTTTAGTTTTACGGTTTTCGCGGTTTGGGGGTTCGAGTGTTTCGCTTGCTCGGTTCGAGGTTTTCGGGGTTTCACGGTTTGGGGTTTCGGGTTGTAGGGTTTCGCGGTTTGGGGGGTTCGGGGGTTGAGGTTTTCGCGGTTCGAGTGCGGGTTCGCGGTTTTTGCTTTCGGGGGTTTGAGTGCAGGGGGTTTCGAGGTTCGAGGGTTTCGGGTTCGGGGTTTCAATTCGGGATTTCGCGTTTGGGGGTTCTAGGTTTTCGAGGATTTCACGTTAGGGGGTCGGGGTTGTCGTTGTTCGGGGTTTCGAGGTTCGGGGTTTGGTGTTCGGGGGTTTTCGGGGGTTCGGGGATTCTTGTTTTCGGGGGTTACGGGTTTTCGAGTTCGGGGTTTTCCCGGTTCGGGATTTCTAGTTTCGAGATTTCGCGTTCGGGGTTTTAGGGGTTTCGCAGTTCGGGGTTTTCGAGGTTCGAGGGTTTTCGAGGTTCAGGGTTTTCGCGGTTCGGGGATTTGGTTTCGAGGTTTCACGGTTCGGGGTTTCGGATTAGGGTTTAGTGGGTTCCCGGTTTCGCGGTTAAGGGTTTTCGAGGTTCGGGGTTTTGGTTTCAAGATTTCATGTGAGGGTTCGGGGTTTTCGGAGTTCAGGTTTTCGCATTCAGGGTCTTTGGGGTTTCGTGTTTGGGGTTTGGTTTTCGCGATTCGTGGTTTTGGTTTCGGGATTGCGCAGTTTGGGGTTTTGCGGGTCGGGGTTTGGGGTAACAGGTTTCGCAGTTCGGGTTTTTCGGGTGAGGGTTTTAGGGTTTCGGGGTTTCACGGTTTAGGGTTTTCACGGTTCGGGATTTCGTAGGGATTCGAGTTTTCGGGGGTTTCGTGTTAGGGGTTTTGGGTTGTCGCGGTTTAGGGTTTCGGGTTCGGGGTTTCGCGGTTCGGCGTTTCGGGTTCAAGGTTCGTTGTTTTTGGCTTTAAGGGTTCAGAGTTTCCAAGTTCGGGGTTTGGGGTTCGGGCTTTCACGTTCGGGCTTTCGGGTTCGGGATTTTCGTGTTCGGGGTTCGGGGGTTGCGTTCGGGGATTTTCCGGTTTGGTATTTCCAGGTTCGGGGTTTCATGTTCGCGGTTTTGGCGTTCGGGGTTTTAGGGGTTTCGCGGTTCGGGGTTTTGGGTTCAGGGTTTCGCGTTAAGGTTTTCACGGTTCGGGGTTTTGGTTTCGGGATTTCACAGTTTGGGGTTTTGCGGTTCGGGGTTTTGGGTTCGGGTTTAGCAGGTAACAGGTTTCGCCATTCGGGTTTTTCGGGTGAGGGTTTTAGGATTTTGGAGTTTCACGGTTCGGGGTTTTCGAGGTTCTGGGTTTCGGGTTAGGGGTTTAGGATTTAGTGTTTCGGGGTTTTCACGGTTGGGGGATTTTAGGTTCGGGGTTTTCGTGTTTGCGGTTTTGTGGTTCGATTTTTGGTGGTGGGGGTTTTCGAGTTTCGGTGTTTCTTGTTTGGTGTTTTTCGAGGTTCGGGGGTTTCGTGGTTCGGGATTTTTCGGTTACGGGTTTCGCGTTTCACGGTTTTTGCGGTTCGGGGGGTTTTCGAGGTTCGGGGGGTTTTCGCGGTTTGGGGGTTTTCGTGTTACAGGGTTTTCGGGGGTTTTCGGTTCTCGATTCGGGGGTTTCATGTTCGGGTTTTCGGTTTTGGTGTTTTCGAGGTTCAGGATTTTGCCGTTCAGGGTGTCGGTTTCGAGGTTCGGGTTTCGAGTTCAGGTTTTGCAGGTTCTGGATTTCGCGGTTCGAGGTTTCGAGGTTCGGGGTTTCGCGTTCGGGGTTCGAGGTTTTAGGGTGTTCACGTTCGGGGTTTGGGGGTTTGGCGTTCGGGTTCGGGGGTTTTCGGGGTTTTCACGGTTCTGCGTTTTCAACGTTCGGGGTTTTCAGGATTTCGGGTTCGGGGTTTCAAGGTTTTCATGGTCCGGGGATTCATGTTGGGGTTCGGGGTTTCGGGGTTTCGTTGTTCGGGGTTTAGGATTTCAGGTTTTGGGGTAAAGGTTAGGTTTTTCGGGTTTAGGTTGTGGGATTTGGGGTTTGGGGTTCGGGGTTTTCAAGGTTTGGGGGTTTTCGCGGTTCGGGGTTCACGGGTTTTCTAGGTTTTCGCGTTCGGGGTTTTCGAGGGTTTCGGGTTCGGGGGTTTTCGCGGGGTTTTCGATTCACGGGGGTTTTGAGGTTCGGGGTTTCGAGGATCGGGGTTTCGGGTTCATGGTTTTACAGTTCGGGAGTATCGGGTTTGGGGTTTTGCGGTTCGGGGGTTTGAGTCGGGTTTGTGGGTTCGGGGTTTCACGGTTCGCGGTTTGGCGTTACGCTTTCGAGGTTTTTGGGTGTTCACGTTTGGGGGTTCGGGTTTCGCATTCGGGGGTTCAAGGTTTTTTGGGGGGTTCGCGTTTGGGGTTCGAGGTGTCTCGGTTTGGGGGTTTCGGGTGGGGGGTTTAGGGTTTCGGGTTTTCATGGTTCGGGGTTTTTCTTTGTTCGGGGGTTTTGAGTCACGGGGTTTTCGAGGTTGGGGGTTCTGGGTTCGGGGTTTCGGGTTCGGGTTTTCGCGGTTCGGGATTTTGGGTTAGTGTTTTAGGGTTCGGGTTTAGGGTTTCGAGTTTGGGTTACCGTTTTCGGGTTTCGGTTGGGGGGTTCAAAGTTTTCGAGGTTCCGGTTTTCGGTTATGCGGTTTCGAGTTCGGGGTTTCGGGTTCGAGGGTGTCGAGGTTCGGGGGTTTCGGGTTCGGGATTTCGAGGTTCAAGGTTTCGGGTTTTTCGGGTGAGGGGTTTTCGACGTTCGGGGTTTTCGGGGGTCGGGGTTTTCGAGTTCGGGGGTTTCGGGTTCGAGTTCGGGGTTCGGGGGTTTCGAGTTAGGGTTTCGGGGTTTTCACGGTTCGGGGGTTTCGCTTTGGGGATTCGGGGTTTTCGGGGTTTGCGGTTTCACGTTCGGGGGTTCGGGGTTTCGCGTTTCGGGGTTTGGGGGTTTGGGGTTTCGGGTGTGGGGTTTGGGGTTTGGGGTTTCGGGGGTTTAGCGGTTCGGGGTTTTTAGTTTTACGGTTTTCGCGGTTTGGGGGTTCGGTGTTTCGCTTGCTCGGTTCGAGGTTTTTCGGGGGTTTCACGGTTTGGGGGTTTCGGGTTGTAGGGTTTCGCGGTTTGGGGGGTTCGGGGGTTGAGGTTTCGCGGTTCGGGAGTGCGGGTTCGCGGTTTTTCGCTTTCGGGGTTTGAGTGCGGGGGTTTTCGAGGTTCGAGGTTTCGGGTTCGGGGTTTCAATTCGGGATTTCGCGTTTGGGGTTCTAGGTTTTCGAGATTTCACGTTAGGGGAGTCGGGGTTGTCGTTGTTCGGGGGTTTCGAGGTTCGGGGTTTGGTGTTCGGGGGTTTTTCGGGGGTTCGGGATTCTTGTTTTTCGGGGGTTACGGGTTTCGAGTTCGGGGGTTTCCCGGTTCGGGATTTCTAGTTTCGAGATTTCGCGTTCGGGGGTTTTAGGGGGTTTCGCGATTCGGGGTTTTCGAGGTTCGAGGGTTTTCGAGGGTTCGGGGTTTTCGCGGTTCGGGGGATTTGGTTTCGAGGTTTCACGGTTCGGGGGTTTCGGATTAGGGTTTAGTGGGTTCCCGGTTTCGCGGTTAAGGGTTTTCGAGGTTCGGGGTTTTGGTTTCAAGATTTCATGTGAGGGTTCGGGGTTTTCGGAGTTCGGGTTTTTCGCATTCGGGGGTCTTTGGGGTTTCGTGTTTGGGGGTTTGGTTTTCGCGATTCGTGGTTTTGGTTTCGGGATTGCGCGGTTTGGGGGTTTTGCGGGTCGGGGGTTTGGGAGTACGAGGTTTTCGCGATTCGGGTTTTTCGGGTGAGGGTTTTAGGGTTTCGGGGTTTCACGGTTTAGGGTTTTCACGGTTCGGGATTCGAGGTTTTCAGGGTTTCGTGTTAGGGGTTTTAGGTTGTCGCGGTTTAGGGTTTCGGGTTCGGGGTTTCGCGGTTCGGCGTTTCGGGTTTCGCGGTTCGGGATTTTGGGTTAGTGTTTTAGGGTTCGGGTTTAGGGTTTCAGAGTTTGGGTTACCGTTTTCAGGTTTCGGTTGGGGGGTTCAAAGTTTTTCGAGGTTCCGGTTTCGGTTATGCAGTTTCGAGGTTCGGGGTTTCGGGTTCGGGGTGTCGAGGTTCAGGGTTTCGGGTTCGGGATTTCGAGGTTCAAGGTTTCGGGTTTTCGGGTGAGGGGTTTCGACGTTCGGGGTTTCGGGGTCGGGGTTTCGAGGTTCGGGGTTTCGGGTTCAGGTTCGGGGTTCGGGGTTTCGAGTTAGGGTTTCGGGGTTTTCACGGTTCGGGGTTTCGCTTTGGGGATTCGGGGTTTTCGGGGTTTGCGGTTTCACGTTCGGGGTTCGGGGTTTCGCGTTTCGGGGTTTGGGGTTTGGGGTTTCGGGTGTGGGGTTTGGGGTTTGGGGTTTTCGGGAGTTTAGCGGTTCGGGGTTTTTAGTTTTACGGTTTTCGCGGTTTGGGGGTTCGATGTTTCGCTTGCTCGGTTCGAGGTTTTCGGGGTTTCACGGTTTGGGGTTTCGGGTTGTAGGGTTTTCGCGGTTTGGGGGGTTCGGGGGTTGAGGTTTTCGCGGTTCGAGGGTGCGGGTTCGCGGTTTTTCGCTTTCGGGGGTTTGGTGCACGGGGTTTCGAGGTTCGAGGTTTCGGGTTCGGGGTTTCAATTCCGGATTTCGCGTTTGGGGTTCTAGGTTTCAGGATTTCACGTTAGGGGGTCGGGGTTGTCGTTGTTCGGGGTTTCGAGGTTCGGGGTTTGGTGTTCGGGGTTTTCGGGGGTTCGGGGATTCTTGTTTTTCGGGGTTACGGGTTTCGGGTTCGGGGGTTTCCGGTTCGGGATTTCTAGTTTGAGATTTCGCGTTCGGGGGTTTTAGGGGGTTTTCGCGATTCGGGGGTTTTCGAGGTTCGAGGGTTTTCGAGGTTCGGGGGGTTTTTCGCGGTTCGGGGATTTGGTTTTCGAGGTTTCACGGTTCGGGGGTTTCGGATTAGGGTTTAGTGGGTTCCCGGTTTCGCGGTTAAGGGTTTTTCGAGGTTCGGGGGTTTTGGTTTCAAGATTTCATGTGAGGGTTCGGGGGTTTTTCGGAGTTCGGGTTTTTCGCATTCGGGGTCTTTGGGGTTTCGTGTTTGGGGTTTGGTTTTCGCGATTCGTGGTTTTGGTTTCGGGATTGCGCAGTTTGGGGTTTTGCGGGTCGGGGTTTGGGGTAACAGGTTTCGCAGTTCGGGTTTTTCGGGTGAGGGTTTTAGGGTTTCGGGGTTTCACGGTTTAGGGTTTTCACGGTTCGGGATTCGAGGTTTTCAGGGTTTCGTGTTAGGGGTTTTGGGTTGTCGCGGTTTAGGGTTTCGGGTTCGGGGTTTCGCGGTTCGGCGTTTCGGGTTCAAGGTTCGTTGTTTTTGGCTTTAAGGGTTCAGAGTTTCCAAGTTCGGGGTTTGGGGTTCGGGCTTTCATGTTCGGGCTTTCGGGTTCGGGATTTTCGTGTTCGGGGTTCGGGGTTGCGTTCAGGATTTTCCCGGTTTGGTATTTCCCGGGAGTTCGGGGGTTTCATGTTCGCGGTTTTTGGCGTTCGGGGTTTTAGGGGTTTCGCGGTTCGGGGTTTTGGGTTCAGGGTTTCGCGTTAAGGTTTTCACGGTTCGGGGTTTTGGTTTCGGGATTTCACAGTTTGGGGTTTTGCGGTTCGGGGTTTTGGGTTCGGGTTTAGCAGGGTACGAGGTTTCGCCATTCGGGTTTTTTCGGGTGAGGGTTTTAGGATTTTTGGAGTTTCACGGTTCGGGGTTTTCGAGGTTACGGGTTTTCGGGTTAGGGGGTTTAGGATTTAGTGTTTCGGGGTTTTCACGGTTGGGGGATTTTAGGTTCGGGGTTTCGTGTTTGCGGTTTTGTGGTTCAGTTTTTGGTGGTGGGGGTTTCGAGTTTCGGTGTTTCTTGTTTGGTGTTTTCGAGGTTCGGGGTTTCGTGGTTCGGGATTTTTCGGTTACGGGTTTTCGCGTTTCACGGTTTTTGCGGTTCGGGGGGTTTTCGAGGTTCGGGGGTTTTCGCGGTTTGGGGGTTTTCGTGTTACAGGGTTTTTCGGGGTTTTCGGTTCTCGATTCAGGGTTTCATGTTCGGGTTTTCAGTTTTGGTGTTTCGAGGTTCAGGATTTTGCCGTTCAGGGTGTCGGTTTCGAGGTTCGGGTTTCGAGTTCAGGTTTTGCAGGTTCTGGATTTCGCGGTTCGAGGTTTCGAGGTTCGGGGTTTCGCGTTCGGGGTTCGAGGTTTTAGGGTGTTCACGTTCGGGGGTTTGGGGTTTGGCGTTCGGGTTCGGGGGTTTTCGGGGGTTTTCACGGTTACTGCGTTTTCAACGTTCGGGGTTTTCGAGGATTTCGGGTTCGGGGTTTCAAGGTTTTCATGGTCAGGGGATTCATGTTGGGGTTCGGGGGTTTCGGGGTTTTCGTTGTTCGGGGTTTAGGATTTCGGGTTTTGGGGGTAAAGGTTAGGTTTTTTCGGGTTTAGGTTGTGGGATTTGGGGTTTGGGGTTCGGGGTTTTTCAAGGTTTGGGGGTTTTCGCGGTTCGGGGTTCACGGGTTTTCTAGGTTTTCGCGTTCGGGGTTTTCGAGGTTTCGAGGTTCGGGGTTTTCGCGGGGGTTTTCGATTCACGGGGGTTTTGAGGTTCGGGGTTTCGAGGATCGGGGGTTTCCGGGTTCATGGTTTTACGGTTCGGGGTATCGGGTTTGGGGTTTTGCGGTTCGGGGGTTTTGAGTCGGGTTTTGTGGGTTCGGGGGTTTCACGGTTCACGGTTTGGCGTTACGCTTTCGAGGTTTTTGGGTGTTCACGTTTGGGGGTTCGGGTTTCGCATTCGGGGGTTCAAGGTTTTTTGGGGGGGTTCGCGTTTGGGGTTCGAGGTGTCTCGGTTTGGGGGTTTCGGGTGGGGGGTTTAGGGTTTCGGGTTTTCATGGTTCGGGGTTTTTCTTTGTTCGGGGGTTTCGAGTCACGGGGTTTTCGAGGTTGGGGGGTTACGGGTTCGGGGTTTCGGGTTCGGGTTTTCGCGGTTCGGGATTTTGGGTTAGTGTTTTAGGGTTCGGGTTTAGGGTTTTCGAGTTTGGGTTACCGTTTTTCGGGTTTCGGTTGGGGGGGGTTCAAAGTTTTCGAGGTTCCGGTTTCGGTTATGCGGTTTCGAGGTTCGGGGTTTCGGGTTCGAGGGTGTCGAGGTTCGGGGGTTTCGGGTTCGGGATTTCGAGGTTCAAGGTTTCGGGTTTTTCGGGTGAGGGGTTTTCGACGTTCGGGGGTTTTCGGGGGTCGGGGTTTCGAGTTCGGGGTTTCGGGTTCGAGGTTCGGGGTTCGGGGGTTTCGAGTTAGGGTTTCGGGGGTTTTCACGGTTCGGGGGTTTCGCTTTGGGGATTCGGGGTTTTCGGGGTTTGCGGTTTCACGTTCGGGGGTTCGGGGGTTTCGCGTTTCGGGGTTTGGGGTTTGGGGTTTTCGGGTGTGGGGTTTGGGGTTTGGGGTTTCGGGGGTTTAGCGGTTCGGGGTTTTTAGTTTTACGGTTTTCGCGGTTTGGGGGTTCGGTGTTTCGCTTGCTCGGTTCGAGGTTTTCGGGGGTTTCACGGTTTGGGGTTTCGGGTTGTAGGGTTTTCGCGGTTTGGGGGGTTCGGGGGTTGAGGTTTTCGCGGTTCGAGTGCGGGTTCGCGGTTTTCGCTTTCGGGGTTTGAGTGCGGGGGTTTTCGAGGTTCGAGGTTTCGGGTTCGGGGTTTCAATTCGGGATTTCGCGTTTGGGGTTCTAGGTTTCGAGATTTCACGTTAGGGGAGTCGGGGTTGTCGTTGTTCGGGGTTTCGAGGTTCGGGGTTTGGTGTTCGGGGGTTTTTCGGGGTTCGGGGATTCTTGTTTTTCGGGGGTTACGGGTTTCGAGGTTCGGGGGTTTCCGGTTCGGGATTTCTAGTTTGAGATTTCGCGTTCGGGGTTTTAGGGGGTTTCGCGATTCGGGGGTTTTCGAGGTTCGAGGGTTTTCGAGGGTTCGGGGGTTTTTCGCGGTTCGGGGATTTGGTTTCGAGGTTTCACGGTTCGGGGTTTCGGATTAGGGTTTAGTGGGTTCCCAGTTTCGCGGTTAAGGGTTTTCGAGGTTCGGGGTTTTGGTTTCAAGATTTCATGTGAGGGTTCGGGGTTTTCGGAGTTCAGGTTTTCGCATTCAGGGTCTTTGGGGTTTCGTGTTTGGGGTTTGGTTTTCGCGATTCGTGGTTTTGGTTTCGGGATTGCGCAGTTTGGGGTTTTGCGGGTCGGGGTTTGGGGTAACAGGTTTCGCAGTTCGGGTTTTTCGGGTGAGGGTTTTAGGGTTTCGGGGTTTCACGGTTTAGGGTTTTCACGGTTCGGGATTCGAGGTTTTCAGGGTTTCGTGTTAGGGGTTTTAGGTTGTCGCGGTTTAGGGTTTCGGGTTCGGGGTTTCGCGGTTCGGCGTTTCGGGTTTCGCGGTTCGGGATTTTGGGTTAGTGTTTTAGGGTTCGGGTTTAGGGTTTCAGAGTTTGGGTTACCGTTTTCAGGTTTCGGTTGGGGGGTTCAAAGTTTTCGAGGTTCCCGGTTTCGGTTATGCAGTTTCGAGGTTCGGGGTTTCGGGTTCGGGGTGTCGAGGTTCAGGGTTTCGGGTTCGGGATTTCGAGGTTCAAGGTTTCGGGTTTTCGGGTGAGGGGTTTCGACGTTCGGGGGTTTCGGGGGTCGGGGGTTTCGAGGTTCGGGGGTTTCGGGTTCGAGTTCGGGGTTCGGGGTTTCGAGTTAGGGTTTCGGGGTTTTCACGGTTCGGGGGTTTCGCTTTGGGGATTCGGGGGTTTTCGGGGTTTGCGGTTTCACGTTCGGGGGTTCGGGGTTTCGCGTTTCGGGGTTTGGGGGTTTGGGGTTTCGGGTGTGGGGTTTGGGGTTTGGGGGTTTTCGGGAGTTTAGCGGTTCGGGGTTTTTAGTTTTACGGTTTTCGCGGTTTGGGGGTTCGATGTTTCGCTTGCTCGGTTCGAGGTTTTCGGGGTTTCACGGTTTGGGGTTTCGGGTTGTAGGGTTTTCGCGGTTTGGGGGGTTCGGGGGTTGAGGTTTTCGCGGTTCGAGGGTACGGGTTCGCGGTTTTTCGCTTTCGGGGGTTTGGTGCAGGGGGTTTCGAGGTTCGAGGTTTCGGGTTCGGGGTTTCAATTCGGGATTTCGCGTTTGGGGTTCTAGGTTTCGAGGATTTCACGTTAGGGGGGTCGGGGTTGTCGTTGTTCGGGGTTTTCGAGGTTCGGGGTTTGGTGTTCGGGGGTTTTCGGGGGTTCGGGATTCTTGTTTTTCGGGGTTACGGGTTTTCGAGTTCGGGGGTTTCCGGTTCGGGATTTCTAGTTTGAGATTTCGCGTTCGGGGGTTTTAGGGGTTTTCGCGATTCGGGGGTTTTCGAGGTTCGAGGGTTTTCGAGGTTCGGGGGTTTTTCGCGGTTCGGGGATTTGGTTTCGAGGTTTCACGGTTCGGGGGTTTCGGATTAGGGTTTAGTGGGTTCCCGGTTTCGCGGTTAAGGGTTTTCGAGGTTCGGGGTTTTGGTTTCAAGATTTCATGTGAGGGTTCGGGGTTTTTCGGAGTTCGGGTTTTTCGCATTCGGGGGTCTTTGGGGTTTCGTGTTTGGGGGTTTGGTTTTCGCGATTCGTGGTTTTGGTTTTCGGGATTGCGCGGTTTGGGGGTTTTGCGGGTCGGGGTTTGGGGGTAGCGAGGTTTTCGCGATTCGGGTTTTTCGGGTGAGGGTTTTTAGGGTTTTCGGGGTTTCACGGTTTAGGGTTTTCACGGTTCGGGATTCGAGGTTTTTCGGGGGTTTTCGTGTTAGGGGTTTTTGGGTTGTCGCGGTTTAGGGTTTCGGGTTCGGGGTTTTCGCGGTTCGGCGTTTCGGGTTCAAGGTTCGTTGTTTTTGGCTTTAAGGGTTCGAGTTTCCAAGTTCGGGGTTTGGGGGTTCGGGCTTTCATGTTCGGGCTTTCGGGTTCGGGATTTTTCGTGTTCGGGGGTTCGGGGGGTTGCGTTCGGGATTTTCCCGGTTTGGTATTTCGGGAGTTCGGGGTTTCATGTTCGCGGTTTTGGCGTTCGGGGGTTTTAGGGGTTTTCGCGGTTCGGGGTTTTGGGTTCGGGGGTTTTCGCGTTAAGGTTTTCACGGTTCGGGGGTTTTGGTTTCGGGATTTCACAGTTTGGGGTTTTGCGGTTCGGGGTTTTGGGTTCGGGTTTAGCAGGTAACAGGTTTCGCCATTCGGGTTTTTCGGGTGAGGGTTTTAGGATTTTGGAGTTTCACGGTTCGGGGTTTTCGAGGTTCTGGGTTTCGGGTTAGGGGTTTAGGATTTAGTGTTTCGGGGTTTTCACGGTTGGGGGATTTTAGGTTCGGGGTTTCGTGTTTGCGGTTTTGTGGTTCAGTTTTTGGTGGTGGGGGTTTCGAGTTTCGGTGTTTCTTGTTTGGTGTTTTCGAGGTTCGGGGTTTCGTGGTTCGGGATTTTTCGGTTACGGGTTTTCGCGTTTCACGGTTTTTGCGGTTCGGGGGGTTTTCGAGGTTCGGGGGTTTTCGCGGTTTGGGGGTTTCGTGTTCTGGGTTTTCAGGGTTTTCGGTTCTCGATTCAGGGTTTCATGTTCGGGTTTTCAGTTTTGGTGTTTCGAGGTTCAGGATTTTGCCGTTCAGGGTGTCGGTTTCGAGGTTCGGGTTTCGAGTTCAGGTTTTGCAGGTTCTGGATTTCGCGGTTCGAGGTTTCGAGGTTCGGGGTTTCGCGTTCGGGGTTCGAGGTTTTAGGGTGTTCACGTTCGGGGTTTGGGGTTTGGCGTTCGAGGTTCGGGGGTTTTCGGGGTTTTCACGGTTACGCGTTTTCAACGTTCGGGGTTTTCGAGGATTTCGGGTTCGGGGGTTTCAAGGTTTTCATGGTCAGGGGATTCATGTTGGGGGTTCGGGGGTTTCGGGGTTTTCGTTGTTCGGGGTTTAGGATTTCGGGTTTTGGGGGTAAAGGTTAGGTTTTTTCGGGTTTAGGTTGTGGGATTTGGGGTTTGGGGTTCGGGGTTTTCAAGGTTTGGGGGTTTTCGCGGTTCGGGGTTCACGGGTTTTCTAGGTTTTCGCGTTCGGGGTTTTCGAGGTTTCGAGGTTCGGGGGTTTCGCGGGGTTTCGATTCACGGGGGTTTTGAGGTTCGGGGTTTCGAGGATCGGGGTTTCCGAGGTTCATGGTTTTACGGTTCGAGGGTATCGGGTTTGGGGGTTTTTGCGGTTCGGGGGTTTTGAGTCGGGTTTTGTGGGTTCGGGGTTTCACGGTTCACGGTTTGGCGTTACGCTTTCGAGGTTTTTGGGTGTTCACGTTTGGGGTTCGGGTTTCGCATTCGGGGGTTCAAGGTTTTTTGGGGGGTTCGCGTTTGGGGGTTCGAGGTGTCTCGGTTTGGGGGTTTCGGGTGGGGGGTTTAGGGTTTCGGGTTTTCATGGTTCGGGGTTTTTTCTTTGTTCGGGGGTTTGAGTGCAGGGGGTTTTCGAGGTTGGGGGGTTACGGGTTCGGGGTTTCGGG
>CM055330.1:9696289-9718169 GCA_029228605.1 Salix koriyanagi | reverse complement strand
TTTAGTTTTACGGTTTTCGCGGTTTGGGGGTTCGAGTGTTTCGCTTGCTCGGTTCGAGGTTTTCGGGGTTTCACGGTTTGGGGTTTTCGGGTTGTAGGGTTTTCGCGGTTTGGGGGGTTCGGGGTTGAGGTTTCGCGGTTCGAGGGGTGCGGGTTCGCGGTTTTTCGCTTTCGGGGGTTTTGGTGCGGGGTTTTCGAGGTTCGAGGTTTCGGGTTCGGGGTTTCAATTCGGGATTTCGCGTTTGGGGTTCTAGGTTTTCGAGGATTTCACGTTAGGGGGTCGGGGTTGTCGTTGTTCGGGGTTTCGAGGTTCGGGGTTTGGTGTTCAGGGTTTTCAGGGTTCAGGATTCTTGTTTTCGGGGTTACGGGTTTCGAGGTTCGGGGGTTTCCGGTTCGGGATTTCTAGTTTGAGATTTCGCGTTCGGGGTTTTAGGGGTTTTCGCGATTCGGGGTTTTCGAGGTTCGAGGGTTTTTCGAGGTTCGGGGTTTTCGCGGTTCGGGGATTTGGTTTTCGAGGTTTCACGGTTCGGGGTTTCGGATTAGGGTTTAGTGGGTTCCCAGTTTCGCGGTTAAGGGTTTTCGAGGTTCGGGGTTTTGGTTTCAAGATTTCATGTGAGGGTTCGGGGTTTTCGGAGTTCGAGTTTTCGCATTCGGGGTCTTTGGGGTTTCGTGTTTGGGGGTTTGGTTTTCGCGATTCGTGGTTTTGGTTTTCGGGATTGCGCGGTTTGGGGTTTTGCGGGTTCGGGGTTTGGGGGTAACGAGGTTTTCGTGAGTTCGGGTTTTTCGGGTGAGGGTTTTAGGGTTTCGGGGGTTTCACGGTTTAGGGTTTTCACGGTTCGGGATTTCGCGAGGTTTTTCGAGGGTTTCGTGTTAGGGGTTTTGGGTTGTCGCGGTTTAGGGTTTCGGGTTCGGGGGTTTTCGCGGTTCGGCGTTTCGGGTTCAAGGTTCGTTGTTTTTTGGCTTTAAGGGTTCGGAGTTTCCAAGTTCGGGGGTTTGGGGGTTCGGGCTTTCACGTTCGGGCTTTCGGGTTCGGGATTTTTCGTGTTCGGGGGTTCGGGGGGTTGCGTTCGGGATTTTCCCGGTTTGGTATTTCCCGAGGTTCGGGGTTTCATGTTCGCGGTTTTGGCGTTCGGGGGTTTTTAGGGGTTTCGCGGTTCGGGGTTTTGGGTTCAGGGTTTCGCGTTAAGGTTTTCACGGTTCGGGGTTTTGGTTTCGGGATTTCACAGTTTGGGGTTTTGCGGTTCGGGGTTTTGGGTTCGGGTTTAGCAGGTAACAGGTTTCGCCATTCGGGTTTTTCGGGTGAGGGTTTTAGGATTTTGGAGTTTCACGGTTCGGGGTTTTCGAGGTTCTGGGTTTCGGGTTAGGGGTTTAGGATTTAGTGTTTCGGGGTTTTCACGGTTGGGGGATTTTAGGTTCGGGGTTTCGTGTTTGCGGTTTTGTGGTTCAGTTTTTGGTGGTGGGGGTTTCGAGTTTCGGTGTTTCTTGTTTGGTGTTTTCGAGGTTCGGGGTTTCGTGGTTCGGGATTTTCGGTTCTGGGTTTCGCGTTTCACGGTTTTGCGGTTCAGGGGTTTCGAGGTTCGGGGGTTTCGCGGTTTGGGGTTTCGTGTTCTGGGTTTTCAGGGTTTCGGTTCTCGATTCAGGGTTTCATGTTCGGGTTTTCAGTTTTGGTGTTTCGAGGTTCAGGATTTTGCCGTTCAGGGTGTCGGTTTCGAGGTTCGGGTTTCGAGTTCAGGTTTGCAGGTTCTGGATTTCGCGGTTCGAGGTTTTCGAGGTTCGGGGGTTTCGCGTTCGGGGTTCGAGGTTTTAGGGTGTTCACGTTCGGGGTTTGGGGTTTGGCGTTCAGGTTCGGGGTTTTCGGGGTTTTCACGGTTCTGCGTTTTCAACGTTCGGGGTTTTCAGGATTTCGGGTTCGGGGTTTCAAGGTTTTCATGGTCCGGGGATTCATGTTGGGGTTCGGGGTTTCGGGGTTTCGTTGTTCGGGGTTTAGGATTTCAGGTTTTGGGGTAAAGGTTAGGTTTTTCGGGTTTAGGTTGTGGGATTTGGGGTTTGGGGTTCGGGGTTTTCAAGGTTTGGGGTTTCGCGGTTCGGGGTTACGGGTTTTCTAGGTTTCGCGTTCGGGGTTTTCGAGGTTTCAGGTTCGGGGTTTCGCGGGGTTTTCGATTCACGGGGGTTTTGAGGTTCGGGGTTTCGAGGATCGGGGTTTCCAGGTTCATGGTTTCTGGTTCGGGGTATCAGGTTTGGGGTTTTGCGGTTCAGGGTTTCGAGTCGGGTTTTGTGGGTTCAGGGTTTCACGGTTCACAGTTTGGCGTTCTGCTTTCGAGGTTTTTGGGTGTTCACGTTTGGGGTTCCGGGTTTCGCATTCAGGGTTCAAGGTTTTTGGGGGTTCGCGTTTGGGGTTCGAGGTGTCTCGGTTTGGGGTTTCGGGTGGGGGTTTAGGGTTTCGGGTTTTCATGGTTCGGGGTTTTTTCTGTTCGGGGGTTTGGTGCGGGGTTTTCGAGGTTGGGGGGTTACGGGTTCGGGGTTTCGGGTTCGGGTTTCGCGGTTCGGGATTTTGGGTTAGTGTTTTAGGGTTCGGGTTTAGGGTTTCAGAGTTTGGGTTACCGTTTTTCGGGTTTCGGTTGGGGGGGTTCGAAAGTTTTCGAGGTTCCGGTTTCGGTTATGCAGTTTCGAGGTTCGGGGTTTCGGGTTCGGGGTGTCGAGGTTCAGGGTTTCGGGTTCGGGATTTCGAGGTTCAAGGGTTTCGGGTTTTCGGGTGAGGGGTTTCGACGTTCGGGGTTTCGGGGTCGGGGTTTCGAGGTTCGGGGTTTCGGGTTCGAGTTCGGGGGTTCGGGGGTTTTCGAGTTAGGGTTTCGGGGGTTTTCACGGTTCGGGGGTTTCGCTTTGGGGGATTCGGGGGTTTTTTCGGGGTTTGCGGTTTCACGTTCGGGGTTTGGGTTTGGGGTTTCGGGTGTGGGGTTTGGGGTTTGGGGTTTCGGGGTTTAGCGGTTCAGGGTTTTAGTTTTACGGTTTTCGCGGTTTGGGGGTTCGATGTTTCGCTTGCTCGGTTCGAGGTTTTCGGGGGTTTCACGGTTTGGGGTTTCGGGTTGTAGGGTTTTCGCGGTTTGGGGGTTCGGGGTTGAGGTTTCGCGGTTCGGGAGTGCGGGTTCGCGGTTTTTCGCTTTCGGGGGTTTTGGGTGCGGGGTTTCGAGGTTCGAGGGTTTCGGGTTCGGGGTTTCAATTCGGGATTTCGCGTTTGGGGTTCTAGGTTTCGAGGATTTCACGTTAGGGGAGTCGGGGTTGTCGTTGTTCGGGGTTTTCGAGGTTCGGGGTTTGGTGTTCGGGGGTTTTCGGGGTTCGGGATTCTTGTTTTTCGGGGTTACGGGTTTCGAGTTCGGGGTTTTCCCGGTTCGGGATTTCTAGTTTCGAGATTTCGCGTTCGGGGTTTTAGGGGTTTCGCAGTTCGGGGTTTTCGAGGTTCGAGGGTTTTCGAGGTTCAGGGTTTTCGCGGTTCGGGGATTTGGTTTCGAGGTTTCACGGTTCGGGGTTTCGGATTAGGGTTTAGTGGGTTCCCGGTTTCGCGGTTAAGGGTTTTCGAGGTTCGGGGTTTTGGTTTCGAGATTTCATGTGAGGGTTCGGGGTTTTCGGAGTTCGAGTTTTCGCATTCGGGGGTCTTCGGGGTTTCGTGTTTGGGGTTTGGTTTTTCGCGATTCGTGGTTTTGGTTTTCGGGATTGCGCGGTTTGGGGTTTTGCGGTTCGGGGTTTGGGGTAACAGGTTTCGCAGTTCGGGTTTTTCGGGTGAGGGTTTTAGGGTTTCGGGGTTTCACGGTTTAGGGTTTTCACGGTTCGGGATTTCGCGTTCGGGATTCGAGGTTTTCAGGGTTTCGTGTTAGGGGTTTTGGGTTGTCGCGGTTTAGGGTTTCGGGTTCGGGGTTTCGCGGTTCGGCGTTTCGGGTTCAAGGTTCGTTGTTTTTTGGCTTTAAGGGTTCAGAGTTTCCAAGTTCGGGGTTTGGGGTTCGGGCTTTCACGTTCGGGCTTTCGGGTTCGGGATTTTCGTGTTCGGGGTTCGGGGTTGCGTTCAGGATTTTCCCGGTTTGGTATTTCCAGGTTCGGGGTTTCATGTTCGCGGTTTTGGCGTTCGGGGTTTTAGGGGTTTCGCGGTTCGGGGTTTTGGGGTTCGGGGTTTTCGCGTTAAGGTTTTCGCGGTTCGGGGTTTTGGTTTCGGGATTTCACAGTTTGGGGTTTTGCGGTTCGGGGTTTTGGGTTCGGGTTTAGCAGGTAACAGGTTTCGCCATTCGGGTTTTTCGGGTGAGGGTTTTAGGATTTTGGAGTTTCACGGTTCGGGGTTTTCGAGGTTCTGGGTTTCGGGTTAGGGGTTTAGGATTTAGTGTTTCGGGGTTTTCACGGTTGGGGGATTTTAGGTTCGGGGGTTTCGTGTTTGCGGTTTTGTGGTTCGGTTTTTTGGTGGTGGGGTGTTTCGAGTTTCGGTGTTTCTTGTTTGGTGTTTTTCGAGGTTCGGGGGTTTCGTGGTTCGGGATTTTTCGGTTACGGGTTTTCGCGTTTCACGGTTTTTGCGGTTCGGGGGGTTTTCGAGGTTCGGGGGTTTTCGCGGTTTGGGGTTTCGTGTTACGGGTTTTCGGGGGTTTCGGTTCTCGATTCAGGGTTTCATGTTTTGGTGTTTCGAGGTTCAGGATTTTGCCGTTCAGGGTGTCGGTTTCGAGGTTCGGGTTTCGAGTTCAGGTTTTGCAGGTTCTGGATTTCGCGGTTCGAGGTTTCGAGGTTCGGGGTTTCGCGTTCGGGGTTCGAGGTTTTAGGGTGTTCACGTTCGGGGTTTGGGGTTTGGCGTTCAGGTTCGGGGTTTTCGGGGTTTTCACGGTTCTGCGTTTTCAACGTTCGGGGTTTTCAGGATTTCGGGTTCGGGGTTTCAAGGTTTTCATGGTCCGGGGATTCATGTTGGGGTTCGGGGTTTCGGGGTTTCGTTGTTCGGGGTTTAGGATTTCAGGTTTTGGGGTAAAGGTTAGGTTTTTCGGGTTTAGGTTGTGGGATTTGGGGTTTAGGGGTTCGGGGTTTTCAAGGTTTGGGGGTTTTCGCGGTTCGGGGTTACGGGTTTTCTAGGTTTTCGCGTTCGGGGTTTTCGAGGTTTCGAGGTTCGGGGTTTCGGGTTCGGGGTTTTCGGGAGTTTCGTTACGGGGGTTTTGAGGTTCGGGGGTTTCGAGGATCGGGGGTTTCCGGGTTCATGGTTTCGGTTCGGGGTATCGGGTTTGGGGTTTTTGCGGTTCGGGGTTTGAGTCGGGTTTTGTGGGTTCGGGGTTTCACGGTTCACGGTTTGGCGTTACGGTTTCGAGGTTTTTGGGTGTTCACGTTTGGGGGTTCGGGTTTCGCATTCGGGGTTCAAGGTTTTTTGGGGGGTTCGCGTTTGGGGTTCGAGGTGTCTCGGTTTGGGGGTTTCGGGTGGGGGTTTTAGGGTTTCGGGTTTTTCATGGTTCGGGGTTTTTTCTTTGTTCGGGGGTTTGAGTCACGGGGTTTCGAGGTTGGGGGGTTACGGGTTCGGGGTTTCGGGTTCGGGTTTTCGCGGTTCGGGATTTTGGGTTAGTGTTTTAGGGTTCGGGTTTAGGGTTTTGAGTTTGGGTTACCGTTTTCGGGTTTCGGTTGGGGGGGGGGTTCGAAGTTTTTCGAGGTTCCGGTTTCGGTTATGCGGTTTCGAGGTTCGGGGTTTCGGGTTCGGGTGTCGAGGTTCGAGGGTTTCGGGTTGGGAGTTTTCGAGGTTCGGGGTTTCGGGTTTCGGGTGAGGGGTTTTCGGCGTTCGGGGTTTTCGGGGGTCGGGGGTTTGGAGTTCGGGGTTTCGGGTTCGAGTTCGGGGGTTCGGGGTTTCGAGTTAGGGTTTCGGGGTTTTCACGGTTCGGGGGTTTCGCTTTGGGGATTCGGGGTTTTTCGGGGTTTGCGGTTTCACGTTCGGGTTTGGGGTTTGGGGTTTCGGGGGTTTAGCGGTTCGGGGGTTTTTAGTTTTACGGTTTCGCGGTTTGGGGGTTCGGTGTTTCGCTTGCTCGGTTCGAGGTTTTTCGGGGTTTCACGGTTTGGTGTTTTTCGGGTTGTAGGGTTTTCGCGGTTTGGGGGTTCGGGGGTTGAGGTTTCGCGGTTCGAGGGTGCGGGTTCGCGGTTTTCGCTCTTTCGGGGGTTTGGTGCACGGGGGGTTTCGAGGTTCGGGGTTTTCGGGTTTCGGGGTTTCAATTCGGGATTTCGTGTTTGGGGTTCTAGGTTTCGAGGATTTCACGTTAGGGGGTCGGGGGTTGTCGTTGTTCGGGGTTTTCGAGGTTCGGGGTTTGGTGTTCGGGGGTTTTCGGGGTTCGGGGATTCTTGTTTTTCGGGGTTACGGGTTTTCGAGGTTCGGGGTTTTCCGGTTCGGGATTTCTAGTTTCGAGATTTCGCGTTCGGGGTTTTAGGGGGTTTCGCGATTCGGGGTTTTCGAGGTTCGAGGGTTTTTCGAGGGTTCGGGGGTTTTCGCGGTTTCGGGGATTTGGTTTCGAGGTTTTCACGGTTCGGGGTTTCGGATTAGGGTTTAGTGGGTTCCGGTTTTCGCGGTTAAGGGTTTTTCGAGGTTCGGGGTTTTGGTTTCGAGATTTCATGTGAGGGTTCGGGGTTTTCGGAGTTCAGGTTTTCGCATTCAGGGTCTTCGGGGTTTCGTGTTTGGGGTTTGGTTTTCGCGATTCGTGGTTTTGGTTTCGGGATTACGCAGTTTGGGGTTTTGCGGTTCGGGGTTTGGGGTAACAGGTTTCGCAGTTCGGGTTTTTCGGGTGAGGGTTTTAGGGTTTCGGGGTTTCACGGTTTAGGGTTTTCACGGTTCGGGATTTTGCGTTCGGGATTCGAGGTTTTTCGGGGTTTTCGTGTTAGGGGTTTTGGGTTGTCGCGGTTTAGGGTTTCGGGTTCGGGGTTTCGCGGTTCGGCGTTTCGGGTTCAAGGTTTGTTGTTTTTGGCTTTAAGGGTTCAGAGTTTCCAAGTTCGGGGTTTGGGGTTCGGGCTTTCGGGTTCGGGATTTTCGTGTTCGGGGTTCGGGGTTGCGTTCAGGATTTTCCGGTTTGGTATTTCGGGTTCGGGGTTTCATGTTCGCGGTTTTGGCGTTCGGGGTTTTAGGGGGTTTCGCGGTTCGGGGGTTTTTGGGTTCGGGGTTTTCGCGTTAAGGTTTTCGCGGTTCGGGGTTTTGGGTTTCGGGATTTCACGGTTTGGGGTTTTGCGGTTCGGGGTTTTGGGTTCGGGTTTAGCGGGTACTTGAGGTTTTCGCCATTCGGGTTTTCGGGTGAGGGTTTTAGGATTTTTGGAGTTTCATGGTTCGGGGTTTTCGAGGTTACGGGTTTTCGGGTTAGGGGTTTAGGATTTAGTGTTTCGGGGTTTTCACGGTTGGGGGATTTTTAGGTTCGGGGTTTTCGTGTTTTGCGGTTTTGTGGATTCGGTTTTTGATGGTGGGGGTTTCGAGCTTTCGGTGTTTCTTGTTTGGTGTTTTTCGAGGTTCGGGGTTTCGTGGTTCGGGATTTTCGGTTCTGGGTTTCGCGTTTCACGGTTTTGCGGTTCAGGGGTTTCGAGGTTCGGGGGTTTCGCGGTTTGGGGTTTCGTGTTCTGGGTTTTCAGGGTTTCGGTTCTCGATTCAGGGTTTCATGTTCGGGTTTTCAGTTTTGGTGTTTCGAGGTTCAGGATTTTGCCGTTCAGGGTGTCGGTTTCGAGGTTCGGGTTTCGAGTTCAGGTTTTGCAGGTTCTGGATTTCGCGGTTCGAGGTTTCGAGGTTCGGGGGTTTTCGCGTTCGGGGTTCGAGGTTTTAGGGTGTTCACGTTCGGGGTTTGGGGTTTGGCGTTCGGGTTCGGGGGTTTTCGGGGTTTTCACGGTTACTGCGTTTTTCAATGTTCGGGGTTTTCAGGATTTCGGGTTCGGGGTTTCAAGGTTTTCATGGTCTGGGGATTCACGTTGGGGTTCGGGGTTTCGAGTTCGGGGTTTCGGGGTTTCGTTGTTCGGGGTTTAGGATTTCAGGTTTTGGGGTAAAGGTTAGGTTTTTCGGGTTTAGGTTGTGGGATTTGGGGTTCGGGGTTTTCAAGGTTTGGGGTTTCGCGGTTCGGGGTTACGGGTTTTCTAGGTTTCGCGTTCAGGGTTACGGGTTTTCTAGGTTTCGCGTTCGGGGTTTTCGAGGTTTCAGGTTCGGGGTTTGTTGGGTTTTGATTACGGGGTTTTGAGGTTCGGGGGTTTTCGAGGATCGGGGTTTTCCCGGAGTTCATGGTTTTGGTTCGGGGTATCGGGTTTGGGGTTTTTGCGGTTCGGGGGTTTGAGTCGGGTTTTGTGGGTTCGGGGGTTTCACGGTTCACGGTTTGGCGTTCAGTTTCGAGGTTTTTGGGTGTTCACGTTTGGGGTTCCGGGTTTCGCATTCAGGGTTCAAGGTTTTTGGGGGTTCGCGTTTGCGGTTCGAGGTGTCTCGGTTTGGGGTTTCGGGTGGGGGGTTTAGGGTTTCGGGTTTTCATGGTTCGGGGGTTTTTCTTTGTTCGGGGTTTGGGATCACGGGGTTTCGAGGTTGGGGGGTTACGGGTTCGGGGTTTCGGGTTCGGGTTTTCGTGGTTCGGGGATTTTGGGTTAGTGTTTTAGGGTTCGGGTTTAGGGTTTGAGTTTGGGTTACCGTTTTCGAGGTTTCGGTTGGGGGGGGGGTTCGAAGTTTTTCGAGGTTCCGGTTTCGGTTATGCGGTTTCGAGTTCGGGGGTTTCGGGTTCGAGGGTGTCGAGGTTCGAGGGGTTTCGGGTTCGGGATTTCGAGGTTCGGGGTTTCGGGTTTTTCGGGTGAGGGGTTTTCGACGTTCGGGGTTTCGGGGTTTCGGGGTTTGGGATGGGTTCGGGTTCGGGGGTTCGGGGTTTCGAGTTAGGGTTTCGGGGTTTTCACGGTTCGGGGGTTTCGCTTTGGGGATTCGGGGTTTTTCGGGGGTTTGCGGTTTCACGTTCGGGTTTGGGGTTTGGGGTTTCGGGGGTTTAGCGGTTCGGGGTTTTTAGTTTTACGGTTTCGCGGTTTGGGGGTTCGAGTGTTTCGCTTGCTCGGTTCGAGGGTTTTTCGGGGTTTCACGGTTTGGTGTTTTCGGGTTGTAGGGTTTTCGCGGTTTGGGGGGTTCGGGGTTGAGGTTTTCGCGGTTCGGGTGCGGGTTCGTGGTTTTCGCTTTTCGGGGGTTTGGTGCACGGGGTTTTCGAGGTTCGGGGTTTCGGGTTCGGGGGTTTCAATTCGGGATTTCGCGTTTGGGGTTCTAGGTTTGAGGATTTCACGTTAGGGGGTCGGGGTTGTCGTTGTTCGGGGTTTTCGAGGTTCGGGGTTTGGTGTTCGGGGTTTTTCGGGGTTGAGGATTCTTGTTTTTCGGGGTTACGGGTTTTGAGTTCGGGGTTTTCCGGTTCGGGATTTCTAGTTTCGAGATTTCGCGTTCGGGGTTTTAGGGGGTTTCGCGATTCGGGGTTTTCGAGGTTCGAGGGTTTTTCGAGGGTTCGGGGGTTTTCGCGGTTCGGGGATTTGGTTTCGAGGTTTCACGGTTCGGGGTTTCGGATTAGGGTTTAGTGGGTTCCGGTTTACGCGGTTAAGGGTTTTCGAGGTTCGGGGTTTTGGTTTCGAGATTTCATGTGAGGGTTCGGGGTTTTCGAGTTCGAGTTTTCGCATTCAGGGTCTTCGGGGTTTCGTGTTTGGGGTTTGGTTTTCGCGATTCGTGGTTTTGGTTTCGGGATTACGCAGTTTGGGGTTTTGCGGTTCGGGGTTTGGGGTAACAGGTTTCGCAGTTCGGGTTTTTCGGGTGAGGGTTTTAGGGTTTCGGGGTTTCACGGTTTAGGGTTTTCACGGTTCGGGATTTTGCGTTCGGGATTCGAGGTTTTCAGGGTTTCGTGTTAGGGGTTTTGGGTTGTCGCGGTTTAGGGTTTCGGGTTCGGGGTTTCGCGGTTCGGCGTTTCGGGTTCAAGGTTCGTTGTTTTTGGCTTTAAGGGTTCAGAGTTTCCAAGTTCGGGGTTTGGGGTTCGGGCTTTCGGGTTCGGGATTTTCGTGTTCGGGGTTCGGGGTTGCGTTCAGGATTTTCCGGTTTGGTATTTCGGGTTCGGGGTTTCATGTTCGCGGTTTTTGGGCGTTCGGGGTTTTAGGGGTTTCGCGGTTCGGGGTTTTGGGTTCAGGGTTTCGCGTTAAGGTTTTCGCGGTTCGGGGTTTTGGTTTCGGGATTTCACAGTTTGGGGTTTTGCGGTTCGGGGTTTTGGGTTCGGGTTTAGCGAGTGCTTGAGGTTTCGCCATTCGGGTTTTTCGGGTGAGGGTTTTAGGATTTTTGGAGTTTCACGGTTCGGGGTTTTCGGGAGGTTACGGGTTTTCGGGTTAGGGGGTTTAGGATTTAGTGTTTCGGGGTTTTCACGGTTGGGGGGATTTTTAGGTTCGGGGTTTCGTGTTTGCGGTTTGTGGTTCGAGTTTTTGGTGGTGGGGGTTTTCGAGTTTCGGTGTTTCTTGTTTGGTGTTTTTCGAGGTTCGGGGTTTCGTGAGTTCGGGATTTTTCGGTTACAGGGTTTTCGCGTTTCACGGTTTTGCGGTTCAGGGGTTTCGAGGTTCGGGGTTTCGCGGTTTGGGGTTTCGTGTTATGGGTTTTCAGGGTTTCGGTTCTCGATTCAGGGTTTCATGTTCGGGTTTTCAGTTTTGGTGTTTCGAGGTTCAGGATTTTGCCGTTCAGGGTGTCGGTTTCGAGGTTCGGGTTTCGAGTTCGGGTTTTGCGGGTTACGGATTTCGCGGTTCGAGGTTTTCGAGGTTCGGGGTTTCGCGTTCGGGGTTCGAGGTTTTTAGGGTGTTCACGTTCGGGGTTTGGGGGTTTGGCGTTCGGGTTCGGGGTTTTCGGGGTTTTCACGGTTACTGCGTTTTCAACGTTCGGGGTTTTAGGATTTCGGGTTCGGGGTTTCAAGGTTTTCATAGTGCAGGGATTCACGTTGGGGGTTCGGGGTTTCGAGTTTGGGGTTTCGGGGTTTTTCGTTGTTCGGGGTTTAGGATTTCGGGTTTTGGGGTAAAGGTTAGGTTTTTTCGGGTTTAGGTTGTGGGATTTGGGGTTCGGGGGGTTTTTCAAGGTTTGGGGTTTTTCGCGGTTCGGGGTTACGGGTTTTCTAGGTTTTCAGCGTTCGGGGTTCACGGGTTTTCTAGGTTTCGCGTTCGGGGTTTTCGAGGTTTCGAGGTTCGGGGTTTATCTGGGTTTTGATTCACGGGGTTTTGAGGTTCGGGGTTTTCGAGGATCGGGGTTTCGGAGTTCATGGTTTTACGTTCGAGTGTATCGGGTTTGGGGTTTTGCGGTTCGGGGGTTTGAGTCGGGTTTTGTGGGTTCGGGGGTTTCACGGTTCCCGGTTTGGCGTTAGTTTTCGAGGTTTTGGGTGTTCACGTTTGGGGTTCGGGTTTCGCATTCGGGGTTCAAGGTTTTTTGGGGAGTTCGCGTTTGGGGTTCGAGGTGTCTCGGTTTGGGGGTTTCGGGTGGGGGTTTTAGGGTTTCGGGTTTTCATGGTTCGGGGTTTCTTTGTTCGGGGGTTTGGTGCACGGGGTTTCGAGGTTGGGGGGTTACGGGTTCGGGGGTTTCGGGTTCGGGTTTTCGCGGTTCGGGATTTTGGGTTAGTGTTTTAGGGTTCGGGTTTAGGGTTTCGAGTTTGGGTTACCGTTTTCGGGTTTCGGTTGGGGGGTTCGAAGTTTTTCGAGGTTCCGGTTTCGGTTATGCGGTTTCGAGTTCGGGGTTTTCGGGTTCGGGGTGTCGAGGTTCAGGGTTTCGGGTTCGGGATTTCGAGGTTCAGGGTTTCGGGTTTTCGGGTGAGGGGTTTCGACGTTCGGGGTTTCGGGGTCGGGGTTTGGAGGTTCGGGGTTTCGGGTTCAGGTTCGGGGTTCGGGGTTTCGAGTTAGGGTTTCGGGGTTTTCACGGTTCGGGGGTTTCAGCTTTGGGGATTCGGGGTTTTTCGGGGGTTTGCGGTTTCACGTTCGGGTTGGGGTTTGGGGTTTCGGGGTTTAGCGGTTCAGGGTTTTAGTTTTACGGTTTCGCGGTTTGGGGTTCAGTGTTTCGCTTGCTCGGTTCGAGGTTTTCGGGGTTTCACGGTTTGGTGTTTCGGGTTGTAGGGTTTCGCGGTTTGGGGGTTCAGGGTTGAGGTTTCGCGGTTCAGGGTACGGGTTCGCGGTTTTCGCTTTTCGGGGTTTCGGGTACGGGGTTTCGAGGTTCGGGGTTTCGGGTTCGGGGTTTCAATTCGGGATTTCGCGTTTGGGGTTCTAGGTTTCAGGATTTCACGTTAGGGGGTCGGGGTTGTCGTTGTTCGGGGTTTCGAGGTTCGGGGTTTGGTGTTCAGGGTTTTCAGGGTTCAGGATTCTTGTTTTCGGGGTTCTGGGTTTCAGGTTCAGGGTTTTCCCGGTTCGGGATTTCTAGTTTCGAGATTTCGCGTTCGGGGTTTTAGGGGTTTCGCAGTTCGGGGTTTTCGAGGTTCGAGGGTTTTCGAGGTTCAGGGTTTTCGCGGTTCGGGGATTTGGTTTCGAGGTTTCACGGTTCGGGGTTTCGGATTAGGGTTTAGTGGGTTCCCGGTTTCGCGGTTAAGGGTTTTCGAGGTTCGGGGTTTTGGTTTCGAGATTTCATGTGAGGGTTCGGGGTTTTCGGAGTTCAGGTTTTCGCATTCAGGGTCTTCGGGGTTTCGTGTTTGGGGTTTGGTTTTCGCGATTCGTGGTTTTGGTTTCGGGATTACGCAGTTTGGGGTTTTGCGGTTCGGGGTTTGGGGTAACAGGTTTCGCAGTTCGGGTTTTTCGGGTGAGGGTTTTAGGGTTTCGGGGGTTTTCACGGTTTAGGGTTTTTACGGTTCGGGATTTTGCGTTCGGGATTCGAGGTTTTTCGGGGGTTTTCGTGTTAGGGGTTTTGGGTTGTCGCGGTTTAGGGTTTCGGGTTCGGGGTTTTCGCGGTTCGGCGTTTGGGTTCAAGGTTCGTTGTTTTTGGCTTTAAGGGTTCGAGTTTCCAAGTTCGGGGTTTGGGGGTTCGGGCTTTCCGTTCGGGATTTTCGTGTTCGGGGTTCGGGGGTTGCGTTCGGGATTTTCCGGTTTGGTATTTCCGGGTTCGGGGTTTCATGTTCGCGGTTTTGGCGTTCGGGGTTTTTAGGGGTTTTCGCGGTTCGGGGTTTTGGGTTCGGGGTTTTCGCGTTAAGGTTTTCGCGGTTCGGGGTTTTGGTTTCGGGATTTCACGGTTTGGGGTTTTTGCGGTTCGGGGTTTTGGGTTCGGGTTTAGCGGGTAATGGGAGTTTCGCCATTCGGGTTTTTTCGGGTGAGGGTTTTAGGATTTTGGAGTTTCACGGTTCGGGGTTTCGAGGTTACGGGTTTTCGGGTTAGGGGGTTTAGGATTTAGTGTTTCGGGGTTTTTCACGGTTGGGGATTTTAGGTTCGGGGGTTTCGTGTTTGCGGCTTTTGTGGTTCGGTTTTTGGTGGTGGGGGTTTTGAGTTTCGGTGTTTCTTGTTTGGTGTTTTTCGAGGTTCGGGGGTTTTGCGTAGTTCGGGATTTTTCGGTTACGGGTTTTCGCGTTTCACGGTTTTGCGGTTCAGGGGTTTCGAGGTTCGGGGGTTTCGCGGTTTGGGGTTTCGTGTTCTGGGTTTTCAGGGTTTCGGTTCTCGATTCAGGGTTTCATGTTCGGGTTTTTCGGTTTTGGTGTTTCGAGGTTCGGGATTTTTGCCGTTCGGGGGTGTCGGTTTTCGAGGTTCGGGTTTTCGAGTTCGGGTTTTGCGGGTTACGGATTTCGCGGTTCGAGGTTTCGAGGTTCGGGGTTTCGCGTTCGGGGTTCGAGGTTTTAGGGTGTTCACGTTCGGGGTTTGGGGTTTGGCGTTCAGGTTCGGGGTTTTCGGGGTTTTCACGGTTCTGCGTTTTCAACGTTCGGGGTTTTCAGGATTTCGGGTTCGGGGTTTCAAGGTTTTCATGGTCCGGGGATTCACGTTGGGGTTCGGGGTTTCGAGTTCGGGGTTTCGGGGTTTCGGGGTTTCGTTGTTCGGGGTTTAGGATTTCAGGTTTTGGGGTAAAGGTTAGGTTTTTCGGGTTTAGGTTGTGGGATTTGGGGTTTGGGGTTTTCAAGGTTTGGGGTTTCGCGGTTCGGGGTTACGGGTTTTCTAGGTTTCGCGTTCGGGGTTTTTCGAGGTTTCGGTGTTCGGGGTTTTCGTCGGGGGTTTCGATTCACGGGGTTTTGAGGTTCGGGGTTTCGAGGATCGGGGTTTCCAGGTTCATGGTTTCTGGTTCGGGGTATCAGGTTTGGGGTTTTGCGGTTCAGGGTTTCGAGTCGGGTTTTGTGGGTTCAGGGTTTCACGGTTCACGGTTTGGCGTTCGGTTTCGAGGTTTTTGGGTGTTCACGTTTGGGGTTCCGGGTTTCGCATTCAGGGTTCAAGGTTTTTGGGGGTTCGCGTTTGGGGTTCGAGGTGTCTCGGTTTGGGGTTTCGGGTGGGGGGTTTAGGGTTTCGGGTTTTCATGGTTCGGGGTTTTTGCTGTTCAGGGTTTCGGGTACGGGGTTTCGAGGTTGGGGGTTACGGGTTCGGGTTTCGCGGTTCGGGATTTTGGGTTAGTGTTTTAGGGTTCGGGTTTAGGGTTTCAGAGTTTGGGTTACCGTTTTCAGGTTTCGGTTGGGGGGTTCGAAGTTTTTCGAGGTTCCGGTTTCGGTTATGCGGTTTCGAGGTTCGGGGTTTCGGGTTCGGGGGTGTCGAGGTTCGGGGGTTTCGGGTTCGGGATTTGAGGTTCGAGTTTCGGGTTTTCGGGTGAGGGTTTTCGACGTTCGGGGTTTCGGGGTCGGGGTTTCGAGGTTCGGGGTTTCGGGTTCAGGTTCGGGGTTCGGGGTTTCGAGTTAGGGTTTCGGGGTTTTCACGGGGTTTGCGGTTTCACGTTCGGGGTTCGGGGTTTCACGTTTCGGGGTTTCGGGTTTGGGGTTTCGGGTGTGGGGTTTGGGGTTTGGGGTTTCGGGGTTTAGCGGTTCAGGGTTTTAGTTTTACGGTTTCGCGGTTTGGGGTTCGGTGTTGCGCTTGCTCGGTTCGAGGTTTTCGGGGTTTCACGGTTTGGGGTTTCGGGTTGTAGGGTTTTCGCGGTTTGGGGGGTTCGGGGGTTGAGGTCTCGCTGGTTCGAGTGTACGGGTTCGCGGTTTTTCGCTTCTCGGGGGTTTTCGGTGTACGGGGTTTCAAGGTTCGGGGTTTGGGTTCGGGGTTTCAATTCGGGATTTCGCGTTTGGGGTTCTAGGTTTTCGGGGATTTCACGTTAGGGGGCTCGGGGTTGTCGTTGTTCGGGGTTTCGAGTTCGGGGGGTTTGGTGTTCCTTGTTTTCGGGGTTACGGGTTTCGAGTTCGGGGGTTTTCCGGTTCGGGATTTCTAGTTTCGAGATTTCGCGTTCGGGGTTTTAGGGGTTTCGCGGTTCGGGATTTTTCGAGAGTTCAGGGTTTTCGAGTTCGGGGTTTTCGCGGTTCGGGGATTTGGTTTCGAGGTTTCACGGTTCGGGGTTTGGATTAGGGTTTAGTGGGTTCAGGTTTTCTAGCGGTTAAGGGTTTTTCGAGGTTCGGGAGTTTGGTTTCGAGATTTCATGTGAGGGTTTGGTGTTTTTGAGTTCGAGGTTTTCGCATTCGGGGGTCTTCGGGGGTTTCGTGTTTGGGGGTTTTGGTTTTCGCGATTCGTGGTTTTGGTTTTGAGGGTTTGCGCATTTTGGGGTTTGCGGTTCGGGGTTTGGGGTAACGGGTTTTCGCGATTCGGGTTTTTCGGGTGAGGGTTTTAGGGTTTCGGGGTTTCACGGTTTAGAGTTTTTCACGGTTCGGGATTTCGCGTTCGGGATTCGAGGTTTTTTCGGGGTTTTCGTGTTAGGGTTTTGGGTTGTCACGGTTTAGGAGTTTTGGGTTCGGGAGTTTCCTAAGCGGTTCGTGCGTTTGTCTCAAGGTTCGTTGTTTCTTTTGGCTTCATGTTCAGAGTCGCCTGGGGTTTGGTTCCTAAGCCGGTCTCTGGAAGTCAGGCCTGGATTTTTTGTGTTCAGTCCGGGGCCATCCAGACTTCCATACCTGGCATCTTATGTCCGGGGCTCGGGTCCGCGTGCCTAGCGCCCTCGGCCTTAGGGTCTCATGTCCCAGCAGCTCACCCTAGCTGCCTTCACCCGGCCCGGGCCTTGGCTCCTGATCGCCTGGGCCAGCAACCGGGCCTTGGGTCCGGCCTAGCAGGCAAACAGGCTCCGCCATATCCGGGCCTTTTCTTGCAAGAGTGGCCCAGATCTCAGAGCTCTACTGCCTGGGCCTTTATAAGTTCCGGGTTCTAAAGCCAGGCTCAGACGCAGTGGGCTCGGGCCTCACCCGGCCGTGACTCCAGGTCCGGGGCTCGTGGTTTGCGGCCTTGTGGTCTCACAGTGGCCTTTGGTGGTGTGGGCTCTGAGTTTCGGCGTTTCTGGTTTGGTGCCTCTGGAGGGTCCGGGCTCTGTCCGGATCTTCTGGGCTCCGGGGCTCCCGCCGCTTCCACCACTGTGGTGTCTCGTGGGCCTCTGGTGTCCTGGCTCCACGGCCTGGCTCTCTGTGTCCTGGGCCTTCAGGGCTCTCGGCCCGATCTCAGGCCTCTGGCAGGTTCTGCCTCTTCAGCCTTGGGTGGCTCTGAGTCCGCACTAGCCGTCCTCAGTGTCGGCTCCGAGGCCTGAGTCTCGAGTCCGGTGCCTGGTGCTCCTGACTTATTTGAGGCTCTGAGGTCTGGGGCTCTCTAGTGTCTGGGTCCCGGAAGCCCAGGGGTGTTCACGCCTGGGTTTGGGGCTTCATGCTCGTGTTCGGGTTTTTGGTTTTGATTTGGGCTTCCAAGCTTCCAACGTCTGGTTTTCTGTGGATTTCGTCCGGGTTTCAAGGTTTTCATGAGTCCGGGATTCACGCTGGGGGTTCGCTCTCGAGTTCGCCTCGTTTCGTTGTTCGGGGGTTTGTAGGATTTCCGGGTTTTGGGGTAAAGGTTGAGGTTTTTCGGTTTAGGTTGTGGGATTTGGGGTTTCGTCTTTCAAGGTTTGGGTTTTTCGCGGTTTCGTTTACGGTCTAGGTTTTGCGTTCGTTACGGGTTTTCTAGGTTTCGCGTTCGGGGTTTTCGAGGTTTTCGAGGTTCGGGGTTTCAGCTGGGTTTTCAAGATTACGTTTTGAGGTTCGGGTTTCTGAGGATCGGGGTTTTTCCGGGTTCATAATAGGTTTCTCGTTCCGCATCAGGCCTGGGCGTCTTTGCATGTTCCAGCTTTCGAAAGTCAGGTTTGTGGGTCTCAGGCTCCACGGTTCCTGCGGTTCATGGCGTCCTAGCTCTGCGAGTGGTTTTTGTGTTCACGCTTTGGGGTTCGGTTTTCGCATTCGGTGGTTCAAGGTTTTTGGGGGGTTCGCGTTTAGCGGGTTCGAGGTGTCTCGGTTTGCTTTCGGGTGAGGTTTTGAGGGTCTAGCTTTCATGGTCTCGTTTTTGCCAGATCACGGGCTTTCAGTGCACGGGCTTTCGAGGCTGGGGGTTACGGGTTCGGGGTTTCGGCGGGTTTTCGCGGTTCGGGATTTCTGGGTTAGTGTTTTAGGGTTCAGTGCTTTAGGCTCAGGTTTGTGGTTACCAGTTTGGGCTACCGCTGTGCTCTCGGTTGGGGGTTCGAAGTTTTCGGAGGTCTCCGGCTTTCGGTCATGCGGTTCTCGAGGTCTCAGGGCTCTTCGGGTCGGTGCCCGAGGTCTCGTTTCCGGCCCGGGATTTCGAGGTTCAAGGTTTCGGGTTTTCGGGTGAGGGGTTTCGACGTTCGGGGTTTCGGGGTCGGGGTTTCGAGGTTCGGGGTTTCGGGTTCAGGTTCGGGGTTCGGGGTTTCGAGTTAGGGTTTCGGGGTTTTCACGGTTCAGGGTTTCGCTTTGGGGATTCGGGGTTTTCGGGGTTTGCGGTTTCACGTTCGGGGTTCGGGGTTTCGCGTTTCGGGGTTTGGGGTTTGGGGTTTCGGGTGTGGGGTTTGGGGTTTGGGGTTTCGGAGTTTAGCGGTTCAGGGTTTTAGTTTTACGGTTTCGCGGTTTGGGGTTCAGTGTTTCGCTTGCTCGGTTCGAGGTTTTCGGGGTTTCACGGTTTGGGGTTTCGGGTTGTAGGGTTTCGCGGTTTGGGGGTTCAGGGTTGAGGTTTCGCGGTTCAGGGTACGGGTTCGCGGTTTTCGCTTTTCGGGGTTTCGGGTACGGGGTTTCGAGGTTCGAGGTTTCGGGTTCGGGGTTTCAATTCCGGATTTCGCGTTTGGGGTTCTAGGTTTCAGGATTTCACGTTAGGGGGTCGGGGTTGTCGTTGTTCGGGGTTTCGAGGTTCGGGGTTTGGTGTTCGGGGGTTTTGGGGGTTCAGGGATTCTTGTTTTTCGGGGTTACGGGTTTTCGAGGTTCGGGGTTTTCCCGGTTCGGGATTTCTAGTTTCGAGATTTCGCGTTCGGGGTTTTAGGGGTTTTCGCGAGTTCGGGGTTTTCGAGGTTCGAGGTTTTCGAGGTTCGGGGTTTTCGCGGTTCGGGGATTTGGTTTCGAGGTTTCACGGTTCGGGGTTTCGGATTAGGGTTTAGTGGGTTCCCGGTTTCGCGGTTAAGGGTTTTCGAGGTTCGGGGTTTTGGTTTCGAGATTTCATGTGAGGGTTCGGGGTTTTCGGAGTTCAGGTTTTCGCATTCAGGGTCTTCGGGGTTTCGTGTTTGGGGTTTGGTTTTCGCGATTCGTGGTTTTGGTTTCGGGATTGCGCAGTTTGGGGTTTTGCGGTTCGGGGTTTGGGGTAACAGGTTTCGCAGTTCGGGTTTTTCGGGTGAGGGTTTTAGGGTTTCGGGGTTTCACGGTTTAGGGTTTTCACGGTTCGGGATTTCGCGTTCGGGATTCGAGGTTTTCAGGGTTTCGTGTTAGGGGTTTTGGGTTGTCGCGGTTTAGGGTTTCGGGTTCGGGGTTTCGCGGTTCGGCGTTTCGGGTTCAAGGTTCGTTGTTTTTGGCTTTAAGGGTTCAGAGTTTCCAAGTTCGGGGTTTGGGGTTCGGGCTTTCACGTTCGGGCTTTCGGGTTCGGGATTTTCGTGTTCGGGGTTCGGGGTTGCGTTCAGGATTTTCCCGGTTTGGTATTTCCAGGTTCGGGGTTTCATGTTCGCGGTTTTGGCGTTCGGGGTTTTAGGGGTTTCGCGGTTCGGGGTTTTGGGTTCAGGGTTTCGCGTTAAGGTTTTCACGGTTCGGGGTTTTGGTTTCGGGATTTCACAGTTTGGGGTTTTGCGGTTCGGGGTTTTGGGTTCGGGTTTAGCGAGTAGCGAGGTTTTCGCCATTCGGGTTTTTTCGGGTGAGGGTTTTAGGATTTTGGAGTTTCACGGTTCGGGGTTTTCGAGGTTCTGGGTTTCGGGTTAGGGGTTTAGGATTTAGTGTTTCGGGGTTTTCACGGTTGGGGGATTTTAGGTTCGGGGTTTCGTGTTTGCGGTTTTGTGGTTCAGTTTTTGGTGGTGGGGGTTTCGAGTTTCGGTGTTTCTTGTTTGGTGTTTTTCGAGGTTCGGGGGTTTCGTGGTTCGGGATTTTTCGGTTACGGGTTTCGCGTTTCACGGTTTTGCGGTTCAGGGGTTTCGAGGTTCGGGGGTTTCGCGGTTTGGGGTTTCGTGTTCTGGGGTTTCAGGGTTTCGGTTCTCGATTCAGGGTTTCATGTTCGGGTTTTCAGTTTTGGTGTTTCGAGGTTCGAGGATTTTTGCCGTTCGGGGTGTCGGTTTCGAGTTCGGGTTTCGAGTTCGGGTTTGCAGGGTTACGGATTTCGCGGTTCGAGGTTTTCGAGGTTCGGGGGTTTCGCGTTCGGGGTTCGAGGTTTTAGGGTGTTCACGTTCGGGGTTTGGGGTTTGGCGTTCAGGTTCGGGGTTTTCGGGGTTTTCACGGTTCTGCGTTTTCAACGTTCGGGGTTTTCAGGATTTCGGGTTCGGGGTTTCAAGGTTTTCATGGTCCGGGGATTCATGTTGGGGTTCGGGGTTTCGAGTTCGGGGTTTTGGGGTTTCGTTGTTCGGGGTTTAGGATTTCAGGTTTTGGGGTAAAGGTTAGGTTTTTCGGGTTTAGGTTGTGGGATTTGGGGTTTGGGGTTCGGGGTTTTCAAGGTTTGGGGTTTCGCGGTTCGGGGTTACGGGTTTTCTAGGTTTCGCGTTCGGGGTTTTCGAGGTTTCAGGTTCGGGGTTTCGCGGGGTTTCAGTTACGGGGTTTTGAGGTTCGGGGTTTCGAGGATCGGGGTTTCCAGGTTCATGGTTTCTGGTTCGGGGTATCAGGTTTGGGGTTTTGCGGTTCAGGGTTTCGAGTCGGGTTTTGTGGGTTCAGGGTTTCACGGTTCACGGTTTGGCGTTCTGGTTTCGAGGTTTTTGGGTGTTCACGTTTGGGGTTCCGGGTTTCGCATTCAGGGTTCAAGGTTTTTGGGGGTTCGCGTTTGGGGTTCGAGGTGTCTCGGTTTGGGGTTTCGGGTGGGGGTTTAGGGTTTCGGGTTTTCATGGTTCGGGGTTTTTCTTTGTTCGGGGTTTGGTGCAGGGGGTTTCGAGGTTGGGGGTTACGGGTTCGGGGTTTCGGGTTCGGGTTTCGCGGTTCGGGATTTTGGGTTAGTGTTTTAGGGTTCGGGTTTAGGGTTTCAGAGTTTGGGTTACCGTTTTCAGGTTTCGGTTGGGGGGTTCAAAGTTTTCGAGGTTCCCGGTTTCGGTTATGCAGTTTCGAGGTTCGGGGTTTCGGGTTCGGGGTGTCGAGGTTCAGGGTTTCGGGTTCGGGATTTCGAGGTTCAGGGTTTCGGGTTTTCGGGTGAGGGGTTTCGACGTTCGGGGTTTCGGGGTCGGGGTTTCGAGGTTCGGGGTTTCGGGTTCAGGTTCGGGGTTCGGGGGTTTCGAGTTAGGGTTTCGGGGGTTTTCACGGTTCGGGGTTTCGCTTTGGGGGATTCGGGGTTTTCGGGGTTTGCGGTTTCACGTTCGGGGTTCGGGGTTTCGCGTTTCGGGGTTTGGGGTTTGGGGTTTCGGGTGTGGGGTTTGGGGTTTGGGGTTTCGGGGTTTAGCGGTTCAGGGTTTTAGTTTTACGGTTTCGCGGTTTGGGGTTCAGTGTTTCGCTTGCTCGGTTCGAGGTTTTCGGGGTTTCACGGTTTGGGGTTTCGGGTTGTAGGGTTTCGCGGTTTGGGGGTTCAGGGTTGAGGTTTCGCGGTTCGGGAGTGCGGGTTCGCGGTTTTCGCTTTTCGGGGTTTTGGGTGCGGGGGTTTTCGAGGTTCGAGGGTTTCGGGTTCGGGGTTTCAATTCGGGATTTCGCGTTTGGGGTTCTAGGTTTGAGATTTCACGTTAGGGGGTCGGGGTTGTCGTTGTTCGGGGTTTTCGAGGTTCGGGGTTTGGTGTTCGGGGGTTTTTCGGGGTTCGAGGATTCTTGTTTTCGGGGTTACGGGTTTTCGAGGTTCGGGGTTTTCCCGGTTCGGGATTTCTAGTTTCGAGATTTCGCGTTCGGGGTTTTAGGGGGTTTTCGCGGTTCGGGGTTTTCGAGGTTCGAGGGTTTTTCGAGGTTCGGGGTTTTTCGCGGTTCGGGGGGATTTGGTTTCGAGGTTTCACGGTTCGGGGTTTCGGATTAGGGTTTAGTGGGTTCCCGGTTTCGCGGTTAAGGGTTTTTCGAGGTTCGGGGTTTTGGTTTCGAGATTTCATGTGAGGGTTCGGGGTTTTCGGAGTTCGAGGTTTTCGCATTCGGGGGTCTTTGGGGTTTCGTGTTTGGGGTTTGGTTTTCGCGATTCGTGGTTTTGGTTTCGGGATTGCGCGGTTTGGGGGTTTTGCGGGTTCGGGGTTTGGGGGTAACGGGTTTTTCGCAGTTCGGGTTTTTTCGGGTGAGGGTTTAGGGGTTTTCGGGGTTTCACGGTTTAGGGTTTTTCACGGTTCGGGATTTCGCGTTGGGGATTCGAGGTTTTTGGGGTTTCGTGTTAGGGGTTTTGGGTTGTCGCGGTTTAGGGTTTCGGGTTCGGGGTTT